>JAJTUC010000040.1:0-190593 GCA_036971365.1 Dactylellina leptospora | reverse complement strand
ACGGTTACTAATTATTTGCTAATATTTATTATTAATTATTAATTGTTTATTAATTTTATTAATATATTAAATCATAAGATTTTCCTTTATTATCAATATATTATTAATATATTTATTAACAATATATATATATTAATAATATTTTATAAATAATTTGTATTATTTAATTAACATATTATAAATATTATCAAAATATTGTTTTTTAAAAAATAAAAAATTTTTTAATAAATATTAATTTTAATTTAATTAGAGGTTAATTTTTCTAAAATTTATTTTTGAATGTATTTATAAGAATTAAGGGTTTTTTTTTTTTAATTAAATTTTTATTATTTTTAATAAAATATTTGATTGGAAAAAAAATTTTTTTTTTTTTTAATCACTATGCTAAAAATTGGGGAGGGTGTTGACTTTTTAAAAATTAGGAAGGAACATTAACCTTCTAGAAATTGGGAAGGGATATTAATTTCCTAGAGGTTAGGGAGGGATGTTAACCTCTGGAACCCTCTAGAGGGAAAAAGTTATTTGGGGTATTATGACCTTTTGAGGGCAGGGAGGGCAACATAATTTTTTGCTGATGTAGTTACCTACTATTATAATAATAATAATAATAATAAAAATAATAAAAAAGGGGATTAATTTTTGTAGTGAAGTGTGAAGTGAAAATCCTGCTTACAGAACGTGTAGCCTATGAAATTTTAGGGTTTCCACCACTGCAGATGGAAACCATCCGGATAGTTATCCGACCCCTATAATATTTACAAAGTCTATCTTAATTACAACAAATACCTCTCAAGAGTTCCCATACTGCCTGCGCCAGCCATCTAAGTCGCTTTGGACCTGGGAAAACCACCTTACCGCTGTAAAAACCTCAACGTTTACCTCCGGAGACCGAGCCCGCCAGCCAGTCTATAGAAAGGCACGACAGACGGCAAGGGGACAGTAATCCGCACACTCTCGATCTATACCACCAATCAATCGGTCGTATCGGGAACAGATAGGCTGTGCGGCATTACAGAATCCCATTTCCTGGTGTGTCTTGCTTTTTGTTGGCAAAGTGCTTCGTGTGATGTCTGGTCTACGACACCATAAAAATGCAAACGTCTAGAAAAATTATCTTTTACTACCGTAGGAAAAACAGCAGGCTTTCAAGACGATTTCGCGTCCTAAGCTGTGTCTTAAAGACACTTTTATTGATTTTTGGACCAATTTAAGTCGCTATTTTCAGATTAAGTCGTGTCAAAAGCTGTACCCATTTCCGTACGGTATGTAAGATACATAAATAATGCTATGCAGACCCGGTTTGTTCTACACCCTAGTGGTAAAATGGTTCCGGATTAGTAAAAGTTCGTGGGTACCATGTCGAGGACGTTTCTGAAGGTAAGGATCACTGTCTCAAAAATGCAACATTCAATATCGCCGCCGGGCATTAGTTTTGTTGAGTTAGACATTGGCTCATGTGGCCATACAATGAAGCTATGAGATAATACCGCGGCGGAGCAGCTTTGATCACCGTAAGAGTATATATAATATGAGGGTATTGTACTCGGTCTTTCCTACAATTCAGCCATTCATATTGCTCAATCGATCTACCTGGCGGAGCATATCGCGGTCCAGACAAAGCCTCGGCGAAAACGTCTGAGTCAAAATGGTTAAGCCCGACGCTGTTGTCGATTTTTCCATACTTTTCTTAGCCGCTGTTCACCAATGGCTTGCCTCTACTCCAGTCACGAGCACGTTTGAACAAACACGGGACGCAATTCAATCACAAAATGTTAATCAAGCGAATACACAAATTCCCATCGTGTGGAGATACTCTGAGGACTTCAGATATCCCACTAGAGATCTTCGAGTCCCTCCGGAACGTCAAATGCTTCTTCGATATGATAGGCGTCCCCCATCTGATATATTTACTAATGGTTTTATACCTCGACGGATGGGGCTTCACCCGCGGGATATCAATTTGTTTACTTACGTACTTCAGAACAGACCATCTATATTTGTATCAACAACACGACCTGTGCTCTCACGTTCACAGAACGGGCGATTTACATGGACGATCTGGGACTACTATGACCCTAGACTTAACAGAGCCCGACCTCCAACATATTTTCGGTACGAGATTTTTGCACCTGGTGGCATTGCCGTCAATCCAACTCTAGGGCATCATCGCTATCACAGCCAACAGGAAGTGGCTTTCCCCGGTGGCATTCAACCCCAATTTATTCGTCATGCTATTGAGTACGATGCAAGAGGCCGAGCCGTTCGGTACTACGTAAATCGGGGTTTTGTAGGTGATATAAGTCTACCACCCTTAGTTATGCCTGACGAGCTCAGAGGTAAAGTTCCTTCCGACTGGAAAACGAATGAACCTGGGCCCTCAGGACGCAAGTCTCGAAACGCTCCTCAAAATGCCCCTGACCAGGATTTCGATGATCTCATGCACCAGGGCCGTGGGCCGAACACAATTGGATCTCTTGGAGCATTAAAGGATTATCCATATGGAACAACATCGTTTTTGTATGGAACCGATGCACCGCAGCGGTTTAAAAAGTACGCTATCAATGTTGCTCGGACATCTCTTGTCCTCACCTGCGACAACGACGGACGGGTTAAAATCATGCCTTGGCAGGGGAGCCATACTCAGATATTCGAATTCTTAACTACGGAGGATGAGGATGGCTATACAGGTTTGAGAAGCGATAGTACTTCCGGCTACATTGGCTCCAATAGCGATGGTGATATTGAGTGTCTATCCATTCCTCTCACGTTGTATCAGAGAATCCATCCCCGAGCCGAGTCAGGTGGGGGATTTAGACTCTTCGCTCACAAAGACCCGAACGACATGATATCTGTTGGGTTATCTCCTAGCCCAACTAAATATAGTGGACTGAGTTTGGGTGGATCTCCGATTCGGTTCGAGTTTACCAGAGTCGATGCCTTTGTCAACATCAATGAAGAGTTTGTTCTGCGCGACAGAGACGACATTCTCGATAAGCAAAATATAAACAATTGGGGTACGAAACCTACAGGAACGGAGGTGCCCACAGAAGGAGGTCTGTACGCCATTGAAATTTACGGCACCGAGGAAGCAATGTACTGCGCAGATGATGACTACCTACGTCTAAGGAGATACGAGTCTCAAGACCCTTTCTTGTTCCGTGTTTTTGTACACGAAGGATATCATACTCTTCAATGCATGGATAAACGGTATGTACAAGTTGCAAGCGGTGGTGCAGAAGGGTCGGGACTTGTAGCTGTCCTTAAGAATCCTATTGATTCTGAAGGGGGCTATAGTCAAAAAATACTCGCTCGGGCAGATTATCAAGGCGGATTTACTTTATGGATGTATGATTGGAACTGGGCGCAGACTGTCAACGGCGTATTGGTGATGACGAAGAACCAGGACGGCCTTGAACTGAAGAAAATAGGACAAATGGCTGCGACAAGATTTTCTTTTACTTTGATTAAGATGGAAGAAAATAAAAAGATTGAGCTTAAGTAGACTATAACCCAGAACTATACCATAACTCTATATCATTGCAGTCCACCCTAAGTAACTGTTGGACACGAAATATTGCTGTGATAAATCTGACAATCCTATGTATAGCAAGCATGTGTTCATGTGTCATCACGGTTTCCAAGCTCCGTTATGTCATAAATTTAAAGTGATCCCTCCTAGGAGCTTGCGGATGGCTTAAATGGGATAAAGATCCTGGAAACTGAAACAAATGATTTTGAAATTTGAAATGCTTGAATTTGTGTAAACGAAGGGAGACTTACAATCCTTTAAGGCAGTGAACTACAATCCCGCACGCTATTTCGTTACTAGCCTAACGCCGACAGCCTACTACGCTGAAAGCCACTCTTATTTCTCTTTCAGGGCTACTTCTGCCAGATATTCCTCAGGTAATCGGATATTTGGATGAATGGGTAATCTGGAAAATGGTCATTCCAGTCTGCTGTTATATCCCATGCACCTTTGGTACTGCTAAGCAAGATACCCATAGGGTTAAACTTGGTTTTTATTTAATTTATAGGTTAGAGAATAATTTATAAGAAATAAGCTAATATTTATATTATTAGATTATCCACATAATTTAATGATTTTAATAGGATTTGTTGGTACAACGATCAGGCTATCATCCGGCGTAGCCTGTGACATTTTTTAAAATCGTATATTGCGTAGGGCTTGAAACGAGCAAATGCGATTCGCAAAAATAAATTCTAACAGTGATATTGGGAGTACGGTGAAGTAGCCGGGATACCCCTGCTTTTGATCTTGGGACAGTTTGAATCATCAGGCGCGGCCCGTGACATTCAGCTAATAGGTAGGTAAAAGACTTCATCTCGTCGGCGTTGGTTTGATTTCTTAGGTGAGAAAGTGCGAAGGGTTCTGTAAAGGTCTATAATGGCTTGATATGATGATTGGAGAAAAAAAGTGTACCCATGCTGGAGATTTCCATCTATATATACATGAAGACTCTGTTCCATCCGTCTTCGTGGAAGCTCATCTGAACCTTTCGATCATGCTTGATCTTCAACAACACACCTTCTTCATTTCCGTAGTCTGATGAGTGGCTGGAAAGTAAAGAGAATTGAATGACTTCAAAACTTATAGTTCTGGCGTTATAGGAAGGCTCGATAAAATTACATCCCACGAAGCTTCTACCAAACCCGAGGGCTCGAACTGCGCCCTTTTGCCAAGGTCACCTTTGTAACCTCGAAATAAAGTTTCCGAAGCGAGATTGTCGGTAACTCGGCCGTCGGACTTAAATTAGGTTGATTTCGGAGACTTATTAGTGTTCGGTCGCGCGCCCGTTTCAAAAGCAAATGCCTCATGGTGATTCCGATCCAGTTTCTGTAATTACTTGTACCTGTCGTTTTGGTAAACCTGATAGTTCAAAAGAGATAGAAAGATCGAGAATGGCGATTTGGAATGATCGGAGAAGCCACATTTTTGGTAGTTCAACAGCCTTGTGTTGTTCGAGAGATGTCTCATATCTTATGATGTCTCGCTCTGTTACTCGAATTTCAAGATGTCTTTAGATTATAGTGTTAGTCTAGAACTACTTTTTTAAGCCGTGTGTTCGAATTATCACTGCTACCCTTAATAACAAAAAGGTCAAGCAACCAAAATTTAGCGGCCGTTGAAATTTAGCGGCCGTTAATACCCTTGAAGAAAGAAGTTTTTGTGTTGTATTTCAGATTCTCCTCGGTGGCCATCATCGTGTTAGTGACGCGCTGTCAATCAGATTCGTCAGGCGTATATTTACGATGCTCTGAGAAGGCCGGTGAGGGCTTTCATGAGCGAGAAAGCAGACAAGCGTATTGGGCTTCTCGTCACTCAAGTAGCTCATGGGGAGACTTTTGAATCGATAGCGGAGGCAAGCCAGTTTACCGCAGGGAGGTGATTGAAATATATGACCAAGCTGGTGTTGTTTCAAACTTGGAGTTCGAATTTAAAGGCAATTGCACAAAGACCTCGAGACGGTTCACCAAGAAGTATAAATTAACCGTTGACTAGAGTATTCAGGATAGTTCCTTGGAAGGAGATGTTCATACCACTCTGTCTAACTATGACGCGCTAGGCCGACTCACATAAGTTACAGACTGGAGCGGCGCCTCGACCAGGAAATCTTTCAACCTCAGCAGATGTTTAGATAACTTACAATGGAAGGCGGCATCCAAGCCAGATTGGCAAACTTATATTGTCGGGGTCTCTTATTCCGACGATTTACAACCAATCCGCATTGATTATGGAAATAGCACGCACCTAACACACGAATACGACGAAGAGACACGGCGTGTTGTAGCCACAAAGAAATGCGACTCTGGAAAGATCTTGAAAGACGCAAAATACACATATGACTGTGTGGGTGAAATCACTCACATCGGAGATGGGGCACAGCCAGCGGAGTATTTCGATTCCAAATCTCGTCAGAGGTACACGTGACGCTGTTCAAGGAGCTGTCGAAGACGGATACGAGTATCTCGATATTGACAAAAGCTATACCGGGAAAAGGCCGCTAGGTTTGAAAGACGCCTGCGACGAACTTGCGAGTTCAATGCTCGGTGGGATGCTTATGGGCGCGGGGATGGCGAGGATAGTAACATCAGAAGCTCAAGAAACTGGCAAAGTTCAGTGGCGACCAGGATGGATCTCACAGTACTTGTCAACGAGTAGAATAATTAGTCCCCCACCGCCTTTTTCAAACATTCTCGACGCAGCTACGGCGAAACCGACCGGTCGAGATTACGCGGAGAGAACTTTTATCAGGGGAAGTGCGGTGGACCCAACACGGGCTATACACATTGGATTGAAATGGGCCGCTATTTCTAATATGGCCGGCACATGGTAGCTGGTGGGATTTTGAAGGAGGGTCCACCTGGCTTCCTAGGATGGTCGGCTTGAGGTGCTGGGAAGGTAATGGGCAAGCATTGAATGCAAAGGCTCATCTAGGTGTAGTTCTAAATTGTTGCGAGTGATTTTTAAATGACATTCTTGTAAGTTTACGCCAAAGCGAGTATTCCATTATCTACCACAGCCTGAATTCACCCGTGGTCTTCTCGTGTATTCAATACGATTTAAACAATCGGTTTAGTGCTTAGAGAGTATTAAGGCAAACCTTAATATCCAGCTATTATTGCGGTGGCAAGCTTGCATGCAACCTCTTCAAGTCGACACGGGGTCTTCAAACTAGCGGAGTTAAATTAACAAATTTTAGGGATAAAGTTTCACACGAATTCTGTTGAGTTCTCGAGATGCCAGCGTGCCGCTTCTTTCCTCTTCTCTGAAAAAGCCACTTGACAGAACGAAAACGCCACCCGACTCAAAAGGAAGCTCGACGAAGAAAAGTCTGGATGTTCGGTGACCCCTGTATTGTACCTGTACCTGTACCTCTACCTCCTCGTCGCTTTCGGACTTTCCGGCCGTTTTGATTGGCTTGGGTGGAGACAATATTCCCCCCGAATACGCGATGCTAGCTCGGGACATGCGCGCATAATTTAGCTTAACTAGTTAGGCCCCCCCTGCTGTTAATTTCAGTTCAAAACTATCGCGAAAAGAAGAATAGCTTCACTCCCGTGGCGTTTTATTTATTAAACCCCGCTCGACGTATCCTCAGCTCGGATGATACTGCGAGACGAGAAAAAAGTTTCTGATTCATCAATCCAGCCGTTTTTATTCAACGCGTCCGCATGCCGCTGTGGGGCCGAACCCTTCACACGACCAGCCCAAAAAATGTACGAGAAAAAGTTAAAACGTCGAATTTCTAAGCTACGGCAGCGTCGTTCCGCTGGAAGGAGAACGGCCGCGCGCTCAGGAATAGCTGAAAGATGCATTTCTCCACAATCATGAGGCAGATTTCCATGTCAAATTTTTTTTTTACGGCTTGCGCAAGCCAACGTGAGAATATGTCAATGTCGAAGTCGGATGTGGGGTTGTTTGCCGAGACAGTTGACCGTCCGCCCGGGACCGGGAGTAGTGTCTCGGGAACCTGCGTCCCGGGAAGGCTTAACTTCCAGAGCGTTGGAATTCTAGACTTCGAGCTCCTGTAATGCATCAAACGACGCTAACCACTCGAGTCCCGATTTATCGATTTATGATAAAGCTATATCTTATACATACTGGCATTTGCCGTGATCGAGATGTCAGTGAATTCGGCAAATCATTAACATAACCACGACCGGTTGTCGCAATCTGGCCTCGCATTCCAGAAGCTGAATATTCAGCCCATTGACCAGTGAATGTCCAAATCGGCCACCCAAAAAGATACGCCTTACTCGATTTTGGAACGAAAACCGCAAAGTTAGTCTTAGAAAGTTACCTCAAGAGAAAATAGTAGTGAGTCCTTTCAAGAGGTTCGTCATGAAATCCTCGTCTACAAACACTACAATTTAATTAAATATCAAAATCTAACAGCGTCTACAGTTTCAATACCCCAAAATACAAAATGACCTCCCCAACCCCTCTATCACCGGAACTCCAAAAACGCCTAACCCTAACCACCAAAACATCCACCGGCGCATACGACCAAATCATCGCATTATCCCAATCCACGATAAATCAAGCCCTGCAAGCGCTATGGGAAACCTACCCGGAGATGAAAAGCTACCGCCACAGCGATCGGGAGGTAGGATCTATCAATGCGGAGCTATTAGCGCCCCAGATTATCATTTCCACAGCACCTGGTGGTCCGCCAAGGGTATATTATCGTATAAGGTACCACATAAAACAATAAACCATTAGATTTGGCAAAATGGTTAATTGACATTTATCAATGAAGGTTTAAGTCAGGAAAACTGGAAGATGCGGAGGGGAGTTTCTCAATCGACCTGTCCGGCTGGATTCTCGCGGTGAGATGCGAGCTCGAAAGTCGAAGAATGCCTCCTGAACGCGACGAATGGGATATCCCGCCTGAATATCGCGAGAAGGCTAGGCTTTCCCGTGAGGCGTATAGGCAATGGGTGGACACTATCCAGAAGCCGGGGAATTACAGTATCGAGATGCTGTACGCGAAGTTAGCTTGTAAGTTTGCGATATTCTATCCACATCGATTAGGTTATATTTTTTGGATATGTGGGATTGAAGTTGACGTTTGATTAGCCTCGTATTGGGGTTCGCCGGATGAAAGCCTTTCGCAGGTGGCGGATCGAGATGGACGGGCTATATCTATGGAGCAGTGGAAGCATGAGGCGGGTCCGGCTTCCATGCGATTGCAGTTTTTCCTGCACAGGTGGGCTCGCGCGCAGGAGGAGATGGGGAGGAACTACATCGGAGTCACCTTTAGGATTCCAAATAGTGAGTGTCTGCATTAGAAAATCTTTTGATGTGGATACTAATCGATTATTGGTGACAGGCGGCCCGCCACTTACTCTTGGTAGGTACTTCTAAAAATTGTATAGAAATGCAAGGTTTAATGCTGATATATCTACAGAGCCAACGTCTATGATCCACCAGATAAGCCCGTATATTACACCCGCAAACCCGCAACCGACGGAAGGTGTCTCCGATATCGCCTCAAGAAACTCCTTCCTTTACTGCGAAATGTTCTCCCACCGCCCCCCACCGCAAGACCAAAAACTAATCTTCACAGATAACCTGACCGCCCTCCCATCCCCGGATAACAAACACCTCGGCATCGGCGGCACATTAATCCTCCACCACGACATCTTCATAAACCAAATACTTTTACCCGAGTTAAAACAATTAAACCAGGCCAGCGAGATTACTTATTCCGGATTAGATTTCGTATCCACGGGAGGTACAGCTAAATTCACAAACAGATTCGATATAGGCGGGAGTTCGAGAAACCCGGACGATTCATATTATAATTTCGTCAGGTTGATGAACGGAGAAGATAAAATGATCACATATCTCTGGCGATACGACGTCCTCGAGCCGATATTTTACAAAACGGTGGAGTTGTCGAGTAATAAAGCGCAATGTAAAGCGATTGTTGGAGGTATGCATACTTTGAATCCATACCTACATTTCTTTCCACTAGCAAGGGGTATGCTGATGGAAGTGATTGTAGTTAGTAATATGACGACGGTTACGTGGACGCCCGGCGAGCCGGTGTTTTTGATAAAGGGGTTGTCTACGGCGAAGGCGTACGCGTGGTGGCAGTTTGATGATAAGTCTAATTCACGCGGCGCGCAGAGCGTAGACTTTACCAATCCCGCCGCTAAAGTCGAGTATGCTTTCACCTCGGTACTCTTATATTATCGGATACTGATACCAGCGATACTGATAGAGATGATTATACGATCCGGTGGTCGGTGAAGGTGAGAATCGTAGGAGGGACGTCCCTCGCCGTGGATATAGATGCTAGTCCAGGTGAAGATGGACGAGCGGGGGTATCATACAGTCCCCTCCAGGTCAACGCCCAATTAGACGACCAGGAAACCTTTTTTAAACAAAAGATCGGGGAGAGGTTTAGGGTGTGTATTAAGGAGATGGAGCGGAGGTGGGGGTACAAACTGAGGGATATCGGGCGGAATGTCACGACTGAAGTCGGCGGGTTGGTGTTTAGTAATCCGCTGATTGGGAATGAGAATGATCTGATCGCTGAAGTTTCCTATCAACCGTATGGTCCTCTATCTTTCTCTAAAATGGAAAAGGCTTGCTAACGTGTATAATATATAGGCCGAAACGGAATGAGAAGATTATACTACCAGAGCGGGAGGAATTAGAGCTCGCGCCTCCTATGCCTGTTTTGAGGCCACCGCCTATCTTAAAAGCTTCAGACTAGATTAGTTTCTAAGATAACTGTACATAGATGCTTATTATAACAGTATTTCCATAATAAATGGCAATTGGATGAAGGATCTTATTTACGTCCTTCGCCATTTACCACAATTTCAAGCTATCAAGGATATCCATAACGAAGACGGGTCTACCTTAAAATGCAAAGTATGGCGCAATCGCAATTCACATTTATCCAAACAACGGAGCAAGTCTCACATTTTCTCTCTCGTATCGCCCTCGGAAACAAGTTTTCTCTTTCTATCTATATCGACCTAGAGGATGTCAACTTGTCGATGTTCTTTACCATCTCTTGTCTATTTCAATCACCAATGTCATAGATCTGCGGCTGCTCGAGTTAGCGACCAGGTCAGGGTCACGTAAACTATTAAACGGTTTATCAAGATCGACTCAGTATTATCCCATCCTGACAGGGTCCGAAAGATCTAGCTAGCCCCAGACTAAAGAACGAGGAAGGCGTCTGTTTGCTCCTGAAATGGGCGGGAGCTACGAGGTATTCAATATTCGACCTCTACCGGAGGACTTGTTGGAGTATCGTGTGCAAGATATGCAGCATTTACCAAAGCTTTGGCAACATCTAAATTCAAAACTCGAGGCTATGGATAGCGCTTGGAAGGCTAGAATACAAGATGGAACATAAACGAAATCCTTCTATTATCGAAATAGCATCTATATACCCGAGATCGAGGTTTCATGTCGGATGTCAGCGGACATCAAAGGCTAACTTTCGTGTTGTTCATGTGGTGATTCCAAGGTTAGACAATACTAACGAAACTCGCCATGGCTGCGAGGCTGAACTTCAGGCAACATTACGGAAATAACGTCAGGAGCATAAATATATACCCGTACGTGTATCCTGTACCAGTCAGCTAAGTATCAGGGCTACAAAGTTTGCCATCATCGCTCACATCAAGTATCGTCCATAATTATTTACCTCCCTTCGCCGATATTTCCTATTTTACCTTTCGATAAGATCTATAGATCTTTCTGACCGGAGTTATAAACCCGGAAACAGACTCTAGTCATCCTTTAGGAGCACCGATTTCAGTGGAGGGTCATATAACATTTCATGTGGCGCAGATGTCTGTCATTAAAATCTCTTTCTAAGTACCATTCTCAAGTATTAAATATATTTCTATCTTAGAAAATTCATCCCCCTCGGATAACCTCTATACCGTCCATCGACAAACAAGGCCGCGAACAAATTTCCACCACAGCTATTGTTCATTCGGTAAATACAGAAATGTCGAACCCTGACGAGGAATTTCGAAAGATGCTCGAGCAGATGAACAGATCACGGCTAAATTCCCTCAACGTGCGTGAATATACGCGTCCACAGAGACGACTTATAAACGATGAAAGAGTACGACGGAAACAACTAGAGCGAAATACTCCCATCGATAATGACGCTCTCAATGCCATATTGTCCGTAATTGAGAATCTTACAATCAGTAATCAAACTTTCCCGGGATCATGGCCCGCCGAGGCGGATGTTCCTGGACCAGAGCGTTGGTACTTCTTTGAAGAACTCCACGAAGAAATCATCGATAGAGTCGGCCGTGTCAACTTTACAACCTGGACTCATGAAAGCGATTACGAAGAAGAAAGATACCTAGTAGCCGCATTCACCTGCTCCAATGAAAAATGTGCCAAGAGGTGGACTAGTGGGAAAGTTCCGACAGTTATCCGCGGATACAGGAGAGAAGGCCGCGAGCTCGACTACTCTGCATTAGTGTATAACCAGCGTTGCAGGAACTGCAAAAGTAAGCCTCTCGGCTTAATGGTCTTGGACAGAAATAGTTATTTGGAAAGGGTGTCCCGTTTACTTAGAATATGGACAGGAAAGCGAGTGCCTGAAATAGAACATGTTCGGAAGAAATCCACCCCGCCACATGAAGAAGAATTATGCGAGGGCTGCAAAGCTGGCCGCTGTGAGAGAAAAGGATACCAAGGCGGTCTATAAACTAAGAGGCCGTAGTAGTCAGAACGTCAAATAAAATTGCTGATAGAATGATACTTTCACGGGGAGAAAGTGCCGTCCTTACCCCTATATTCTCTTGACCCATATTGATAATAGATAGTAATGCATCTTCGTGTATCAAGATTAAAACTGCGGCGTTGATATGGGAGGGTCTTATTAAGTGCTGATGAACGTAATATACTCTTATTGTAGCAAACATAGCTTCTAATACTTTATCATGCAATAGAGGCCTTTATTCAGGTATATGTAGCTTAGCTTTTACAACAATCTGAGTTTACGTTAGTATGTTGGTAATTCTGAACGAGCACAATGATGTAGAAATACGAGTATATACGTGGGTCGTCGTAGGTTTATCTGTTGCAATTTTTGCGTTGTCGGTCTCAAACCTTCCGCCAACCTCAATTCGTCGATTCGCCCAATCTGAACCACCGTCCATTCTTCCTCCAATACGATCGTATAAAGATGGCATCCTCCGACACACCAGAGGACGCCCACCTAAAACCCAGCCCCCTCGGCACCAAAGCCCAGTAACGTACACCATCAACCCACCGCATCAAACTCCCATGCTAATTCTGATACAGCTGGGACAACCTCTACGCCCTCGAACTGACAAACCACACCACGAACCCCACTGACATCGGCACAATCTGGTTCTCGGACTCGGATTGCGAGTCTAGGATATATTCATACCTCACATCTGATGAATTATCGCTACCTTCCACAGCTACGTTTCTCGATGTAGGCACCGGAAACGGACATTTGTTGTTTTCGTTGTTGGAGGATGGGGATTTCGAGAGTAGTGGGATGGTCGGGGTGGATTATTCGGAAGGATCGGTGGAGCTGGCTAGAAATATAGCGAGACAAACGGAGAACGCGCAGGATATAAGGTTTTTAAAATTAGATATAATATCCGAGTCGCCGGAGTTATCGTTTTTCGGGGAGAGGATTGGTGAAGAAGGTGGGTTTGATGTGGTTTTGGATAAGGGGACTTTTGATGCGATATCGCTGAGTGATGAGGTTTTGGAAGATGGGAGGAGGATATATGAGGTATATCCGGAGAAGGTTGCCGGGTGGGTTAAAGAGAATGGGGGGATACTGTTGATTACTAGTTGCAATTGGACGGAGGAGGAGTTGGTCGGGAAGATGACGAAGGGTGGGGGGTTGGAGGTTGCGGGGAGGGTTAGGTATCCGGAGTTTACGTTTGGCGGGAGGAAGGGGAGTACCGTCTGCACCGTCGCTTTCCGACGGCGGTCGACTTGATTATGTCTGTCGATGTTGGGGGATGTTATATGTACATATCAAATATACCCTACGACGCCCTTTTGAGGGCGCCTACGATCAACCAGCGCTTATTCGCCGAGATTTCTTCGACCCCGCGGTCTTCCACGAACTCCCGCTCGACACCATCGACGTCCCGCTCTTTGATGCTGTCAATCTCGAGTCCCTTCTCGACAGCGACTTTCCAGAAATTGACCACCTTTCTGCGACCGGTGTGCAGACCTGCCACCACTATGACCCTCGCGGCGGGATTGCTGTCGTCCAAGAAATGTAGCATGCTCGTGACGAGGTTCTCGTGCTCCCAGTCCATCCATAAGGTATCCGCCGCGATGACTCTACTGAACGAATGCGCGTATTTCTGACATACTTCGTCGGAGAGCACGCCCCACGTGTGACCGTATACCTCTATACCACTCGAAGATAGCTTCGAGGAGTTTGATCGGATGTTGCCTTTGATGTTGTCGAGGATCTGAGGGGACGGGTAGTCTGTGACTATTGTCTGGAATGCGGTTGGCATTCAGTCCGTCGGTTTGGGTGTGGATTGCTGGCCACTCACGGATTTGGCGCCGGTCAGCGCGGATAGCAGACTCGGTAGCGCGGCTCCTACGGATATATCTTGAGCATATTGTCTGAATGGTGGTTGTTATATAAATATATATATTGGTATGGAGAGCTTACCGGCACCGAGCTCTATGACGGTCTCGCCCTCTACGGTAACCTCCCCATGCTCAATCATCGCGGCGACCTCAACACCGGCATTCCATAGATGATGCGAGAATAACCTCGTATCTTGCTTTTCGATATCGGCCAGTCCTAATTTGATATCGCCGTGTTTGGGGGATGTGTAGGTGACCGAATCACCGGGCTCGCCGTGCTGGTTGCGGACGTCGTTGAAGATCGTGGTGAGCGAGGATTCGAAGAGGTCGATGTCGTCTGGGTCGGCGGCTGCGCGGGTGCTCTCTGATACCCGGGTGGTCAGCATCGCGATGGCGTGCAGTCTAGACTTCTCTACATTCGAGGATGTCTAATGTCTGCGCATCTATAGCTACCGAAGCAGCTGGACAAAGTAAGCTGAGCTGAGCTGAGCACCCAGCGAGCAAATCTTCAATGTGTGTCACGTGATGCACATACAACTATCAAACGTTAAGATAAACTAATTATAAAGGCAAGTGCCGTCCCCTTAGCATTCTACTATGCAATTATCCTAATATCTACGGGATACCTACTAGGTACTACTAAGTAAGTGCTGAAGAGAATGAGTGTGGTAATGTCGGCCTTAACGTATCTCCGACGACACGCGCAACACAATCGGACATAACCGCATCCTCGTCTCGAAGGCTCGAGAAGCCTCACTTTCCCGTTTCTGGTTTCAGAGTGGTTTTGGATCTTACGATACAATCAATTACCATCCTTTCGTCGTCGGAAGAAACAGCCTGATATTGTATTATCTCCAGGGGCGCTTCTCACCTCCGCGACTTATGCCTCCGAATCACCATCTATCTCCCTTGAACCAAACATGGCCGTCGGATCCAGCGTCCTCTCGGCGATAGCCTTCGTCGTCATCGACATCTTCGTCCTCCTTATCATCCGCTTCTTCCTGCCCCTCCGCTCGACCCCCCAGTACCTCCTCTTCCCCGTCTTCCTCGCCCTCATCATCCCGTGCTCCATAATCGTCCTCGTGCCCATCGATCTGGCCAGTAATAGCGGTCTGGATGGAAATAGCGGCAACAGGGGCGTCGTCTTACCGCACAGGGTGCTGCTCGTCGCATGGCGGATAGCCTACTGGCTCAGCTTCGTTCTTACCTGGTAGGTTCGCCCGTGCTCCCATCATACCATATCTAACGTTCGTAGGGCCATTCTACCGATATTACAATCTTACCATGCCTCCGGCCACCGCGACCCGCGCAAGCGCTTCTCCGAGGCGGTGCGCGAGAACATCCGCTACCAGCTCATCATGCTGACCATCGGTATCATCGGCTTGATCTACTTTGTCGCTAACAATGGCTTCAACCCGGAATCGATCAAAGCGCTGGTCATCGCCCTTTCTTATTGTTATGCGTTGAGTTTCGCCGTCTTCCTCATGGGTCACGGTCTGGTCGCTATCCCGAGAAATCTATGGCGGGACGCCGCTGTTTCCACCCGCCTGCGACGGCTGCAGACCCACGCGCCCAAAATCTACGACAACCTCGCCAACGCGAATGACAAATTGGAGGAGCTGGAGAAGGAGGTTTTAGCTATTCAGAAGAGGGCGTCTACCACTAGTACAGTGCCCGAGTTCCGCGAATGGATCGAAGAATTGGTCGAGAATCTACAACTCCCAGAATCAAACGGCCCTAACCCGACCCCATCATCCCGTCAAGACCGCTCCCGGTCCCGCTCTCCGATCCCCGCCGTCATATCCGAACAATACCTCGCCTCGCTCACCCGCAAACTCCGCTTCGCAGCCAACCGTCGCGCCCGCTACGCTGCGGAATGGGACTCCCTCGTTCGATCCGCCGCAAACACCCAAGCAGTCCTCGACTCCGCTGCTTCCAAGCGTCTCACCTTCCGCGCTAACCCGCACAGCATCACCCCACGCTTCCTCCAATCCCTTCCTATGGTCTCCCCCTACGGCCGATACCTCCTCCACACCTACGTTATCCCGCAACTCCGCCGTCTCCTCTCAGTCTTCCTCTCCCTCGCATCGGTATTCATCATCTGGTCCGAAATCGTAAACGTCAGTCCTACGCTATCGGATAAACTATCGATCGTGGGTTACAGCATCATCCATCACCCGAATTCACCCAAAGGATCGATTGGATTCGCGGGACAGTGTATTTCAGCGATATGGATCACGTACATGTGCGTTGCAGCATACAGCACCATGAGAACGGTGAAAGTATGGGGAGGATACGCGCTGGTCAGACGACGGACGAGCGGTAGTTCCGCGTGTTTCTACGCCAGTTACGCTTGTCGACTCACTGTTCCGTTGAGCTACAATTTTACGAATTTCCTACCGAGCGGGATTGTTAAGGAGAGCGTGTTTTTCGATTTCTTCGGGCGTTCGATTAATCTGACTACGTTGGGGCACGGGTTCTCGGAATGGTTTCCGGTGCTTGTTTTGGTGCCGGTGGGGTTCACGTTGTTTGGATTCTACGGTAAAGTGAAAGGGTGGTTTGGGTTTGGAGGTGGGGTGTTGGAGGAGGATGAGGAGGATGAATTGGCTCTAGGTGGTGGGTGGAGGTACGGTAGAGATTTGATCGAACGGGAGATCGGTGATATTTCCGGGACACCTGTTAACGATCCTGCGGAACGGTGGAGGAGTCGTGCTAGGTTTCCCGGACAGGGGAACGAGAGTTCCAGCGGGTTGCTGGGTGCGGAGAGGGAGGATACTCCTTTACCGTCGCGATATCTTTCGCCGTCGGGAATATTTGGTCGGGCTGCTAGTCCTCGACCTGCCGCGCAGCAGTCGTCCACCGCGTCTACTACGAGACCACCGCATCGACCGGTGGGTAGAAGAATTGATGATACCGACGAGGAACAAGAGGAGGAATCCGCTATCGGTGCGTTTTTCCATCGTGTGAAGAACACGATTGATTCCGCGACGGATAGCGGTGACGGTGGACGGCCCAAGTGGATGAATGACATTGGGGATGCGTTCACCCGGAAACCGAAATGGATGAGCGGTGGAGACGAGGGTGGCGGGAGTGCTGGTGGAAGCGGGAGGGGTAATTCGCGGCCAAAGTGGATGACTGGGAACTTTTTCGGGGATGATAGCGATTAGGAATACTTTTTGTTTCTTTTTTTTTGGTTTGGTGCATTATGGACTTGACCTGTTCTTTTCATGAGCGTGCACGGAGTTAATTCTTCACTTTTCTTTCTTTTTGGTAGATTGTTATTTTTAGAGCAGCTTTGAGGTTTGCTTCTACATCGTTGAAGAGCGGCTTTTTCTTCTTGTCGAATTGTTGCAATGTGCATATCTGCGCTTTGGCGATGTTACAGCGAATATAAAGAAATTATCGAGATGCAAGAACAGCGAGAGGTTGACTAGATGGCGTTATGCAGGGTCGTGCTAGTATGTAAACCACTACCATCTCAAAGAACCACCCTTCCCGCTTCCCCGTCGACGTTTTCGGTATCATCAGAAATATTGCAGACGAACGCATAATATAAAGTTACAAAGGACTATCTATTCGAGCATGCGCTGGGGGATTTGCCACAGACGACGGTGGCTTGATCACGAGGTGTAAGCGGTAATCCGGCAACATCGTTACAAAAAAGGAAGAATAGAAGAAGAAAAAGGCGTTCGGTTAAAGTTCGGTAACGGCGGATCTTCATTTGACGATAGCAAGTTTCGTACGGATATGCATGAAATAAATTGGCGGAGAAAGATATATCCGGGTGTGGTATAGAGTGAGTGCTCTTGTGGCGTCCAGTTCACGAGGGCGATACATGTGTGGTAGCTCTGATAGTTACCTTGTTTAGGAAATTTCTTGGGTGGTACGATAACGGTTTTTGAAGCTGTATAATAGTGGTTACTATATATTATAGTAGGTGGGATTGTATAGCCGTTTTCTTTTTGTTTTTATGGTTTTCTTTTTTCTTTCTTTTTTTTGATTTTATGTCCAGTCATGTTGTGTAGGTGTATGCATGCATGCGCCAGCACGCCAGTTCACGCAAGAAACAGATGTCTCACGTCCGTTAACTTTTGAAAGACGTTTTTTTTATTTTTTTATTTTTCTTAAACGAATGCGTGCGGCTTACATGCAGGGAGACGAGAGTACAGCGGGATGCAGTTCCGGAATGCACGGATGATCTGCCGGAGCGAAAGGGTCTAGAATTTTTGTTCCCCTCCAGAATAAGAAACCCTTGCTTCTCCGTTAAATGCCCTTTTTTAAAATATTTTATCCTTTTAAAAGAAGAAATCTGTTTCGACGTTTGCTGTCACGCGGTTGGTGACGGTGGATAGACCGCTTTTTCTTTTGATGGAGGAAAAAGCAATATAGTTAGGCAAAACGTCCACGATAAATTTTTCCCAGCAGGTCGAATGAGTATTCGTGGCGTTTTCTGTTGTTTCTTCGTCTAGCGGTTGTTGGTCTTTCAGTATTCTTACTTGGAAGGTAGAATGGATGTGTCCTCGGAAAGCGCCGTCTGACGAGAGGATGTCCAACTTCTTCAATTTCCAGTATCCGATCGAGCAGACATGGCTGAGATTGATTCAATCTAAACTAACCTGCCAACGTTGCCGGTAAACCATCTCAAAGAGATCGCGAAGTTGGTTTCAAAGTGTAAAAATTCTATTCTGAAAAGATGAATACGTCTACAATTGAGCCGATGAAAAAACTCCCTATCGTACATTCCCATCTATAATACATAACCGCAACGGAATTGAGACTTTTCTTGACCAAAGAAAACTGTAAAAAAAATGTATACCCGTATATCTTTTAGATAGTTGGAATTTTATAGCTCTTTCGG
The DNA here is from genome assembly GCA_036971365.1 of Dactylellina leptospora. Lineage (NCBI taxonomy): Eukaryota > Fungi > Ascomycota > Orbiliomycetes > Orbiliales > Orbiliaceae > Dactylellina > Dactylellina leptospora. Next base: position 171,613 of record JAJTUC010000040.1, on the reverse strand, counting down.
CTTTTTTCTTCCCTGCTCGGTTTCCGTGTTTTCCACCGCGTCGACGAGTTTCCTTGCTCGGGCGATGAATTGTTGGAATACCGCGTCGGTTATGACATCGGATTCTTCGTCGGATTCTTCGTTGGTTTCTAGTGTCGAAGTTCCCGTTTTTGTTTCCGCAGGGACCGGGGTTGGGGCAGATGTAGCGATATCACCATCATCTCCTTTCCCTGAAAGGAAATCCAGGTCGGATGATAACTCATTGTCCGACATTTGAAGCGACTCCTGCTCAACGAAAGTCGAGGAGTCAAAATCGCTGCTGGAGAAATTGATGATGCCCGCCCCACTCTCTCGCCTCATCCGCTCCTCCTGTTCCCGGTAAAACTGTTTCTCATCCTCCTCGTCCTCCCGTCGTTTCGCCTCCAATCGCTCCCTCCGCGACTTTTCCTCCTCCATCTCCTCCTCGCGACCTAAATTCTGTTCTTCGAGCGGTGTGAGGTATTCTATATCGTCCTTTTTACATTGCAGGATGACTTCATCATAGCTACCCGCGGATGCCCCGCCTTCCACTTTAGAATATACCAACGGAGCACCCTCGAAATCAAACATCGTCGACGATTTCGTCGCCAGTCCCGTGAAATAATATGCTATCGGCACCGTTGTATTCGCATCGTCGGCGATGGTATCAGGCGTCTGCGGTAGCCCTTCCTCGTCAAATATCCAATCTTCCTTCAATTGAGCAGCTCTAGTCATCCATCGGGGGATGTTTAGCACCAATTCTTGACTAGCTTTCAATCGATCTTCTCCGAGGATGTCTAAATCCGATGACTGGATGTACTTTTTCACCTCGCGGGTCATTCCATCGATACGCACTACCCTCCTCTTCACGAATCGTAGGTCGCAGGAGTTGCGAGGCATCAGGACGTCGGTGATGTTGTGGCTTTCCACGGCTCTGACTTTCAAGCCTAGGATTTCGTTGGTTTCTGGTTTTATGCGCAGTTCCATCTCAACCGGTGGGAGAGTCTCGAAAATGCCGGCGTTCTTCCACGGTGATGGGGAAAATTTGAGAAGGATGACAAAGTCGTAGGTGTAAGTCACCGGGTTGAGCGTTGACAAAAAGTCTACAATACGAGGTACCGAGTTGCAGAGGACGTGGGCGGGTTTGGTGGATAGAACGTCGCTTAGAGATTTGGATTCCCTGTCTATCGGCAGATTCGGCGATGAGTGTAGAACCTGCCCTAGGACGACATGGTAGGTGGTTTCAACCTCGGCGTTTGCAGGGGCAGGTGTGACAGCGGTAGGTTGGTCATCAGTCGATGCGGGTGAGGCGTCAAGTAGGGCACGGATATCAGAGTATCCAGCGTAATCGCCCTGCATTGGGTTGAGGAGCGGTTGCGAGCTGGAATCCGATAAATCCGTCTCGTTCAAGTCTTCTTGGCCTCCCTTAACCGGACGACGTATGCTCCTCCAACGATACCAGTTTCTGTTTCTGTACAACCACGGAAGTGTCTGATTTTCCGATACAGGGTAAAGAGCACCTGTCATCGATTTAGCGAACACGGTCTCGCCGAGAAGACTATACGTTTCGCGGAGGTGTAGATCGAGAGAATTGAAAATGAGCCGTTGGGCGTCTTCGATATTGGAGATGCCAGCGGGTTGCAAGCCGTACATTGTGATCTGGATCCATTAGTCAAGTAACAAGATTCAGCCATAAATCGCAGCGTACCTCATTGTCTTGCGCCTCCACAAACACAGATGTCAACCGGGAGACGCTGAGCGTGTAATCATTATGAACATTTCCAACCCTTCGTAACGCAGATATATCGACGGTCCTCTCGACCACTCTTTTCGGCACTGATAAAAGTTCTCTCTCGATTGCCTCGATCGATTTCTTTGTCCCCTTCAGGGTAATAGTGCTCGTAGCAGAATTAAGGACGATTCGGGTGCGCATTTTCCTTGCAAGACTTTGCAACATATCCCCACCTAAACAATTGTGAGTCGTGCGTTTACGCGGAGAATGTGGGTCTCAAACCTTCCGCCATCATGAAGAAGAGGTCCAAGGGTCGGAATTTGAGTTCCTTCTCTCGGATCAGATCCATCTCTGCTTTTATCTCCTCGTCCACCTTGATCTTCCACACTTCCCTCATCACTAGATTGACGGCATCCCTTTTGAGCACCTTGCTAAGGCCACCAGCGAAGTTGATACCCGTCTGCTGCAGATACTCTTTGATCTGCGGCCCTAAAAATGCTGAATTCAAGTCCTTGTACAGCTGTCCGAATCTTTCTCTCGACACACGCGGGTTCTGGGGTTTGAAGAGTACGATTTCGTTTGGTACATTTTCGTCGGGTACCTGGTATTCGAACGTCTGTAACGATTGTGCTAGGCTGTCCAGGTACTCCTTGTCGAATATTAGAGGCTCCGGCGCCTCAAGGCTTTGACGGGGTGTCGGCAGCCCTAGCACGACAAGCTTACGGCTGGGTTTGCTCGCCAAAACAGATTGAGAATACAATCGCCGTTGTAGATACCCGACGTACGATGGCGGCGGAGTGGATGCATGGCGGGATGTATGGTGGGGTTGCAGGTTATCGGCAAGAAGCTGGTATCGGACGGAGTAGAGATAGTGCCGACGACTGTTCCATGTTGTGAGACCGCGAGACGATAACTGCGCTCGACAGAACGAGCATATCTGAAGTGATATCCTTTGAGGAGGGGTTAAGGAAGGGACGAATAATGGAGCAGTCCGGGAGGTTCCAGAGAGACAACGGGGGGGCATAACTAGCCGGTTTCAACGTCGCATCTGCAGCAACTGTTGCGCAGTTTCGTCCTGAACCGAGTATTATTTGAAAGAGGAAGTATTGCAATGCTGAATACTCCGTCAGCGAGTATAGGTAATCGAACTGGGGTTCAAGTGAGGTTGAAGATGCGAACAAACTTTGGTTGTCGCACAGGAATTTTTGGTGTCCCAAAGCGGCAGTCGACGCGAAGCTGCTTGTGTTGTCTTGGCGCCATTCTTGGCGCTATAGCAAGGCGCAGGGGTCTCAAATGTCGAGGCCTCGTCTGATATCAGTGCCCCTCTGGCTGATTATTTCTACCTCTTCTTATTTTCTTTAAACCTTGACTCTAATCCGTGTCATATCTACTGTTTAGGTGGTGATAAGGTCGAAATGTTCTAAGGTAACCGAAGTAAGATACACGCACAAAAATATCCTTAATTTGTTCTTTAGACCATCCGGACAAGCTACCCGACCTTCTACACGAGGACGTACGAGTCAGGCCTGGCGATTCATAAGATAACCGCAGTTCTCCTGCGAACATTCGCCATCTCTATCCGAATGCTTCTCTCGATTGGGATATTGAAAACTCCCATCTGGAATAGGCCGTTTCTGTATTCAAAATATCCACCACGCCGCTTGGGTAGCTGTTCCACATGGACGAATATACTTCAACGTTTACTAATCCGTATTCAGGCGGAGGCGCTGTATGGGATGGTCATTCGCTACATCCATACGCTCGTCCGTTTTCACCCGCTACAAACTATTGTGGAGATGATATATCATCTACTATCGATGGTGACGACGTTCCTCATGATGGGGGTGATTTTCCCGACGAGATTCCTATAGAGGATCTCAACCCTCGTAATCGATTAATTATTTGGACGCCGTTTGATACTGGAGAGATTCCTACAGAATATATCGAGAAGGGCAGGCATGCCCTTCTCGATAAATCTGGCGACAAATACCCTTCAACTTTTTATTACCATAGCTTCCGTGACTTAGAGCTGGGTGTGGAAAGTTATTTGAGCTCGCTGTCGCTTCCGACCCCATTCAATTGGAGTAATTGGAAGTTGAGGAGCCGAGACTCCAAATTCGGACCTCGTGAAGTTAATAGTGTTAGCGATTTGATAGACACCATTGATATCTCAGAACAGATCTATTGCCAGAGAACGACAGAATTCTCTCTGGTTAGGAAAGATGACTCTCTTCGGCATCCACTAGAGCCCAACTTCGAGTCAGTCGATGCCAGGCGTCACGATGATATTTCTTTGGTGTCTAGACTTCATGCCACCGACGCGATTGACTCCGCACCAAATATTCTCAGATCGGAGTGGTTTGAACCTATATATGTCTCTTCCACTAAGTTGCTCAATAGCTCTATACCATATATGGTGCCCGATCCAGAGTTTACGGCGACGGCATTAGTAAAACCAAAGAACCAAACTATGGTTACTTCGACAGGCGTATTTTTAGCTAAAAGCAAGGCCGGTAACATATCACAGAGTTTTGACCGAGCTAGTGAGACAGTTGAAGGTATTACTCCCCTGAATGTATATTCGAATTCCTTTTAACAATTGCGTCAACAAATTTGAATGAACGGCCAGATATCACGATGGAAGAATGTTCAGATACGGAACCTCTTCCAGCTAATCCAACGAGGGCGATGTCATTCCAAAAACTACTCAAAACTGTTCATAACAGGCTAGAATCAGCAAACGGTGTTTGGCCACTGAAAAGCTTCTTAACTCGATTTGCCTGCCCATTCGCGAGTGGAAACCCAATGTATTTTGTCTCTTGTCTCGCCGTCAGCTTTGAAAATCTGAAAGATGTCAAGTAGTCACACCCATTCGTCTCGCACAAATCACTTCTTAGATTTATTCTAAAGCGTGCGATAGGAAACATATCACTGATTGCCATGGATTTTGGGATTCATTCGGCAAGTTAGCGGGCTGTAATACATGGGATGATATCATCAGCCTCTGCATGCCCAAATCCGAAGCTGCAAAGCGGATATCCCAGCGTAAGTAGCTCTGCCACCTTTTGAATATTGTGTAGTCGTTAATGGTATAATGCATCTAGACTTCTCTTTCACTACGCTCATAAACTGCGCGCAACAGTACAATGACTATAATACTGGTCCCGACTCCCTGTCCAATCAATGGCGACAAGAGATTATAAAAAACATCGGGATACCATCATCAAATCCGGCCAATGACGAAGTGAGTGTATTTTCAAGCTCCCACAACGACTTTGTGGACGATAGTGATTTTGAACATGAAAATATTGTCCTACCGATTTTTGGTTCGAACGAACTCGTCAGATTTTCTCGAGTTACTTGCGTCCATCCGGGCTGTGACAAAAAGTTTACCCTGAAGCGAAAATTTCAAAGGCATTATCGCCGTCATGGTTTACCTCTCTTCCTTTGCAAATGTGGTAAGGGTTTTATCAGAGACGACAACTTTCGAATCCACCTCTGCTCTCCAAAACACATACAGAAAATGGCCGAACTAGCTGTAAAAAGCGAGAATCTAGGTAACACTGGGAAATCTTCCACGTATCCCGGGTTCCTCCTCCCAGATGTCCAAGGGGAAGCTTTGTCCAAGATTCAAACGGTATATATGCTTAGCATTCTCCTAATTCTTCGAGGTGCCTGGGAGGAATATTCCACATCGGGAGACTCTTTAACACAGTTTCTAAGACAGTGTTCTGGGGGCGATAATGGAAATGACAAGAAAAAGCCCCCAGCCACTTCATCGCGAAATAGAGGGACATCGGGGGGCAACAACCAATTTGTGTTCCCTCAAACGCGCGGGATCAGGAAGGGGGGACGAGGGGACGATAAGGATGGCAAGAAAAATACGGGGCCCGGCAAACCAAACATCCCAAACACAAAGCAGGATAAGATGCTTTTCTTGCAACATAAATACTGTTGCCCCTGTGCCATACTCCAGTGTGAAGAGCACACGTCCTGCTGGAACCCGAGAAAGAAGTATTCCGGAAATATAGCCTCCCTGAGGTTTGTAAGCTTCTTCGCTATGATTATTTTCACTCTCCAGCTAACGACTGCACTAGAAATCATATTAAGAGAGATCATTACGACAAGTTGCTTCCAGCGGAACTCCTACGAGAAAATGCACCCGGTTGGCAAGATATTTTTGAAGCGTGTAGAAGGCTTTGTAATCCAAATTGGACCGGTCCGCGTCCAAACTATTGTGGGTTCTACGATCTGTTTAATGGTAAAATACGCTAATTTTAGTTAGCGGTCTACGTCGATAGTTCGGACAAAAATGTCGTTTGGGAAGAGGCGGAAGCACTGTATTTAGTCGCTTGTGGGATAGCTGTCTTTCAAAAGGACGGCGACGTTACCTCAAGTAACTTTCACCTGGGGGCTGCAACCGAAACGCAACAGGCTGGCAGCGGATCCAGTACCGTCCAGAGTGACACACTATCTATTGGCGCCAACCAAAATCCCACAAATCAGAGTTTCTTCGATCCAGGGTATAATGAGAAGGATCCCGCTGAGGCGAGTGGTCTGGAAGTTGGATCAGATGTAAACTTAACGAATAATCCCTTTGAAGAGTTCACGTTGGAAGGGTGGAACATGAATGCGCCGATTAACTTTAACACAAACATTGACATTTTCGGTCCTCCTCAGCTCGATTCATCCAGCCATCTCGTCGGCGAGACGCTCGCCACTATGGGTGTCAGAATCGCAAATTCTAACAACCAGCACGTTGCGTCTGGTAACGGTTCATCAATGGAATCATCTCTGGAGGGAACTCCCCCGGGAGATTCAAATTCAGGAGATACAACAGATCCAATGGACTACTGGATTAATTACCCGCCTGAACATAATAAGGGAAGCTACGATAATGATACGAACTTCGGAGACATTATAAGGCGGCAGGCTCCTCGCCAAGTGCTGCCATTGTCACAGACGGGGTATCCATCCCCTATATCATCATCTATCAGTGAACATGCCAGTCATGGAACCGCCCTCGCGCCAAATTTGATCAGCCTCGATCACATACATAAGTTTAGCAGCCCTGCGAGCAAGAAAAAATACTGCATTATTGTTGACCGCGAAGAAGAACCATCGTCACCGGATCCAGACGAAGCGTCTGAATTCACGGAATTAATTTTCTTCGGCTTGGAAGATCTCAGGCTTAATCTTCTTGCGCGGCTGCAAGATCGATTTAGAAAGCCCAAGTTTACGTGGGAACACTTTAAATTAAAACTTTCAGGAAAAAACAAGTTTTTCCGGAACGAGGAGCAAATAGCCAAGAGGCTTTGGTACACGAAAGAACAGAAGCTAGTCTGCGAAGTTGTTAGCGTATAATACTATAACAATAATCAAAATATTTATTCTAGCTATCATGTATTTTTATTGTAATTCATATATATGTTGAGTACCAAATTTAAAATCTAATCGACTAGTGCGACTGTTTGGAATTAAGCGGGCTTAGATTTGCTATAGCAGCCCGTGTGCTTATTGAGTGCTATAGCAAGGGTGCCGTAGTATTCAGGGAATTCTGCGGTATAGCAAGCCTCGTTTCTGCTCTAGCAGCTAAGGAGTTTCGACCCCACCACAGACGTTCCGCCAAATATTAAAGTGCCGATATTTTACCCGCTTCCCATTCAACTTATTTAGGGCCAGCTCAGGGCATCGCTCCGAAGGACATACATTCCCTTTACTTCTAAAAGTCATTTTTAAAGAAATTGCAAGTCGGCGCATCATGCAAAGCCCTATTTATCAACAAATCGATCTCGCGAGGTTTTCCACACCAGATGGAGCCGATATCTCCAATACCGAAATAACAAATCCTGAATGGAACCATGACTCAAACCGCCTAGACAATGGAATCGACCACCGAGAAATCGAGAGAGTTTGCCATTCAGCGTTTCTGATAGCCTCCTGTCGACAAACACAGCCGGAAATATATGGAAGTTCAGGATGTACGCCCTGGACTGTTTTTAGGGCTAATACCGCTGGTAAAAGCTATATTTCAATAAGGGTATTCAACGTTGATGTTCCTAGGACTGATATTTCTTTTACGAAGAAGTAGCTCCGTATACTTGTCCCACCACTACGCTTGATTCCGAAACAATCGCTTCCTACGGTTCTGATTTGGCAGCTGGATCGAATTGTGCCAACTCATCTATTATTTCAAAAGATGATGCAATTCCGACTGGAACGTCTGCAGGCTATATCATCAACCCCAAGCTACAAGAGCTTGAACTCTCACACATTGGTTCCCAATTTGCGGTTTTGGAGTCAAATACTTCCATGGGGGTATAAGTCTAGTTACCGCGCTATAACTTCGGTGTTTCTCAAGTTTGTTCAAAGTTTATATAAACCTCCCCTCAAGAGCGTGCCCTTTCGATAAAATATCCCTGTGTGCTAGCAACTCCTACCTTAGCGCTTGACCGAACAGTTTCATTCAAATCTAGAAAGTTTTTTCAGAATCGGAAGTCAAATGTATGCATCGAATAGATACAGGGTGTTACAATTCCAGCGGTATATCTTCGCAAGTTCTTTCAAAGTTGAGCAGGTCGAAGCACCGTGTTGGTTTTCCCGATTGGGACTTCCAACATCTCAACACACTCTCCCTCCAACCTCGTCGTAAACCAGATCTGGTGACACCACCAGAAGCACTTCGGAACCCACGATTCCGCTGTAGAAATCAACTTCCAGGGAAGTACGGAGGGAATGGTTGTGTGTGATGGGGGCGGTCAGTTGGTTGGCTGAGGCGCGCAGGAAGGCGCTTAATGGAAGGAGGGAGATATAGTTGACTCGCCGTCTGCTGGTTGATTCATCGAAGTAATTTGTGATTTGGGGTATAGCCGGTGACTCTATACACTTAGGCAGCCATCTTATCGCAGGAATGGTTTGATGTTGATCCTATCGGGCTGATAATGTCAACGCGGGATTGGCAATGTCAATGCGGATGGTCGAGAGCTGATGTCCGCAAACGAACGTTTGTACCACTTCAAAACATAATGTCGGGATGTTCCCCTCATAAGCGACTCCAATTGGTTGCGCAATCGGTTCTTCGGGATTGCCTCTGCATAGATACTTTCAGCTGTCATTCTTGCAAAATATGCCTCGTCTAAATTTTATATGTTATCCACCTCAGGGAATCTTCAATGCATGAATTTGGGTGGCGCTGTTAAGAATTCGGCTGGATGTTCGGAAAGGCGCCCGTTTTATTTTATACCGCACTCTAGATAGTAGGCAAACAAGAACACCAAAACTGTGCCACACAGATGCTTGGTGTGGCTCAAATTTTATGAGGAGAGCAGCGTCCCGGACTAATTTCAAGTCGTATTTTTAGACATTTAACGCAGCCAGTTACACGGGGTCTCTTGTAGAGTATGAGATGGAGAAAGGTATATAATCATCATGAATTGGAATGACTGCTCATTCGCAGAGGAATGTTGGTGACTTACCAGTGCCATCCGCCCCCTTAAGACCGCAAGAATATTCACGACCTCCTTTCGTTTCAACGAGGACTTCGCTATGGCTAATCGGCCCTGCTTTCACACCTCCCAACGGTTGTAATGCGCGGTTGATCCGTTGCTGCTTTATAATATTCTCATCCTACAAATAATCAGTTTTATTTCCCCTCGACACTTATAGCAATCGACATGAACTTACCATCCCATCCGACTTTTCATATTCATACTCCGGCACCGCACACGGCTGGTTCCTGAGAGTCTTTCCACTACCCACTGGCCTGCCCGAACTAATCGAAATACCCGCATTGTTCCCGCCCGCATACCCCAATAAGCTATCTTCGAGGGAATTCTTCATCATCTCCCGCTGTGTAAGCAATCGCGCATATTTTGAATGAACATTCCCAGAAGCCTGATATCCCAGGGTCTTCAGAAACGGGTCTCCGGGTGAATTAAAAGATGCGGAGTCGAGTGGATTAAAAAGCTTGGATTCGAATGGATTGAAAGATGACCCGAATCCAGACGAACCGAATGGAGATTCGAAAGAGTTTGAGAATGCATTGGACCCGAACGATGAGCCGAACGATTGACCACCAAAATTGAATCCGTTTCCAAACGAGCCCATCTTGCTATATCAAGTCTAGAATTGGGAAATGCTATGATATCGAAAATTTAATGAAGACGCTATCTTTCTAAGTTTAGTAATGCTCGTATTGATACTGACGTGCAAATCGGTGTATTCTGGATACAGATGGGAATACAGCGGAAACACGCAGGCGGATATCACCGGCCCTTGGTATAACAACAGTATGTACTGATTTAGTATGTTGTGATCAAAGGCTGCTTTCCAGTAAACGTTGAGAAACGAGACCCTGCGTCGGGAAAGCTCCAGTTTGGCGGTTTTGAGTGGACGCAGAAGACCAAGTCTGAAAGTGTCCCGCCTGGGTATACGGTGGGCAGAGCGGATCAACATTTAAAAGAATACGAAAAAATCCACGGACACGACCCCCTTTATAGTAATTGCCATCACGCTGCGAATGACCTTCAGAACGATATCAGGAAGCATACCAAGCCGGTGACTGTGAGCTTCTCTGCTGAATTTTCAAAAGATACAATTGGTTTGAATCGGTTGGAGTATTTGTCCTTTGGGCATCCACCTGTGAATGAACCAGTCGAGGACTACGAGGAAAGGGATCGGTCCGTCGAGGACGACGAGGAAAAGAACAAGGCCCCTCAGGAGGGAGGACAGGCAAAGGCGACGGACCCAGTCCGACAATTGTTGTTGATTTCTTTGGCTTTAGTCTCCCTCTTTTAGTTACCTGCACTATCATATCGATACCGATCTATCTATGCTCCACTCTGAGACAATGAATCAGGTACATGTGCATGTACGCACCTTGCAGCGCTCCAACAAAGTCGCCTGCCCCACGTGACGGAGGGCTGGTAGTACACGTTCAAGTCAAAGTGAACACCGTAGACTGGATGATGATACATGTCGTGCATATGCATCCCCGCACACGTGCCTGGGAGTCTTCGAGAGGATCCACCGAAGAAGGCAAGGAATGCGGGCGAGAGGAGGCAATGACGAGATGGGTGTCGCTGAGCATCAGCCTTCCGCCCGCAGCCGGCACTACCACCGCTAACGTTAGTTATCCGAGCAAGACCTGATTGGAGCAAGTACGAAGTACTTACTAACTAAAAACTTAGCAGGAGAGAATGGAGGAAAGTAGTTAAGAGGGGAGCATTGTTATTATCTTATCTCGCGGTGTGCTGGCACGAAACAGCAGGCGGCGGCCTCGTTGTAATTAAACGGCCACCAACAACACCGTTCTCGTCTCAGCCTCATCCTCTCTCTCTCTTTCTCTCATCAACATCACCACCACGACACCACCATCTCCCTCCTCCTTCTCCCCTCTCCTAGAATCTTGTCCGACTGTCGCATCCGCCGTGATTACCTCCGGCCTACGTAGACCCCTCCAATCGCACTCCGTCCGAGATATCACCTGCTCGGTTGCGGCGGGACGTCATCCGACCAAACGCTCCCCAACATTATCGCTCTTCCACCGCTCCGCTTACCACGAACAGACGCACACCCGCTCGCTCACGCGTTCCGCCGTTGGCCCCAATCAACTCCAATCTATGGCCGCTGCACCTGCGAGATAGCTGAGGGCTCTGCCGCTGCATCGCTCTTCTCGCCCTTCCCTCCTCCCTCAATCATCACCGTCATCACCGTCATCACCGCTATCCCCCTTTCTCCCCTCCTCCCTCGCGCTTTTTTTCTGTCCGGGATGTCGGCGTACATGGATGTCCCCGTTCCGAACATGTGTCGCCCAAAACACCAAATCCTCATTCTCAAGACGTACCCCAAATTCCAAAAGAATGCCGCCGAGATTAAACCCAACGCTTCCGAATTATCCTACCTCCTGTACTATGTCTCCACCCGCCGGAGCAAGCTTCAAAAAGTCGGCGCCTTTCTCGAGCGAAGGGTCGCCCGTGATGTCTACAAGAGGCGGACAGGGTAACTATCTCCCTCGTTTCTTTTTTTCTAAGAATCCATCTAACATTCCTCAATAGCAATGTCCAGGTCACCCTCGAGATATGCCGCGCTTTGATAGACAAGTGTCCTAGAGACCTCAACCTCTACGCCTCAAACATCCTCACAATCCTCAAAACCGCCATCTCATCAAAAGACATTGTTCTCATTGAAGAAACCCTCCGCTGTTGGGATGCCTTTTGCTCTCATCATGACGGCGCCAACCTGGCTTCCGATCAGCCCTACGTCAGACTCTTCGAGGAAGTCATCCGGCTTTACGCGGCGTGCGCTTCTAGCCCTCCCATTGGCCACGAACTGAGATGGAGGTTAGCGGGTTTGAAGGCGATCAAGAGCGTTTGCTCATCCGAAGCGCTCTCTTCCGCCAACGCCAAGCAGCAGCTCGCGATAGTGTTGCCCGTCATCCTTCAAAACGTGTATTCCGAAGATGTCGAACATTTGGACGAGATGCAGTATCGAATTACCACGATTGAAACCAATGAGGAGAAGAACCCCCCCGCTGGCATTCCTCGGACATCGATCGGGACCATTGACGGTGCCATGGCCAACACCGCCGCCGATGCCGACAAACTCGAGCAGCAAGATATCGAAGTCCTAGCCTTGCAGAGTTTGAGGGGTATCTTTGAGGTCAACAATCCCGCTCAAATCCGGTTCGCCACTCAGGCCGTCCTTGAATACATTACATCCAAACCAAGCGTGGCCGATTCGTGGACCACCAACCTTATTGAAATGCTGGCTCGGTGGGCTCCCACCCAGTCCAGATTCCTGATCCTGGTCGAAACCCTGGAGCAGCTGGTAGCTTGTCCAATGGTGGAGGCGGAACTGCCAAAGCAGCTGATATATGCGCAGCTTATCTCATGGCTCTTATCATCTACCGTCAATCTGGTCGGCCTGAGCGTTATGGACGTGCTAGTCGCTATCATTGCCAAAATACTTCAACTACTGCAACTGGAGACCAAACCATCTCCTCCCAGCTCTCCCCAACCAAACACCGAAAAACCAGCACCTACCGCTGCCACCCCTTCCCTCACCACCGCCGCCATCTTTGCCATCACCGCCACCATCACCGAAGTCGTGAAATCTCCATCCTCCACTCGCAAGGATCTTCTCCATAGACTGCGAAAGTGTATTGCGGACTTAGCTACCCACATCTACTACAGCGACCAGATCGCCGATGTCGCCGGTGAAGTTTTGTTAAGACTGAAACCCTCTCCAACCGCACCTCTCACAACCGACCCTGCCATCGCCGGCGCTGTCCCTAATGTCATCGAACAACCCCACGTCGACGACTTTTTCAGCTTCGACACCGCACGAGCTATTGCCCTGAAATCCGTTCGCGACCTCTTGACGATAGCGAACCAAAAGAGTTCCCATCAGTCTATAGGGAGGAACACGGTTCCTTTAAGCGTCTGGGAGGGGACGCACTGGCTCCTGCGTGAGGAGGAAAAGGGCGTACGAAAAGCCTTCGTTGACTGTTTTTCCACCTACCTCGCTCTCGAAATTGATCGTCCCGGCAGCTCCAGTGACATTGCCACCGCCCTCGTTGAGGTTAATAGTCTTAATCTCTCCCACAGGGCGATGAAACTTGTCAACAGCTCTTTTATCAAGCTCTTGCACGTTGCGACATTCGAGACGATACTGGCGCATGCTTCTAGAGCGGTGGACGTTGTTGGGGTTTATAAACTCCTCGATCTGTTGGTTAGGAAGATGGGATTACCCGCCGTGCTCTCGGGATTGCCAATGATATACCGCCTCGACGAGGAAGCCGCCGGTCTAGAGACATCGAAGGAAAAGATTGCTATCAAGAGCTTGGTGTTGGCATACATTTTTTCAGTTGCGGATACCTGGGCTATCGAGCCACTGCGACAAGATACAATGAACACAATCATGGAACGACAAGCCTCTGGGAAATGGTTCATACCGTTGACGGTGCCACGGGACGAAAATCAAGTTGTCGACGTGTTCGATGAGAGGCATACTTACGCAGAAAACATCGTCGAAGGCGTGCTGTTACCCCGTGAGGATTACTCGCACGTTGCGGACCTGGTAATGTCTGCCATCTCGACCGAAAGCGAGACCGAATTCCCGACTAAACTACGAGATGCCTTCACCGACGGCGCAAACTGGAGCAAGGATGCTATAATGGCGGCTATCGAGGCACACGGAAGCAGACAAACTAGCTTGTCAGAGAGTAGGATGGGAGGTATCGGTACAAACGCGACAGGAACGACCATTCGCAGCTTCCTGCCGGTGAACGGCGATAGGAGAAGCACGCGTACGGGTGATAGAGACTACCGAAGCCCCAGTCGACCGGGCAGCCGCCCTGCTACCGGAAATCTAGAGAAATTCAAAATTAACCCGGATGAGCGGTTCGGGCGGGCGAACCGGTCGAACCCACATATCTCAGGGACCAGAACGAGCAGCAGCAGGGAATCCACCGTCAGGGCGAACGAGTTGAAACTAGTGCTTACTGGCGTTTCACGACCGTCAGCGAGCAGGCCTACAACGCAGAATGGGAATATCAAGTTCAACAGAGGAAGCCTGCGAAGCAGCAGTGACAGCAGTGAGAGCATGATGGACGTCGGTAGCTATATTGGCAGTTCTTCTGATGATTTGGAAGCTCAAGGAAGATCCGATAGCCCCACGCCAACCGCACCAACCACCAACGCCAGCAATACCGCCAAACGCAAGGCCAGCAGCAGAAGCCGCAGCACGGAACGTAAGGGAGCCAGCCCGATCCCAGGATCCGACGCCGAAGACGACAAACCACCAATCCCACCTCTCCCCAGCATCTTCCATCCACGGCTTCAAGTTCACATGCCCGGCGAATATCCTTTGACGCCGCCGGTGCCAGCCGAAAACGGCACGGCAATCTCAGCTCCACAACTGGAAGGAAGAAAAAACGATGGTGGACTGGGTTCGTTCTCATTCTGGGATGAAAGCACGAATGACAGTGCTAACACCAGTAATAACCAAAAAGGAGAAGCGTCGACGATAACCACTAGTCCCACGGGTGCACCGCAGATTGACATTCCATTACCATCATCTACCAACTCGACGCCACAGAAGGCTTGGTGGGAAGGGAACACCTCTAAATATTCGCCACCGCAACCCAACACCACGGGTGTGGAGATTCGGCGGACGCCGGAACCGCCGGCTAGCCCGACGCTTGCTGTTGCGGGTGGTGCTAGTAGCAGCGGTGGCGGTGGTGTCGCGAGAAGTCTGAGCGTCAACAACAACCGAAGCGGTGTTGCCACGCCTGTCAGCAGTATTTTGAGCAGTAACGCCGGATCACCCACGCCTGGCGTTATAAGATTATCACAATCACCGAGTAGCGGACACGGAGCTCCCGGCCCCGTTGACGTGAAGAGCCTGTTGAGCGGGATAGGCAGCGTTAAGGGGAAGGGTGTCACCGGGGCTGGGGGAATCGGCGGTGGCAGGCAGAGGAGTGGAAGTACGTTGAGTGCCGGCGGGTTTAGACCACCTTATTAGCGAGGCATTGATGGTGTTTCACCGGACATATACTTTTAATACCCATTCGTTGTGTTCCTTTTTATTTTATTATTTTCCTTTGTCTGTTTTTTGGGAGAAGGCTGAGATGGTAAGTAGATATCCTTCATAGGATATGTTTTATATACTGTTACTATTTAGCATCACGAGTTTTATTTGTTCATTTTCTTCTTCTCCCCTCTTTTGTCTTGACAAGTTTTTGTGGACGTTTTCGTGGAGGTGAAGTAGAGCAAGGCTGCCCTTTTGATAGCGTCAAAACAAAATACTTTTTTTGTATTTTTTGGTTTAAAATTTACAAGAGCGTTACTTCTTTATTTTGGAAAAAAAAAGTGTTCTTGGGTTAGATATACGTATATATACCACGGGACAAAATTATATATTCTTCTTTCTTCTTTTCACTTTGATAGGAGCTTTTTTATGGTTCGGTCTTGGAGGGGAGCTCCAGAGAGATATTGTATGCTCAGACAAACGGCTACACTTCAATCATAGACGCACGTATGAAAAATAAAACAATATGAAATAGGCCCCCCTTCAAGGACATCTCATTCAAAGTGCAACTAGGATCCTAAACTTACAATATACTACCTACTTTCTAAACAGCTACTTGCATAGATATTCAGCCTGCCGAAGCTTTTTGACATGAGATTAAAGGCTATGGAATCTCATAAAAAGACAACAGGGGGGAGATGTGGGAGTTTAATATGTTCCTTCCGAACCCCTACACTCACTTCGTTCAGTCGGGCAATAAAATAAAAGCCATTAAATAACAAGCAAGACATAGCTCGTATCATTGACGTGTAGTTGAACGCCGAGGTTCCTAGCAAGAAACCCAACCAACTGTCGACAAGTGTAAGTTAGAGCAACCTCCTTCGTCGCATGTTGCGACCTAACGATTAGTGGTCCGGCTTGGTAGGACATATCTCGGTAGGAATTTATCAGCATGACGGCTTCAAGTTGGCCTTTTTCGCCCACAACAGCAACCGACATGGCGTTACGGGCACTGGCGCTGATTATGGATTCAAAGTCATATGCTCCCTGAGATACCCATTGTAATGGGGGTTTGGTCAAATCGAGCACCTGTCGCGCGAGCGGATCCTGTGATTGGAGGCGCCGCAGCGTAACACCGCTACCTATCACCGAGATCATGAGAGGAGTTGTGTAGCTGAATGCGACGGCGCACTGCTTATTCACGGCCGAAATCCTCTCAACGAAGAAATCAATCGTGGCCGGAGAAATATGGGGCATTGGGATGAAGTGGACCCAGTCACCTTGGGGTCTCAGGGAGAACTCCTCGACAATCCAGGAAGGCGGCCGTTCGAGGACTACGATAATGGTTCCCGGGCTTCGTTTCGTAACTATCCCGATACTTTGAAGGCCGGTTTTCAGGCGGTTGGCATTTTGGTGGCAGCTTCGCAGCATCAGTGTTAAATCAGCGGACGAGTAAATCCGGGCGTAGAGCCACGACTCGAAGCTGATTCTTTGGTCGACGTCCCAGCCAGCGGTTTCTGGGACATGCTCCCTCAGCTCTTGCTGTAAAGCCCGGATGCAGTAACAATTTGCCAGGATTGCCTACACGCTCTCCCTTTTCGCGGATCACCATCCGCTCAAACTCCTTGAAATGGAAGGGCCAGCTACTGTCAATCTCATCTGGCATATTTATTTGATTATTGTGCCAAGGAAGGCCCACTTCGGCCATAATTTTGCCGTCGGAGAACGGGGAAAATGGGGTTTTTGGCAAAGCGGTCCAGCTAGTATAAAGGCGCTGGACTTCTGTGAGGACGCTATAGACCTAATGGTCTCCAGCACGCCATTGACTAATGACAGGATCGTCGATCCATTGGCTTTTAGAATCGTCAAAGATATTCTGAATTGAATCAAGAGCAACGGGTTCAGAATGGAACTGTTCAGCCAATTCATCTGTGGTGGGCGATACGGTTTCCAACGGTATATCGGTGACGGTGACGACGATATCGCGTTTGTATTTTTCTAGGCTGATCAAAATTGAATCAGCTAATGCATTTGTTGAGTTTCAAAAAGGTTAGGGAAATACCTTTGGCTTTCGGCTCTATCGGAAATTCGGTACTGGTAGCCGTAGTAGTGGATAGCTTTGATTCTTTGATATCTATACAGTAAGACGGCTTACCGCCCTCGGCGGAATATGGTAGTTTCATCACAACCTTTTTTCTTGGTGAGTGCAACTATTGTGAGCTCATCTCCAGAGAAGAACTATCTAGATACCTGAGACACCAGGGAAAACTATATCTCTCTTGATAGACATGGGGCGAGTGCGCTGCTGTCCCACTAATGTTATCAATAGTGGTCGCGAGTGAAATGGATGGGTCAATCGACTAGTATCTGCGAATCCATTCAACTTTTGCCAACATTTAACCTTTTGTTTGCTTTGCATTCGATCCGTTTGCTTACGAATTGAATTGAATGTTCTACCTAGGTTTAGGAATGTCATAACGTGGCCAAAGCCCCCCAGGTGGAATCATCTTATAATTCTTGGAATATCCTCCGCATCGGTTGGTAGCCACCACAGAATCAACGATGGTGACTAACCGTTAGCTTAGCCGGTGTATATGTGATGCTCTACCTTCTGTGATAGCCAAAGTAGCTGTACTCTAGTGTCTCCGAGGGGCGGCGTCCGCGCCTGATCGATGCTTTACCGTATTATTCCGCCAGACTTTAAATGTTGATTCACATCAGCCACTTTACTCCTGACGACAGTCTGAATAAAGTTTTCCAGCAGCGTCAAGGAAATGCGACTATAGGTATGCCACTGGGAAGTGTTTGGAAATCACTCGAAAAAGAATCATTAGAGCAACCCCGCCGTGTACAACTACAAATAACCTCCCCAAGCCAGTTCGACAGCTAGAAACACTAGAACTTGCGAGCCACGAAGTCCAGATCTCAGTCAGAGCCGTGGGTCTCAACGCCAAAGACTTTTACGCACTAGGAGGGAGAGTGGACACCAAAAAAAGCAACATGCGTGCTCGAGTTCGCTGGAATTATAGAAAACATCGGTTCTTCAGTATCGAAGACAAACCTCGCAGTTGGGGATAGGGTGTACGTCATGGCTCCCAGTCACTTCCGCACTTCTGAGATCGTTCCATACTGGGCGTGCCAGAAACTTGAAGATACCGAAGATTTCAACAGAATTGCCACCGTTCCCCTCATTTATGCGACTGTAATCTACGCTCTGCAAGTGAGAACCTCCCTGCAGAAAGGTCAAAGCATCCTCATCCATTTGGGAGCAGGTGGAGTATGTATTGCGGCGATACAGTTCGTAAAGTGTATTGGAGCCGAAATCTTCACGACATCGTCTACTGAAGAGAAAATCAATATTTGATCACGATGCTATCGATTATGTTTTCGATTTATCTCAGACAATGTCGATTCCGAATTCCTATGACAGCGGCGCGGAGGCGCATATTCTTACAGGTCTTGAACCGTTCGGAAAACCCGCGAGAGAGATTGAAAAACAGTAACTCCGTTTTCCGCAGCCGACGTGCGATTGTGCTTGCGAGGGCCGTTCATGAACAGGAAGAAACAATTTCTGAGAACAAAAATTCCGGCCTCCCAGATGACGTTTGGAAAGCGAAAGAATCCGGCACGATTCTCGAAGCTGTCACCGCGTGTGTCGCGAAACGCTTCGGCGAGCTTGTTTCGATGGCTACCAGCAGAGTGGATGTTGCGAAATCGCTGGAAGATTACGGTATGGATAGTATGCTCGCTGCGGAATTCCGGTTTTGGTTTTATCAGTGTTTCAAAGTTGATGTGCCGTTGTTGGAATTTCTCAGCAGAACCACGACGATTGAGACGTTGAGTAAGAGTATTTCGGAGCAGATACAGGCTCGTTCTTGAGTTTATCACAGTTAGTATCAATGTTGAAATAGTTATATTCGTGATGTATCTAGTAGAGATAGAGGATCGAATTCCATAATGGCCAAATTTGATAATTGCTCGGTGTTCTTCGCTTTTTGCATCGTAAAATAGCCTAATCATCAGAATCATCAGAATCGGACTCATCACTCCCCCTCCGCCTCCTCCCACCTCTAGCACCACCTCTCCTCACCGCCACCACCATCTCCATTCCCCTCGCCCTCCCCCTCTTCTCTTTTATCGTCCTTCCCCTCCTCCCGCCCAATAGCCCTGTTAACCCTCCTCTCGAAATTCTCGTCCAGCTCCCCATCAACCCCCTCATAAACCCGCCTAACAAACTCCATCGCGCCCGCTCTACCAACCTCCAATTTACCCCTCGGTCCGATGACGTAGGTAAACGTCTGCTCCTGACCAACCGCGACCTCATCCTTCAATTTGACCAAATACCCTTCTCGAACGAGTTTATTCAAGATGTTTTCCATTTTTCCGTTTTCGCGATTTCCTTCGACGGGGATGCGGTCTTCGACGCCGAATTTGCGGAGATGGCGTTTTAGGATTGTTTCTGAGAGCGAGCGGTTGGATAAGTATACCATCGCGACGATTGTTGCGCCGATACCGAGTATCGTTTGATCGTCTGGTAGTTGCGGAGCGTGGAGGAGCGGGATCCGGTATTTATCAGGCAGAACGTTGATTAATTGCCACGATTTGGAAGACGACGAGGCGTCTTTCTTTTTCTTCTTGTCGATGGCGGCTTGCGTGTTCGAGGGTTCCTGCGCGGCACCGCCCTTTTGGGCTTCCGCGGCGGCGGCGCGGCGTTGTTGGGCTATCGAGATCTTTTCGGTGACGGGGCGTAGTTCGAGCATTTTGAAGCCGAAGACGGCGGCGAGGGCTTGGTCTGCTTCGGTGAAGATTGGTTTGAAGTCGGATTTGAACTGTTGGCCCAGAACTACAAAAGTGTTAGCGAGCTTTCACCTCCTCACATATTATAAAGAAGTTTGAGGTTGGAAGGGGGTTTATGAAGTAGGGGAAGGTACCTTTCTCGCTGATGTCCTGCCGTCGGATCGGTTTCTTCTGATACTCCATCGCCAACGCCAGCCTAACAAGCTTCGCAACCGGATCCACCCCCTTCCCAGTCCCAACATCCTCCCCCCCTTCCGCTTCTCCATCCTCATCTTCATCCGCACTCTCCTCATCACTATCTTCATCTCGCCCTCTCGCATTCCTCCCCCGAGCTCCACCTCTCCCGCCGCGCCCCCCCCTTCCACGACGAGCGTGGAGGGAAGATTGTGGAGGATTTATCATCATATTTTCTTCTCGACCGTGAGAACGACGGGCGGTGCTACGACGGGATGATTCGGCGGTATCAACAGGTCGACGTCGGCGAGGTTGTTCTTCCTCTTCCTCTTCTTCCTCTTCTTCTTCCTCCTCCTCCTCTTCTTCTTCAGAAGGTTCTCTGGTAACTCGTTGCGACTATTAATCAACCCGTTAGACATATTTATTTGTATATATAACAGTGTATATATTTGAATAGTAGAGAAGTTGTGGTGGGGCCTACCAATCTCTGCCGTTTACGAGAGTACGTCTGCTGCGTGCGCGCCATACTGTGATATGTCTCTCACCAAATTTACCTCTAGATCCTAGTAATCCTGTATATCCGGAAATATAACCCCAAAGAAAAGTCGGAAATATTTCTATTCACTTTGAAGTTTCGACGGTCTGAGAGAATTATCTTCGGACGTTCGTCGAAGTTTGTGGAAGGTTTCGTCGATTCGGATCTAAGGAATAATCATCCGTGGTTGTGTGTAAACCAAATTCCAAGCTCGGATAGCTATATCAACCGAGATAGTAGCTATCCCAGCAGCTTCGGTAGAAGCGTAAACGATATAGAAGTGCCCGTACGTGGAGAAACTGCAAGTTCGTGCTTTATTCAATGATATCAAAGAGAATAGACGTCGGATGGTGGGGTGATGGATGCAGGGTTCGGTGGAAGGTCCGGTCTATTTGATAACAAAGAAAAGTCGCGTGTTGAGGTGAGGTTGGCGACGCCGCTTTGTTAAACACGCCGCCATGTGCCACAAAGCTGCACGGACCATCCGCCCCCGATTCGACGTCTACTCGGATAGTGTATATTCTCACCATCAGCGCCCACTCTACGAGCGTCACTGAAAATTATCTAGGCTTCCGCGTTTAATTTTCTGGCGTCAAATCGGCGTTTCAGCATCCCATTCGTAAGTAATTATATCCAGCCAAGTTACAATTTGCACACTATCGATCCCCGGGCTGCTAACAAGCTAGCGGAGGTTATATCAACCGAAAGAGAAATGGAAGAGAAACATCCAAAAAAGAAAAAGGGGTTTCTTTCGTATTCTATGAAACAAAAACCGTATAATAAACGAGGAGTGTAGCTAAAAAAACAAAAAAAGTTCTCAAAAAAGAAGGAAAGCTATATTTTAGGTTTCGCTTTTTTGTTCAGTTGATTAATTATTTTTTTAGTTTTTTTTTTTCTTTAGTTATTGATTCTACGGACTAGTGTGCATGGCATCCGGTAGCTTGCCCGCAGCTTGACTCGAAAAATATCTCACGTCTATGTCCTCATCCGCCTGTAGTTTCTCCAACGCGGGGATGACATGTTTCTGAATGACTTCCAGCGCAGCCGGTGATGGTTCGGTGCCTAGCGGGGCGATCTCGCCGTTCGCTACCGGGCTGCCATCCTCCGGAAGGCTGCGGAGAACGTCCAAGAGCGCGCCGTACGATTTAGCGACGTTGAAGCGGATGTTGGGGATCGGATCTTCCACGAGCTGGGTGATGACCGGGACGATGTGTTCCTGGATAACCTCAAGCGAGACAACCGGCGCCAGCGTCTATACTTTGTTAGCTTGCTACCAATCCGAAGTAGGAGGAGGTACCATACGCTGATAGCAAAACAGGTCGTCATTCTGTAGAGATAATTTGGATGGGTACCCATGTTCATAACCTTGGGTATTATCGTATTCTTCGCCCACTCGACGCCGAACACCTCGGTGAGCTTTTTCAAGTTCGTTGTGGCCGCTTCTCGGATCGAAAAGACGGTGTCGCCCAGCCAGCCCATGCACAGACCGCCAAGCTTTTCGTCAAAGAACTCCACACCCAGCTGCGAGGCGAGCAGGGGGATGTATTCGATGATAGCGAGGCGGACTCTCCATTGCTTGTCCTCGGCGAGTTGGACGATGGCGGGGAGGAGGGATTGCGAGAGAAGTTCGATGCCGATGACTAGTCCGTCAGCGAAGTCTATATATCAGTGGAGGGTAGTCCTACCTTCGTTGACAAGCTCGAGTTTCGAGATGATGTGCAGTCTAACATCGGGGAACTCATCCTTGAGCATCTGCAAAAACATGGGCAACAAATGGGCGATGGTCCTAGAAACGTTAGCTTTAGAAGAACAGAAGCAAGGTTACACTTACTCTTCTTTTCCAAGAATCGGGGCCAGGCCACTGATCTGGGTGCCAAGGGCGGCTCTCACGTGCTGCGATGAGTCGGTGACAAGGTCCTCCACACTGGTCATAATCTCATTAAGTAAAGTCTCCCGGTCGAGCAAGCTGCAGAAGCCTACGCACAGTTAGCGCTTGTATAATATGTAGATTGAAATTAAGCATACCCGGAATTTGGCCGGCGATAGCGGTGCGAACTTCGGCTTCTGTGTCCTTGAGGAGCTTGACAAATGCGGGGACAAGATCCCTCCTGACGACCTCATCTCCGACGGCCTTGGCGAGCTTTTCAAAGCGGTCAGCTACCATATATCTGACCCTCCAGCTCTTGTCCCCGATCAGATTCCTCAAGGTGGTGAGGAGGATGGTGTGGCTGGCCTGTTCATCTTGGGGGATGACCTCGGCGATGGAGATGAGGATCTCGACAGTCAGCAAGCGGACGCTATCCTGGTCATCCTGAGCGAGATGTTGGAAGAGGGAGAGGATGTCGGCAACGATGATTTCGGCGGTCATGTGTTTGGCAAACTTTGCCAGGGCGGTGGCGGAGGCCCTTCGCACCATCGGGGTATCATCATGGACGAGCTGGCCGAAGTGGGAGCGGAGGCTTTCTTGGGATGGAGCGGTGGCCTTGTCGTAGGCGACGGAGTACAGGCCCGTAGCCGATACTTTCGAGGTGAACCAGTCTGCCTTTGAAAGACGGAGGATGAGGGGGATGAAGTATGTTTCGACTTGTTCTTGGGAGAGTTCTGCGCAGATGCGGTTTAGAGATTCGACGGCCTTCGCGATGTTAGCACAAGATCAGACAGAGAGGATATAATCGAGCACACCTTGTCGCGCACGAGGGGCTCTTCGATGGCGGCGAGGTTTTCTAGGGGGGAGAGCAGGACGTGGCCAAAGTCGGGGCCGCCGACGTATTCGACAAAGCCGCCCAGCTCGTCGCTCAGAGCTGTCAGGACCTCATCCTCGTCCTCCACGGATTCTACGATCAATCAGCACCGTTTACGTGAGGGATGGAATCAGGGAGAATACCGTCCAGGAAGGGGATGAGCTCGTCTCTTGTTCGTTCCGCACCCAGCGCGAGAGCGATGGTGGATAATCGACGGATGGCGTTGAGCCGGAGCAGGACATCGTCGTGCTAGAGAATGATCAGAGGGGTTCGATTGAAGCTCCTGGCGGATAGCAAACCTTCAATTCGTCCATCAGGACCGCGATGGGGTACAGCTCGTCGCTGGTGGCCTGGATATCCATGATGATTTCTACCGACGCCGGATATCAGAGTTGCGAGATCGATTGGGGTAAGCTGCAGCGTCGTCGGTTAGCTAGATAGACTATACCGAGTTGATAGTAGCAGGTATAGCAGGTTGGACAGTACGCGGCGGGAGGAGGTGGTGGTGGTGGTGGTTATGGTGGAGCAGGGGAGGTGCGCGAGCGAGCAGGTCGGGACAGAACAGGGGAGGGGACACAGCTGGACAATGAGACCGGCGTCGGCTACGTACGTATGATGAAGTCAAGGGCTGGCCAGAGACGACAGAGCTGAGACGATTGAAGATGAGAGGGAGGACGGATGAAGTCAGTGGAAGAGGAGGAGGAGGAGGCTCGTGACAGATATTGGAGGAGGTTTCAAGTTGGCGGTTCGGAGGGGGCAGTCGACTGCTGTTTGTCTGCTTTGCGTTGCGGCGGTGAGGTCACTCTGCACTTTCGGTGGTTCACCTTCTATTCGAAGCCACGGCGATATTTATATCCCACGGACGATATCTAAGTATCTACGTAGATAGGAAGTTGTATAATAGACGAGAGATGGGATGTTGTATATTAGACGGACTGACGAGGTTTGGTGGGGTGGCCGTCCCCTCTTTTCCGCTGCAGGCAGAATCAGGCTAACCGCACGCAATTCACCTTGAACACTGGCACGCCCGTAGATATCCTTTGCTGCTACGATCACGCATAGATATACTCATGTTTAATACTATTTATACTGTTTATGATATTTATTCACAGTAGCGAGGATAGTTTGAGTACTTGAGTAGACGCGGATACTGGCGAGGTCTGCGACAAAATTTGGCGGGGCTCTCAACCCCTCCACAACACACAAACGCTCACCGCACAACCTTCCTCATACCCCCCCTCCCACTCTTCAATTCAACTTCATCCCGACGACATCATGCCCACCATCGCCGTCAACAAGGCCGACCTCTTCAGGTCCCTCGGTCGAGAGTATTCCACCCATGAATTCGACGAACTCTGCTTTGAATTTGGTACCGTCCCCGTCCGTCTCTTCTCAACCACGCTAACACTCTCCAGGCATCGAGCTCGACGAAGATGTACGGACCACCTCTTATATAATTGACCCGCGCTCATATCGTAGACCACAGACCAGGACCGCAGGGAGAAAGATGGCACCGAGCGACCCCCCGAGCTCAAGATCGAGATCCCCGCCAACAGGCAAGCCTACCACACTCCACTTCATACCAATGGTCTAACTTTTCAGATATGACATGCTCTGCATCGAGGGCATCTCAAAGATGCTCAACGTTTTCCTCGGCCGCGAAGACGTCCCGAACTACAGACTGGCAGCCCCGCCCGGCGGCGAGCTCCAACAGATAACCGTCCACGAATCAACCCTCCAAGTGCGCCAGTACATTTCCGCCGCCGTCCTTCGAGGCATCAAATTCGACCAAGCCCGCTACGACTCCTTCATCTCCCTGCAGGACAAGCTGCACCAGAACCTATGCCGGCAGAGAACTTTGGTGTCGATGGGCACCCACGACCTCGACAAGATCCAGGGTCCGTTCACGTATGAAGCGCTGCCGCCGCAGGACATCAAATTCACCGCCCTCAACCAGACGAAGGAGATGGACGCCAATGAACTCTTCGAGCACTACGACGTACCTCTCCCTATCCCATTTATTATATACATATGCTAATCGTTCGTAGAAAGACGAAAGCGGCCGCCATCTCGCAAAATTCCTGCCCATCATCCGCGACTCGCCAGTCTACCCCGTCGTCCTGGACGCCAACAGAAACGTGTGCTCCCTCCCGCCGATAATCAACAGCGAGCTCTCCAAAATCACCCTCGACACCCGCAACGTCTTCATCGAAATCACCGCCACCGACAAGACCAAAGCCGAGATCGTCTGCCACATCCTCGTCGCCATGTTTTCCGGCTACTGCGACGAAGCGTTCAGGTGCGCCGTCCCAAATCCATCTATAGATAATATATATACTAACGAACGCAGCGTCGAGCCCGTCAAGATAATATCCCCGCACAACCACGAATCCCGCGAGGTACCTGACATGACCCCGCGCAGCACCACCGCCGAAATCTCCTACATAAACGCCTGCACCGGCCTCTCCCTCTCCGCCGACGAAATGTGCGCCTACCTCAAGCGCATGTCTTACATCGCCCGCCCCTCCGCGACCAACAAAGACCTCCTCGACGTCGATATCCCCGTCAACCGCGCGGACGTACTACACCAATGCGACATCATGGAGGACGTCGCCATCGCGTACGGGTTCAATAAATTAGAGAAAACGTTTCCCGGAAAATCGGGAACGATCGCGACGCCGTTGGCGATCAATAAACTAGGCGATATTATCAGATTGGAGTCCGCGATGGCGGGGTGGAGCGAAGTCATGCCGTTGATATTGTGCTCGCACGACGAGAATTTCGCATTCTTGAATAGGAAAGACGACGGGAAAACCGCGATTAAACTCGCCAACCCCAAGACGGCGGAATACCAAGTCGTGCGGACGTCGCTGCTGCCTGGAATCCTCAAAACCATCCGAGAGAACAGAAAACACGCGCTACCCATCAAAGTCTTCGAAGTCAGCGATGTGGCGTTCAAAGACGAAACAGCGGAACGCAAGTCCCGCAACGAGCGACATTTCGCAGCAGCGTGGTGTGGTAAGACATCCGGCTTCGAGGTCGTCCACGGGTTACTGGATAGAATAATGGCGATGCTCCGGGCTAGCTTCGTGGAGAAAGAGTCCGGCGCGGACGGCTATTGGATCGAAGAGTTGAAGAGCGAGACTTACTTCCCTGGACGGGCGGCGGATATCTGGTACAAGAAGAAGGGGCAGGACGCGCGCGTGATCGGCAGCTTCGGAGTGTAAGCATCACTCTCTTATAATATTTATCTCCCAGGCTAACATTTTCCAGGCTTCATCCGTCCGTGCTGAAAGCTTTCGAGATTACGTGAGTATCATACCGCCAGTGGAGATGGATGTGTGCTGATGTATTATATTTTATAGGTATCCGGTGAGCACGCTCGAGGTCAACGTGGAGGTGTTTTTATAGATAGTTTAGAGATTAGAAAAGCTGCATTATATTTGAAGTTAATAGATCCATGACATACTTTCTCATACGTATTCCCTAGATTTCTCAGATTAGGTTGGATCAATCTAGACTGCTCATAAGCACTGTGAGGTTTCATGAAGTGGAAGATACGTTAGTGCCTGCTTGAGATGGGAAGCACGCCAAAGCTGCAGAGAAATAAGTCCATGTAAACATTTCCATAAATATCCCTCCAAATTCCTCCATGTACCCATTCTCAGCAGTGAAAGCCTCAACCGCCGAATACCCATCTACCAAAATACCCGTCCTAAATCCAGCCGCACCAAATAACTCGTACCATCCGAGAATCCAACAGCTTTTGAAACGTTAACAGCAGAGCTGAGCGCCGTCATACGTCCCGCGGGGCAGAGTTACACAAACCCGTTCGATAAATGCAACAATGCCAGACGTCACCCCCAACACATCCGCGCAACCCTTGCCGACGTTCCACCCTCTCAACGAATATAAAGTCACGTCACTGCCCGCGAACGCATACTACATATCCAGTAACCCCCCCTCAACACCCACTATCTATATACCCCATCCATTCAAAATAAAATAAGATGAAATGAGATGAAATAAGTTGAGTAGCTGATGATGAATAGACTTCCTGACACCAACCGAAGCGGAGAGGTTACTGTCGGACATCGAGAGGCAGCCGTGGATAACGCTTTCGCATCGGCGGTTGCAGCCGCATCCGGCGCCGTTGACGGCGGGGGGGTGTTTATTGACGTCGAAGGCGTTGCCGGAGTATTTATCATCTCCGATTATTGATCGGATTCTTTCGCTGTCGTTTGACGCCGACTCCACCGACTCCTCTCGAAATGAAGATCTCGAAAATGTTGAAAATGTCGATGGAAAGAGTGGAAATTTCGATGGAAAGGCTGGAAGGGGAATATTCACGAATTCACCGCACGGTCGACCGAATCACGTATTGATTAATGAATACCCCCCGGGCACGGGCATATCACCACACGAGGACGGCAACGCTTATTATCCCGTCGTGTGCACCGTCAGTCTGTCGTCGCACATAATCCTCACCGTCACGCCGAAGCGAGGTGCCACCGATCAACCCACCAACCAACCGGCCGACGGACAGAATACTGAACGAAACGACAATGGAACGGATAAAACGTACAGAATATTCCAGGAACCGCTGTCGCTGCTCGTCACCACGGATGAAATGTATACCTCGCATCTACACGGCATCACCGCGGTGCACCGCGACGACGACCTCTCAGCGCGAACGATCTCCAACTGGCATCTCTTATCCGACGATACCAGATCGGTTATTGAAGAGTCCAACGGGGTGCTCGCGCGGGACGGCGTCAGGATCAGTCTGACCTACCGGGACGTCTTAAAAGTGAAAGACGCAGCCCGCGTGTTCGGGAACAGATTGTTCAAGTAGAAACTATACGGTTCAACGATGCTATTCTACCTCTATTGCTAATCTAATAATGTACAAGAATATCAAAAAGTAATGATACAAGCGGCTACTCCGTCTTCTTGAGTTTATCCACCTTGGCCTTCTTCTCCCGTCGCTTCATCTCGGCTTCCCCGCCGATGCCACCGAACACCAGCCCGACGCCGAGCCATTGCATCGCGCTGAGGGTGTGTCCGAACGCGAAGACGGACAAGATCATGCTGAACATCTTGCGGGTGACGGTGACGGTGACCAACGTCAGCGATCCGAAGCGGGATAACGTGTAGACTATATATCATCAGCATCGATTCGCGAATAATTTATATATATATAAGAAAACTCACAGATGAAAACCTGTCCGATGGCGCCGCAGAGGGCGAACCCGAGCACGTCTCCGACCACGCTCGGATTCTCCTTCACGAACCCAACCGCATCGGTCAACTCGCTGCTCCAGGGATTCACCACCAACCATCCCGCCGTCAACGCGCTGCTCACCAGGTTCAACCCGCACTGCATCTGCGGGCCCGTCACGAGTCCTCCGGAACTAGCGAACATGTGGTCCTGCGTCGAATTGGTCACCCCGTCGAGTAATAAATTGATACCGAGCAGCAACAACCCGTACAGACTGCTCGTTTCGGAACCCTTGTGTTTCTTCGCCGACGATCCCGGGTTGTTGTACAACGTGAACACCGCTACTCCGGAAGTAACCAACAACACGACGATATATTTATACAGCGGGTAACGGCGTTGATAGATCGTGAGGTGGAGGAACATGACCGGGAGCAATTTGCACGATTTCGCGAGGATGAAGGTTATATAGTCGATATGGCTGAGGGCGGCGTAACCGAATGGCGCGGCGAGGGAGGAGGAGACGGCGATGAGGAGGTAGTAGGCGGCGATGGTGCGGGTGGGGAAGATGGGCTGGGTTTTGAGGGTGGGGTGTTGGCGGGCGGTGAAGAGGATGTAGAGGTATCCGATGGCGGAGGCGCAAAGGGATTGGACGGTGAGCAGGACGAGGTGGAATTTGAAGCGGCTTTTGTTCGGGCCGTAGGGGGTTGTGGTGATGCGTTCCTGGAGGAGGGCCCACGTCAGACTGCGCCTGTCAGTACGATACAATATTATCTGTATAAAAGGATTGAAGATATTACAATGAAATGTAGATGCCGGCGACGCAGATGATCAGCTCTACGGCAGTCGGGTGGGTGGAAATCTCCTCGGAGATGAAGGAGCGGCGCCGGGGCCGCTGGACGAGCGGTTTGGAGACGTCCGCGAGGCCATTGGAGGGGGAGGAGGCGACGGGCGACGAGGGCTGCGACTTGGTGGGAGAGCGCAGTTCCTGGGTCTCGACTTTGTGCAGGGCGATGTCTTCGGAGCTGAGCTGGCGCGGGTTCGGCTGCTTCGCGCGCGCCATCTTGCGTATATATATATATATATTATCACTACCGGTGAAGACGAGATGAGATGGGATGTATCGACAAGGGAAGAGGAGGAGGGAGATATTTAGATCAATGTCAGGAAGTTGACACCTTAGCCTCTCAGTGGAGTCCTCCTGTCAGGGGCTCCCGCAGTGCGGCCCGGAATGCCTGCACCTGTCGACCGGGGTCATACAAGTACCCCTGTGTATATCCCGGTGTGCTCCCCGGTGTTTGCTCCGGTAAGCTCCCGGGTGGTACATTTACTCTCACGAACGCTCGTCAAATAAACACTGCTATTCATGATACTAATACAAGAGAGACAGCTACTTTTCAACTTCGAAGGCCACGTTCTTGTCCACCGCCCACACCTTCTCCTTCATCCCCTCCCCCTCCACCCCGTCCAATTCACTCTCGATCAGCATGCCTACGCTCTCCCGCCCTGGACTCGCCACCATCGGCCAGTGTCCCGCGCGTGGAAAGCACGCCAGATAACTTTTCCCATCCCCCTTCGTAGGATACAAATACTCCTCCAGCCCTTCGTAACAGAACGGTCGGTGGAACGCGCGGTCCTTCCCGCCGTACACTATCGTCACCGGACACTGGAAACTCCCCCTCTTCGGTTCGAGAAGACCTGTGAAGCCGCCGTCGGACTCCGATGCCGCCGCGAGTAACTGCATGTTCTCCGGCTTGGACCATTTACCGAACGCGAGGTTGTCGCGGTAGTACGCGATCATGGGATCCGCTCTCCCGTCCGCGGTTTGCCTGCCCAATATCGAAGACGGATACCCATCAGCTTCCGCTTTCGACGGCCCCAGACAACTGGCCAGATAGATCTCCTCGCTGGGCGCTTTTGATAGCTTGCTGCACATCCTCAGGAACCAAAAGTCGCCCATGGTGAACAGCTTCCGGGCGAGAGGCAGCGGGAGCAGAAAGATGGAAACGTAATACGAGCAGGTCAGTTGCTTCAAGAACGGTCGCAGGGCACGGAAGGCGGAGCGGAGCAGCGTGAGGTTTGTGGGATTGCGGATGAACGTCCTCAGCATCTTGCCGGCGCTGGATGTCGCCCGGTTCATGTTTTCGATCGCGAGAGAGGGCTGTCAAGTTAGCCAGAATCACTGTATACAGCTGTATAGGCAGCACGGAACATACGTGAATGGCGTTCATGATGATGCAGCGGCTGAACAGAAACCCGGCTTCCGAAGCCAATCTGAACCCGACGACGCTGCCCCAATCATGCGTGACGAGGACGCACTTGTCATTCGTCTTTTTCTCTTTCAAGGCGATTATAAAACTCGCCAACGACGACAGGATAGACGACGGAGCAGCGACGGAAAAGTGATCCGAACCGCCGTACCCCGGCATGTCGACCGCTACCAGGTGCGCTTTCTGCTGGAGCGCCGGCGTCGATAGCTGGTGATGCCAGATGAACCACGACTGCCCAATTAATTAATTAGCCGCGTTCGATAATATATTTGATACGTCAACTCACGTCGGGAAAGCCGTGGATGAAGACCACCAGAGGCGCCCCCGGAGAGGTATCGCCGCCCTCCACATAGTGTAGATTGATGCCATCGACGCTCTCGTAGAACTTGTGCTGGAAGCCGGGCAGCGGCTGCAGCGATAGATCCCAGACCTCACTTCTCGCTGCGGACTATCAGCACAGGGCGTATCTCCGCCGGAAGATAGGGTTACCTTGAAGACGGGCCTCCTTCTTCTTTTTGTTTACAGGCTTGATGAATGCACCGGAGGAGAGGGCGCCCAAGACCATCAGGTTCAGCGAGAGCACGCCGATGACGGCCGTGGTCACCGTCAGAGCGAAGCCTGCCAGTCCCATTTTGATCAAATTTGATATATCGTGAGAGTATTCAGATACCGATGCCCGAATGAAATGGACAACCACCGAGCTGTTTAAATACTCAGAACGACGACATCATCGGCTGCCCCGATCTGGTCGTTGCCTGGTTCGGTATTTGCCTTCCGATCAGAGGCACATTCCCCGCGACCTCGCTTCTCCATGACGTTTCTGATATCGCTTGCCGGGGTGCGTCTGCAGCTATCGAACTTACATAATGCTAGCGCGGGGGTGCTAAACCTCCTTCTCCTCTCCTCCTCCTTTCCACCCCGCTGAAGCTGTCCACTATATCCGCGACCCTGACGGCCAGATGAAGGATATCCGCCAGGTCAAGTAGGCTTTCACCTTCGTTTGTATTTTGAGAGTATATATGCTAACGTCGGCAGAGAGCAATGGCCGGCCTATCTGAGGTCCATATCCTCCTTCGAGGCCCTCCAGGCCGCCTCCCTCTCCGACCTCAACATCGCCCGTGGCCTCGGCCATAACGCTCTCCGCTCCCTGCTGTGGAAGGTACCGCTCTTATATAATTATTATATATCGTTATATCGTACGTCGGCTGACCGGACAGTCCCTCCTGCTATGCCACAAACTCGACCTGCCAACCCTCATCTCCGCCGTCCGCAAAGAACGCTCGACGTACGACGACCGCAAGGCCGAATACTCGCCGTCGCCCACCGCGCAAGACCCAGACCAGTTTCCCGGATCCGACCCGCTGGCGGATGACGAGTCGGTACCGTCCACTCCACTCATACACCGTCTATACCATCCCACGCTCACTTTGAATAGGGTCCGTGGGCCTCTCTCCGTCTCGACGAGCAACTCCGCGATGAGATACAGAAGGACATCGACAGGACGTATCCTGATACCGAGTTTTTCCGCTCCACGGACGTGCAGGTGACGCTTTCGAATGTTTTGTTCATCTGGAGCAAGTTGCACCCGGACACGTCGTATCGGCAGGGTATGCACGAACTCGCCGCTCCCGTGTACTGGGTCGTCCATTCCGACGCCCTCGAAAGTAACACCGACGAGTCCGACGATGGCTTCACGTCGGTGTCCGTCATGACCGTCGAGAATGAAGAAATGATGAAGGAGCTGTTGGATGCGAGATACATGGAACACGACACCTTTTCGCTCTTCCAAAAGATCATGCTTTTCGCTAAATCGTGGTACGAGATGGGGCAGGGCGAGGAAAAGACCGTCGGCGGAGTCTCCACGACGAGTCCCATCATCCGCAAGAGCGAATACATCCACGAGGGACTGTTGGGGGCAGTTGATCCGGAATTAGCATCCCACCTCGACCAGCTCGGGATCCTTCCGCAGATATTCCTAATGTACGGCGTCCTCTCATATTATATTGACTATAACTAATTTTATAGCCGTTGGATACGACTCATGTTCGGTCGCGAGTTCACGTTCGACGAAACTTTAGGTCTCTGGGACGGGATCTTCGTCGAGGACCCGACTCTACAAATCGTCGACTACATTGCCGTCGCCATGATGCTCCGCATACGCTGGAAATGTACGCCCGCCGTCCTATATCACTTCATTCATATAACTAACGGTTAATAGTACTGGAGGCGGACTATTCCACAGCGTTGACCCTGCTCCTACGCTACGAACCCCCATCTTCCCTCCCCCCGCTGTCCCTCCTCAAAGACGCGATCCACCTCCGCGACGACCTCACCCCGTCCACCGCCTCCAAACTAATCACCAAACACACCTCCAAACAGCCCACTCAAAACCCGCAACCCTACACCCGCTCATCCACCCCGCCGCCGCAATCTTCAACGAACACCCTCACATCCCCCCGACTAGCCGGCCTGCACAACATCGAAAACCTCGTCCACGACGTCGCATCGAAAATGAGAGACCGATCTGAGAAATGGGGCGTGAACCAGGCGCTCCGCGAGGCGATGGGGGAAGTCAAACGGGTGTCGGCGGGCGTAGGCGAACAACAGCGGGAGATATACAAACGGTGGACGGACAGCATGGAGCGACAAACCGTGCTCGCGGCGATATTGGAAGAGAGTATCAAAGTTCTCGGCGATACCGATATTTCTCCTGTGGAAAAGAGGTATACCGATGCGGTTGAGCGGGTGAAGTACGTTAAGAACTGTCTGTTCGATTCTAGAACCGCGTTGGATAGACGGTGGTTGACGGAAGTTCCCGACATCCCGCCGTCTACCCCGAGCGACACCAAAGTTGAAACTGCGTCGCGGGGATTAAACGATCAGGTAGTTATAGCCACGGCACCCACGTCGCCGCCGCAGCAATCGATCACGAATAAACCGCCGCCGTTCCCGACATATTTCCACGCGGGGGGTGCCGAAACCACCACGGATGATAACATCCGTCCGACGATCCCACCGTTAGCCCCCGCACCGACGATAACCTCTTCATCAACCTCTCCACCTGTTATAACTCCCTCCCCGAAAGTGAAATCGACGGGATTACCCCTCTGGAAACCCCCATCCACAACATCCTCCCGTTCAGTCTCCGAAACCCCACCGTTCGTCAATCTTAAATCCGACCATCCGGAACCGAAACCGCGAAGATCGTTAGCCCAATCGCAGTTCGCGTGGATGTTAGGCGACGACACGCTCGACAAGAACCGTGGCGCGTTCTTGAGCTCCGGAGCGAAGAGTTTTAGCGGGGCGAGTACCGCCGGCTCTACCACACGTAGTAATACTATCACCGGTGGGAAAGACGGGAAGAGCGGACCTTCAGGCGATAAATTGGGTGATTTGTTCGGTGGACAGGATCGGGATACCCAAAACACAGATCTCTTCGGCGGTTCATAAATCTCATCGTAAACCGGAATAGATACGAATGTACCAGGCAAGATTATTCGATAGGTGAAGAGATGGATGGTACGATGACATGGTAAGTCGTAGGTAATCAAGTCACCGGAGCGTTCGTAACAGAGTAATATATAAATGCATTCTTTTACTCCGCCCACTCGGCCGTGTAGTCAGTTAATAACAATCACCGATTAATCCAAATATTGATAGTATAATCGTGTGATCCGTTATATCGATTGTGAATCGTGTTATTTGATAGTAATTGTGGGTGATAGTACTATAAATCTTTGAGAAAAGAAAAACTCAACACGGAACGAAAAGCATCTTGATACCGTCTCGTCAGGTACACATGCATGTATCTCGAAAAACAAAACGACAGCAAAAGGAAATGAGAACTGTAAAAAAGAAAACTAAAACTAAAACCACGCAAAATGAACCCTCAAAAAAGGAAAACGTAATCAGAACAAAAAGTGTACGCCCAAAAGAAAATCTTCAAACGCATGACGAAAAGGGTAATAAAGAAAAGGTGGGTGTATCCCTCCGAGACGACATTGATGCCTGGGAATATACGACACCACTTCGTATTCAAGTATGAAAAAGAAGCGTTCGTTCCAAAAGTAAAGACGCTAACACGATAACAATGGTAGATGCTCTTCCGTGGTATTATTAAAACGCGCGAATTGGCCAGTTCTAATGATAGGCGATTGAGTGGTGATTATAAAGTGGTATCAAAAGTAAAAAGTCGAAAGAAAAGTTAGACGGCCTCCTCCTCAACCCACAGCAGAGCCTGCGGAAGCTGCCCGTTGCGCATGTACTTGCTGACAATGTGACAGAATCGTTGATCCGCGTGTAGAATCTTGTTGAGGTCGGAAACTTTCATCCAAAAGACGTTCGGCAGGGCGAGAAACTTGTTTTGCTCGGCTTCCTGACGTTCGGACTCCTCGTGGACGTTGAAATCGAAATCCTGCGGTGCCTTGTAGAACGAATGGAGAGCGTGGAAGTTCTGCTTAAGCGCTTGCTTCTCCATGTCCGTGACAGGCCGGCGTTCAAAGTTGGAGTCTGAGAGGGTCAGTCGAGGTCCGCATTGGGAGAGACAGCTGGCAAACTCACAGTTCATCAGGTCAAGGTCGTGCGGGCAGCCGAGGATCAAACTGGCCTGCGCATTAGAAATCCAGTGTTCCTGTTGCTCGCCGTATTCCACACAGTAGAGGGGTAAGAACATGCTAAAGTCCTCCCAGATCCGCGTCGCAAAGTCGTCCTTATCCGTGGCTTTGACGGCGTCTCGGTAAATCATGGGCAGACGGCTGATGCGCTGCTGGTCGTCGAATCGTGTTTGAACGGTAATCTGTTGCGCCAGTGCTTGGTCGTGCGACTGAGCCAATACAAAGGCAGCGTCCTCAACGAGTTTGCTCTCTAGCCGACGCATCGCTTCTTGCAGTTGCCTGCGCTTTTCCGCCTCCTCCTTCTGCTTCTGGGCGATCCTCTCCTGCTCGATACGTTCCTGCTCACGACGCTTCTCTTCCTGTGCCTTGGCCTCCTGTTTCTTTCGCTCCGCTTCCTTCTCCTTCTCCTTTTCTAATCGCTGGCGCTCGAGTTCACGTTCCCGTTCTTCGGTGAGCATCTGTTCATCGCTGGGTTCCGCCTTGGGCTTGATTTCCTCCCGGATACTCGATCCGCGATTGGTCTTGCCGTTGGTGAGATCGCTGAGATGCCGTGTGTTATTCTTGTCATCGGAAGGTGCCGGGCTGGCGCCATTCGACTTGCGTTTCTTCGCTTTGGCGGGTGCTTCATCCATGGTGGTGTCGGTGTCGCCGCTGTGCTTCCTACGCTTCACCGGCTGAACCGCCTCCGTATCGATATCCATGGCGTCCTTTTCTTTCTCCTCCTTGCGCACACGCTCCTTATCCTGTCGAGGTTTCTTCCCTTCGATATCGGATGCGGTGGTATCCCGTTCTTTTGAGCGTTTGCTAGACTCGGCTTCCTTGGCTTCTTTAGCGGCCTGCTCCTTCAGAGCCTCCTCTCGTCTCTTCTTCTTCTCCCGCTTCCTCGCCGCAGCTTCTTCAGCATCCTTGCCAACGACTTCAGAGGGTTTCTCGGCCTTCTCAGCCTTTTCAGCTTTTTCGGCTCTTTCAGCCTTCTCCGCCTTGGCCTTCAACTTTGCACGTTCGGCGAGACGCTCCTCCTTCGACTTGCGAGCTTCGGGAACTTCGGACTGCCTCTCCTCTTTTATCTTCTTCGAGTCGTCATCCTCCATCTTTCTGCGCTTCTTGGCCATGGCCTCGGCTTTGAGATGTGCATCGGCGTCGGAATTGTGATCGTTGAGGACAGGTCGGCTGGAAGAAGAACTGCTCTCGCGTTGGCGTTTGTCGAGCGACTGCTCCCGTTTCGCGTGTCGCTCGGGATCGGCGACCTTCTTTTTCGGACGAGGGACATCCGCCATTTCGACGTCCTCATCCTCCGGGGGCGGCTTCTTCTTCCGTTCCTTGTCTCGTTTCGGGTGGTCCGCTTCCATCTCGTCAGATCGCTTTCTCGACAGCTTCTCCTCTTTTTCTTTGGGTTTTTCTTCCCGCTCCTTTTCTCTCTCCTTCAGCTTCTCCTTCTTTTCTTCAGACTTGGCAGCGAGATCTTTGCCGAGCACGAGGCGCCGCTTCTTAGTCTTGGTGCCGTCGATTGTGGCATTGCTATCGCTGATGGCCGAATAATCAGACTCGACCGTCCTCTCCTTCCGTTTCTGCTTTTCGATGTCCTTCATCTTGGAGCGAGCGATCGCAGGTGAGATTTCTCGCTCAGACGGAGCCGTGTCGTCCATGGCAGAGGATGCCGCGGGAGAAGCAGACCTCCGACGCAGCCGTTTAGCCTTCTTCGCATCCTCCACCTTGGTCTCCTTCCGCTCAGCCTTGCGTTCCTTCTCCTTCTCCTTCATTTCCTTTCTGGAGACTACCGGAGACGACGAGTCGAGCTTTTCTCGGGATTTCTTCGATTTCTGCGGTCCGGCGGCGTCAAAAGCGGCCTGCAGCAGCCTGACCTCCTCCTCCCAATTCTCACCAGCCCGGTGTCGAGCGATTTCCGCGTAAGTTCTCCCCTGACTGTCGAGACGT
Source organism: Dactylellina leptospora (assembly GCA_036971365.1). Taxonomy (NCBI): domain Eukaryota; kingdom Fungi; phylum Ascomycota; class Orbiliomycetes; order Orbiliales; family Orbiliaceae; genus Dactylellina; species Dactylellina leptospora. Next base: position 134,071 of record JAJTUC010000040.1, on the reverse strand, counting down.
CTGGGTTCTTTCATCGACTCGCTTCTAAGGAGTAATTTGAGAACCTCGATGTTGTTTCGACCGATCGTGGCGAGGAGCGGGGTTTCTTCGCCTGGGACGATGGGGAATTGACTCTTGTCCTTTGCGTGTTGGCGCAGCACATCCTTCAGGTCCGGGTCGCTGTCACCCCCAAAGGCTACCAACAGATTTAAAACATCGAGGTGGCCGCCTCGGGCAGCCAACGTCATGGATTCCGGATCGGGTACGATGCCGCTTTCCAGCAGTTTACCCGCCATCTCCATGTCGCCGTCTCGGGATGCCTGTTTGAGTTTTGCCTGTCCGCCCTTTCCGGCGTCGAGCCATAGAAATTCGTTTCTGGTGGGTTCGCCACGACCTGTCCTTCGACGGCTGCTGCTGGTGATCAGGTTGGATTGAGGTGGCGGGGACAAGTGGCTGGGGCTGGCGACGGAGGCGGCTCTGGAAGAACTGCTCTCGTTCTTGCGCGCTTCGTCGTCGGCTCTCTTCTTGTTTTTCAGTTTGACGAGGGCGGCTCTCAACGCATCTTCGACGAGAGCCATGTTTGCCGCCTCGTCGGGGTCGTCGGTCTGCTGTCGGATCGTGCCCGCGATGTCAATCGACGATTGTCCGGCCTTGTTGCGATGCCGCGGATCCGCTCCGTGTTCGAGAAGCGTGTTGACAACATCCACGTGACCGTTTTCGACGGCGTCGAGGAGCGGAGTTGAGAGATCTTCGGCGGGTTTGTCAACCAAGGCGCCTTCATCGATCAACCAGGCCACGATATCGTCGTGGCCGGCAAGGGCGGCGGCGTGAATAGGAAGATAGCCAGCGTTGTCGGCCTCGTTGAGCAGGTCAGGCTCGGCTTCGAGACAGGATTTCGCTTCGTCGAGGCCTCCCTTGGTGCAGATCTTGTGCAGTTGGTTCCTGCCCGTCTTGTCACGTTTCATCTTGTGGCCGGGACCGGGACCGACCAGACGCGCTGGAGAGGCGGCGGGACCTGAGATGGAAGGCCGTCTCCTGCGATTGTTGGCCGGATGGGGGGAATTCGAGCGTGATGAGGAGGAGGATTTGGCGTCATTGTCGGAGTGGTCGAAATTGAGGGCGGGAGGTCGACCGGTGGACCTTTTCGCCTTGTGCTGTTTCGCACCGCTGCTGGTCCCGCTCGGGGTTTTGCGGTCGATGTTGGGGACGCTCTTCTTACGGGAGTGGCCCGGTCGAGAGAGAGGGGTGGAGGCATTGTTGGTGGAGGTGTGAGAGTCTCTGAGTTTGGTGCCGTTGCTGTTGTGAGGGACGGGAGGAGGAGACATGGGAGGGGAGGATTTTATGCGGACTCCTCTGGGGGATTCGTCTTCGCTCTTGATTTTTCTGTCAGCGGAGAGGTCTCGTGCCTTTCTCTTGAGGGAACGGCGGTGTTGTTGTTGTTGTTGTTTTTGCTTGCGGTCATCGTCATCGTGCTGGGTCTTGGGTATCTTTCTGCGAGGGGGGGAATGGGTCAGCCTTGACGGGGAGGCGGTGCGTTTTCTGGAGGAGTCCTTGGGAGGACGTTTGGAGGCAGCACGGGAGGAAGGGGCGGAGCTGAGTTCGGAGGAGTAGGCGGCGGCATCGGTGTCGTTCTTGTCTCGGTCGGACCTGGATTTGGAGTCCCCGTTGGTCTGCTTCTTCAAGTCATCGGGGTTGGAATCGTCGAGCGGTCGGTTGCTCCGGCTTCTGCCCCGGCCGAGGGAGAGAACGACGGTCTCGGCCTCGGAGTCGCTGTCGTGAGCGGGGTGAGAGGAAGAGGGATGAGCCTGCCCTATGCGGCGGTCGTTAATTGCCAGATTCATGAGGGAAGAGGGGACATGACCGTTGAGGATAATACCATTCATGCCATGTGGTGGAGAGGAGATGGAGGAGACGGTCAGAGTCATGAAGCAGAAGTCGTCGTCCCACGCCCCGCTCGAGCCCGCATGCTTCGGGGATCAAGTGTATCGATGGGGGGTGGTGTCGAGGATGGAGATGGAGACGGAGATGAAGACTGAGATGATGTCGAGATGGAGGAGGAGGAGGAGGAGATGGGAAGACGGAGAGGCACGTTATTGGCACGTTGTTTCTGCGTTGACGAGGACGTCGGCCGGGTGTTGAGATCTGCTGGCGATGAGTTGTGATGGCTCACAATGTGTTGTGCGAGGATTCGATTGTTTACGGCGGATAGTCTCGAGGGGCCTTTTTCTTGCGTAAAAGAGAGAGAGGAGGGAGAAAGGAAGGGAAAGAAGAGAAGGGAGGGAAGGAAGGACTCAGCCTGCGTCGACTGGAGTAAACGAAACTCGCACGCTGATGGTGGTCGCTCGCTTTGGGCAGGCTGCTACTAATTACTTGCGGCTACCGGCCGGTCTGAGGAGTACCGAGTGCCGCGTAGCATGCAGCACGGCCCCCTTTTAATCGGCCCTCCGCTTGTTATTGTTTCTGAGGATTATTATTATTACCGTCACCGCTACGACGCTATGATGCTGATGCTGATTGGGCTGCCCGTCATCGTCCGCTTCTTCTACCTGAACGCCATCCTCATCGTACGATAAACCGTTCTCCGTATGTCACCGTGTTACGTGTAGGCACTAACAGCGCAGACGGCCACGCTCAATCTATACCCGCCGTTTAAATCGTTCTACGCGTACGGCAAGAACGTCGTCGGCGGGGAGAGGAAGGATGGCATCTTCAACGCCGCCCTGACCCTGCTGTCCAAACTGGACGTCCCGCACGCTTGGTTCTCTCACTTTTACGCCTTCTCGCTCGCCGTGCAACTGTTCTGGCTGGGTCAGATTCTCACGGACGGGCGCGTGTTACGGTACATCATCTCGCTTTGCCCGGCGCAGGACGGCAGTCAGCAGAGTTTCGAGACGGTGCTCGTGTGCGTGCTCTGCATGGCGATGCAGTCCGCCCGTCGACTGTACGAGGCGCTGGCGGTGCAGAAACCGGGAGCGTCGACGATGAGCGTGCTCATATATATCGCGGGGATCCTCCACTACTCGTTCATGGGACTGGCGACCTGGTGCGAGGGCGCGGACACCCTCCGCCAAACCACCGTTTCTCTATCTCACCCGTCGGACTTGCTGAAGCCTCCGAGGATAAACACGCTGCTGGCCCTGCCGGTATTCATCATGGCGGCGGGCGTGCAACACGACGCCCACGCGCATCTGGCGTCGTTGGTGAAATACTCGCTTCCAAGGCACCCGCTGTTCGCGCGCACGCTGTCGCCGCACTACCTGGCGGAATGCGTCATGTACGGGTCGCTCGTCGTACTGGGAGCGCCGAGGGGAGAATGGATAAATACTACTCTTTTGTATGTTTGGATGTTCGTGTGCGTGAATCTGGGGTTCTGCGCGGATATCACCAGGCGATGGTACGCGGGCAAGTTTGGCGATGCGGCGGTGGAGGGCAAGTGGCGGCTGCTCCCGTTCGTCTTCTAGTACTACTCTTCTGCCACTGTATTATCACTGTACTTCCACTCTTCTACCACTGTATTATCACTGAATGCAATATGTCAATGCCGTGATCGATGTGAGATGTAATGGCGGTGTTGGATCTTAGGGCTCCGCGCCCCGTTTGCCTGCGTGTTGTAGAATCACGTGATGCTACCGCCGCCCGATATTTTGTGCGTGCGGCCGGCTGCAAATTCTTTTTCCTCCTCTCTTCATGAACACCTCCATCGATTGATATCCAACCCGGGGACAGCCTTTAAGGAACTCTTGACATCACCGCTCACAGCACCCTCACTCGCACCTCTTAAAAACCTAACACGATGGTATGCGTATCCCGTCTTATCAATTGAAATCGACGTGCTAATAATTTTCCAGTCGGACGGAGAAGATGTCCCCACCGTCGAGGCCGCCGACGAAATCGAAGTCGCCGCCGACAGCACCACCGCCAAGGGCACCATGTCCGTCGAAGACGCCCTGAAGGGTGTCCTCCGCCACGCTCTCTTCCACGACGGTCTCGCCCGCGGGCTCAGGGAGGCCTCCAAAGCCCTCGACCGACGACAGGCACACATGTGCGTCCTCAACGAGAATTGCGAGGAGGACAAATACAAGGAACTCGTCGAGGCTCTTTGCGCCGAGCACAAGATCCCGCTGATCAAAGTCGGCGACGGCAAAAAGCTAGGCGAGTGGGCTGGTCTCTGTAAGTTCAACGTTCCTTATCGATTTTGATTTTAAAATTTTGTGTGGTTCGATTTTGCGTCGTTTTTGTGGGATTATCCCAAACCCGCAAATGCAGTCCCCCCCACTAATTCGTAAAAGGCACCCTCGACCGCGAAGGAAACCCCCGCAAGGTCGTCAACTGCTCCTGCGTCGTCGTCCGCGACTGGGGCGAGGAATCCTCCGAGCGCAGCATCCTCCTCGACTATTTCTCCACCCGTTAATTCCTTCAAAATAAAATAAAAGTTTGGAAGCAGTTTTAATGTGAAAACGATGGAGACGAAAGGACGAAGGAGGGGTGGATGCGAAGAAATGGAAAATCGCTGGAAATTACCTCGACACTGTTAATCGACCGCTCTCCCCGCTCTCCCCCAACCAACCACTCCGACTCGACTCCCCATCCGGTCTACAGCAGGGTTGACAGTAATTTCCCGACCTTCTTTTTGTATCCACATTCTCAATACTTCCAATGTTTATATATCTAATACACGAGGAACTAAAGAGCAACTTTCTTCTTCTTTTCTTTTCCGTCTCCTTTCGCATGATTCACTTTATGACGCTTCGACGGTGTACTCACGGCCTCTCTTTCTTTTTCGTGCGTTAAGAGGATACTTCGATTGTACATATAGGGACAATAATCAGTATTACCGCCAGTTTTACCATCTAACGTGACGTGTAGGCGAAGCATCGAATGCGGAGTGCAACGTATATACATACACAAATCCGTAGATATAACCACCGGCGTTGAGAAATACTCCCGTCTCTTCATCTCGTCTGTTTCTTCATTTCGTTCTTTTAAGATTTTCCTTCTTCATCTCTTTTCCTGATTCACCTTCACATTCTTTTCCTTGGTGCGCTTATACATCCTTTTACTTCTCATACGCTTCATCCTCGTCACCGATATCCACCATCACCTTGGCTCCATTTATAATGAGTTAAACGATCGCGTGAGCTTATCTACTCCCGAGCAGATAAGACTGAAAAAGAATCCCGTCGAGCTACGTGATTTCCTGCGGGGGGCTCGGAAACCTCGACGCGGAAGTCCGTTTACGGCAATTGAAAGATTTCGGTCTCAGCTTGCATCCATGATTTTTTTTTTTTTTTTTGGTTTAGTTATTTTATTTTTTTTGGTTTAGTTATTTTTTTTTTTTTTTGAGAAATATCGTACTAAGGACATTCATTCTAATTGATATTATTGAGAGGTATACGTCTACCGCCTTATGATTAACCAGAATCTTGATATTAATGTCGGTGCTGATTTTCAAAATTATCCAATGTTTATGATTGATGTCTTCTTTACTAAGAACCATTGACAGTTTTTAACCAATGAAAGAAAATATATTAGCACTAATGTCAATTTTACCTACAAGGTTAGGTCTCCGGAACTAAGCGACCTTATGGTTTGAAAGTGATACACGGGCGAGGCAATTCCAATATAGTCAATAGAATGCTACACAAATTCAGTTTTTTATGCAGTCGTCGCTGTAACCGTTGAAGTCACGGTGACGGTGGCCGTGGTCACACCGGTGAATCCGTCGCTGCTAATTTTACCGTTGGGGCCTAATCGGCTGTAATCGCCGCCGGTGTAGCCGTAAGCTGGAAACGAAGCGTAGCCGGAGCAAGGATTCGTCACCAGGTACGCCGAGTACGCGGGTGAAGTTCCTATGATCTCATCCGTGGATATGATGTAGTTGAATCCGTCCTGGTCCACTAACGTGAGCGCGAAATGTCCGGCGCTGCTGTATCCCACGTAGAGAACTCTGATCGGGACGTAGTCTCCAGCTTGCAACGGTAACGTAAAATTAGCGTTTCCGGTCCCGGGATTCCACACATCGTAATTAATTTTCGTCCAATTAGTAAAAGCTTTATTTCCGGTCCACAAATATGCTATCCCGGCGACGTTAGCTAGAGTAAAAGTATACTGTCCACTGAATGGTGCGTATACATATCCCTGGTAGTTGACAGCAAAATTGCCGCTCGTGTATCCAACGACAGAAGGATTCGTGAAGCTGATGACCTGCGTAGAGCTTTGTCCAACCGCTCCGTAGGAATGAAACGTAGCCGGATCGACATCACTCGGTGCTGTCGCCGGCGCGTATGGACTGTTTTGCAATGCCACTAGGATTCCAGCGTTTCCGCAAATATCAGGGGTGGGGAATTCGTTGGAGAAGGCTGGAAATGTCCCGGCTAGACCATCGCATGACTTCGAGACGAGATACAACGAATCAATTTCTGACAGGACGTATTGCACATTGTCATCTCCGGTGATATTTAGATGATATTGTGCGCCACCGCCCCCGTTCCCGTATACAATTCTCAGGGGAACGTAGTCACCGGCTATGAGATTGACCTGGGTAGTCATCAAGCCCGGAAAAAACTGTTCGGTGAGAAACTCGTCAATAATATCAGCGTTGCTTCTTTGCCATTTTGTCAATGCCTTTTCCCCAATCCATATGCCAAATCTATTGTCGACGTCATTGACGGAGATGGTATAAGTTTGAGTCACGGGTGCATAAAAGTATCCGTGGTAAACGAGAGCGTATTCTCCATCTTGATTACTTGCATCTGAAGGGAATCCGTAAGGGAGTGTATTGAAGGCATTTGGCCCTGACGCATCGAGTCTCAAAAAGCCAAGGCTTTGCGTGCTAGTATTTCCAATATTTTGTGCGGTACCGAACCATTCGTATTGCCACCCATGCTGTGAAAAGAAAGTTCCCCCAACGAACGTCGAGCGGAAAGGGATATCATAGCCCGCAACTTGCATACCTGCGTTCCCACAACTGATATCTGGAGTTGCTGGCGTTGGTAGGGGAAGGAATTCAATGATAGTAACCGTACCAGGAGTATCCGTTGAACTAGGTGTAATTGTTGATGTGTATTCGGTCGTTCCAGTCGCACGTCGCGTGATAGTAGTGGTGGCGAGAACCGCAGGAGCGGTAGTTGGTGTGTTATTAACTGTCGTGATTGTGGTGATGGTAGTAGTGTCTGTTGATATCACTGTGGCTGTCGCAGTCACCGTTGCTGTAGAAAGAGAAGTATCCGTAGAAATAACAGTGCTAGTAGATATTACAATCGTCGTAGTGGTAACTGTCGCCGTAGCAGTAGTAGTAGTCGTCCCTGGTGCAACTATACTAATAGTGGTAATCGTGGCAATGATATTGGTTGTAATGATAGTGGTGGCTATGGTGGTAGATGTGGTACTTATTGTCGGCCCATCAATGGTCTCTGTGACGGTGATAGTGCTCTGTAGAGTGGTGCGTGTGGGCTGAATGAGAACTACAGTTTGGACTGAAGTCGAGGTTGCAGTTACAATCATCCTAAGCGTTTCGGTATTGTCGACAGTGACCGTAGCAGTAGATGTAAGAAAAGATGAAAATTCATGACTTTGAGTAACAGTCACGGTGGATATCGTTGAAGATTCAGGAGGAGAGGTCGTGATGGTAGGTCCTCGGATGGTTGCGGTCGTAGTAAGCGTAGATCTTATATATACGACTGTACTTCCCCCTTGGATGGTTACAGTAGAGGTTATCAAGGCACCGGGCAGGGTGATAGTAGAGCCTGAAGCCAGGAAAGATTCAGCGGGGAGTGTTATAGTCGGCCCAGGTAGTGTTATAATCGTTCCCGCCGCAGTAAGCGTAGATCTTATAAATACGACTGTACTTCCGCCTAGGCCCAAGAGCGGTGCATCAGGAAGTGTAAGAGTGGAAGCTGGCAGCGTTATTTGAGAGCCCTGATGCCTAATAATGTTGGTCCGAATGGTTATAACAGAACCTGGAACGCTGAGCGGGATCCCAGTAACAATACTAGTGGCTGTCGATGTCGCGGATGGGAATCTAGTTATAGTTTGAGTAGTGCCTGTATGTGGCAGCGTGACCTCCCGGCCACTATTACCAATAACCGAACCGGGAAGCGTGATAGTGGGACCGGGTAATGAGATCGTACTTGCTCCAGCTGTAAGAATCGTCTGGCGGAGAATGACCGTTGAACCCTGGGCTACAATACTTTTATCTCCAAGAGTCAACTCCGACCCAGGAAGCGCAATCGTCTTGCTTGCAGCCACAATACTCTTGCCGCCAATAGTGATCACATTCGCCAGCAGCGTTACTGGAAACCCTGTCAGCGTCACCGTCTTGACCGCGCCGGGAAAAGTTATCTTCTTGCTTCCATCAGGTATTACCGATCCGTCAATCGTGATTGTAGGTCCGGGAAGTTTGAAAGTCTTCCCTCCAGCCTTCAAGGTAGAACCTGGGTAATAAAAGTTTGTTGGATCCTATAGCCACGAGAGTGCGGCCTGGCACAGTAATCGCTGAATTTGGAAGATTGATGACTTTTCCAGCGGCTGTGATAGCTTTGTTCGGCAGTGTTATCTTGGTACTGGATAGAGTAATTGCATATCCAGCAACAGTCTTCGTCGACACCTTTGTTGATACCCTAGTTGATACCCTCGTTGTAATTTTTGTTGAAGTTTTCGTACATTTGCTCAATGTGTTCGTGATAGTCACTTTGCCACCACCTAGCATAGAGTTTCGGTCAAGTCAGTGATAATTGAACGCCTCGAGCGCCTAAGAGCTGTATATACCGTAACAATAATCATCTCGCCTTTGCATTTGCTGGCCGTCACCACGAGGGGCCAAAGGATTGCGGGCATCACAAGTGGCAAGCAGCCACAAAAGGCTCCTGAGACTTGATGATAATTGCATGTCGAGTTGGCAGCGTGCGACCGCGATTACAGAGAAGCTCTTCAGCAGAGATCTTGATGACCAGAACAGCCTGCTGACTAGGGCCGGTTCAGTACCTATATTTGTATTCATATAAGACCGGGGCGAAGCTTGAATATCGTCGTCGGCAATCGCCTGGGACCAAGCCCTTCACCCGAGCGTCCACGGTCTGTGGCGTTGGTTTCATTGTCAGAACTAATTTAGTTTATCAGAGCATCTTGACCTTCAGTTTAGCTAAACTGAAGGTCAAGATGCTCTGATACCATCGATGGTTCTTCCCACGAAGCCACGGGATAAAGAGTGCACCGCATATCTTTCTTGTTGGTGGATGAGGTAATACGTTGGATAATTTGGGGACTAGATCTGATTATATGCCCTTTAAGTTCAGGGGCACAATCATCTGAGGCATTGGAGATGTCCTGAGTTTGTACAAGCGTACCCGAGCTGAGTTCTCCAGCCCCCTACAGAAGTATGTTTCGGTCCGCGCTTCGCACTCGCGTCTAGTTAAACGAGACAAGTTCGGCTGCACAATTCTGCCAAGAACCCCACTTGGGAAAGCCACCTTTTTAGGGTTCGGACTTGTGTAACTACATCGTTTATATAGTAGCGAGCCACAAAGAGTACGTTTTAGTTGATAACTTTAATATTAACGAGTATGAATCTCTCAAAATGTACATACTATTTAAGTATATGTATACATGCATTCTTTAATATTTTTGAATTTCAGAGTAATCTGATGGATACCTATCCAGGTATTTATTAAGATATTCGAAGTCGAAAATTTGGATGCGGTCTTGGCAGATCGATTGTGTTTTTTGGTGTGCACACCTGTGGAAGGCTCGCTACCTAGTCTCGAGACCAAACTGTGGCTGCTCCGCCGCACAGTCTGGTACCGAGACTGCTCGCTACCCAGGTGTCAGAACGACATTTTTCGACCGGATAAGGCCTTATCCGGTCGCGTCTGGTCTACGAGACAAGGAAAAAGTGGAGTTTTGCGATATTAACATCCGCGGACCTTCGATTCGCAGTGCGCCCGCTTCGTCCACAACAAGTGATTAAAGTTTCGACTGCGGTAAACACTTTCGATCGATCGTCGTTAGCAGAAGTGAAATTTACCGGGATCCCAATTCAGTGCTTGTAAGCTTGCCAGCACTAGCGTCGATAAGAAGAAAAATCCGCTTCAGGACGCCGTGAAGCAGTGTGGTGTCACTCCTCCAGCGGATGATGATGGTTACTACAGAACATAAAAGGATATATAAGACAATCATGTAAAAAGAATCGTGCCTTAAGAAGTTTCATTTGTTTTCATTTTATCTTTAGAGATTTTTGGTATTGCGTTCAACAGTGTGTGGAAGCATAAATATAAGTATAACAATTATCATATAAATAAGTATTCATATGATAATTGTATTTTAACATACCCCGAGTAGAAACTATCAGCAGCGTCATATCTTTAGTTGAAGTAACGATCTCTTACGCCGACTTCATAGAAAATGTCGACGTCGTTCGGTATGCATTTTGATATTGAATATATATATATATATATTAATATTCCACGGTATTTAACCCGCCAGATGGTATACCCGATTCCGTAGCGTTGCTCAACGTCAACGTAACATCAAGCGTCGTAAGAGGGGTGTAAGTGTACATCGGATTGTTGAGTGTGGATGTAGGAATGGTAAACGAATGACGTGAGGTGGCTTTATATGGTCGGCGCGTTTGGTGCGATGGGAAGAAATCATATAGCGGAATTGGATGAAGTACTGATTGTCGTTACGGAATAAATAGTGGAGAAGGAAAGAAGATGAAGAGAACCTGATAAAATTTACGCCCCCCAGAACCCCTTAAATACGCCCGGAATATTCTTCAGTGGATATCCACCAAACCAGCCGGGAATATTCCAGACGTCATTCTAGAATGATCTTATTCTACACATTACTACAACTCACTCTTCGCTCCACCCTCTTTCTATGATCGTCTTAGACTACAGTCGCAGATATGACAACCTCCATACATAGCCGTAAAAGCTCTAGTCAGCGCCGCCGCACTGACTAGATTGACACTAATCAAAGTAGCTACTTCATTCAGCGAGCCTCGCACTAACGTCGCAGTCCCCACCACAGGGTCAGGGCGCATCTACTAGAAATATCTTGTAATCACTCAGAACGTTCCTATCTGTATTATTAATAATCCTATTCCACATCTCAACTCTCACAAATGATACCCCACTCATCTCGCTATCAAAACATAAAAAGAAAAGGATATCCCGGTTTCCAATTTTGTTACCAACGCCGTAATATGAATAATAAAGATGCCACAAATCCCATAATCCCATCAATGCAAATAATAAAAACCGCTCATAATCCGTCTCGTAGACAAACCGCAGCCGATACGAGACAACCCCATCATAACAATAATTAATAAAATAGTATTCTTAGGCCTTCAGTTCGAAAAAGCTGTTGTCCCATCCGCTCAACGTGCTGCTGTTCCCGCTGGCCCCACCGTTCGGTAGATCGACCAACTCCCAGTCGATGTCCTCGACCAACCCGACGGGCCCGCAATTCCGGATCCCGAACGGATTCCAGCTTTCGAAATCTTTCATCTCGTCCTCGTTCATTTCCATCGCGTCGCCGCCGTTGCGCGCTTCCGGGAGGGAGTTGTTGGGCGGAGTACCCGGGATTTTGATCTCGTCCGCGGAATCTTCGAATAAATCGTCAGAGTCGTCTGGTGTGAGGATCATGCTGATGTCAATGTTATCGATAACCAGATCGGTGATTTCTTCGAGTCCTTCGAACGCTTGGTGGATCACCGTCGGACTAATCATGGTGTCGTCCCATCCGAGAGACGGCGTGAGGAGGGAAATCTTCTCAGCCTCCTTTTCGGCTTTCGGCGACTGCTGACCGGTGACGGTCTTGGAAGGCGTCTTCGCGAGCGGGGTGGATGAAGTCTTCGGCGTCGGTGCCTTCACCGACTCCTTCTCATCTGGCTTCTCCTCTTTAATCTTCCTCGTACCGTCACGGTTCAAACCGAGTGCTTCAGCGACGCTACTCAACGTATATTCGAGCGGGTTCGTGATCATCTTGTTACGCTCTTCGATCAGCCTCTGCTCCTTCTCGCGCAGCGCCTGCGCATCCTGCGGGGGTTGCTTGGGTGGACCCTGCATGGCGTCCTTGTGGTCCTCCTTCAAATGCTTGAGGAGGTCGCTCTGTTGAGCAAACCCCTTGAGATGATACTCGCAGTTCTTGACAATACACCGATGCGTGTACTCGAGAGGGAGAGGTTTCCCAGACTGTTTGGCGGCTGCTGCTGCTGCGGCCTGAGCTTCGGCCTGAGCCTGAGCTTGCATCTGAGCGTTGGGCTTCTGCTCAGGCTTTGGAGCGTTAGGCAGGGAAGGGGATTCGGGCTTCTGCTTCTTTCGAGGCGGGATTCGGAGGGGAAACTGTGCGGCAGTGGGGATGGGAGGCGTGGGTGCGGCAGGAGCACCCGTCTTTGACAGTGCCTGGGGTTGTTGTAAAGCGTGCTGTTTGATGTCTTGCTGCTGTATGTTCTGGCCAGTGATCTTTTGGAAATCGGGCTGCCCGAGATTCGGAACGGGGGCTTTGGCTGCCGGTTGTCCCATATTCTGCGCGGCGACGGCGGCTGCGTTCTGCTGCTGCTGCTGAAGTTGATGCTGCTGCTTGGCTTGCTGGAGCTGCTGCAGGTTGGGAATCGCAGACATGGGAATCGGCGGCTGTCCCTGCTTCAACCGCTGCTCGTTCAGCTTTGGCACCTGCGCTTTGACATAGTTGAAGTACCGGTTGATCTGGGACTTTGCCGCCTCCAAATCTTCCGGGGTGATCGTGAAGTTATCCTTGATCTTTTGGAACTGCGGGTCTTCAAACTGCGTCGCAACCATCGCGCGAGTCTGGAAAAGCTCTCTCACGATGCGTTCCGCCGGCAACAGCATCAAAAATATGGGAATCCACTGCTCCATCCGTAGCAGAGGCACGGACGACTCCTTGACAGCCTGCTTCATCACAGCCTTGACTTCATCGCTCATCGGGATGACAGGACGCGCTAACGCTCGCTGAGTCTCCTCCTGACGGATCAACTGCACCTGCTCCTTGTTCTTAAGAATGTGCTTGGCAGGATCGATCGGAGCGGTCGGAGCGGCTTGCGGGCCTGGGGCAGCCGGAGCGGCAGCCTGGGGCGCTACCGGTTTAGGCGGTCCCTGAGCGGTAGGTGGCCTCTGCGGAGGTTCGGGCTGCTTGGCTTGATTTTGCTGAGCAAGATTTTGGGCCTGCATGGGAGCCGCCCTCTGCTGGTTCTGAGCGTTCTGCGCGTTCTGCGCTAGCTTGGCTCTGCTCATCTGGATGACTTTGGTGATCTCCAACTTTCTCTCCGGAGGTAATTGAGCCATCTTGGGTTGATTCAACAGCTGCTGTTGCATCTCAGCCGGCATGACCATCAGCTTTTGCAGGAAACTCTGCCAGTCACCCGCTTGTTTTTGCTGCGGCTGCTGGGGTTGGTTTTGACCGGGAGCGCTCTGCCCAGCTTGGGCGTTGGCGGACTCATCAGCGGACCGTTTGAGATTCCTGGCCCCCTGTTGATTCTGCTGGTTCTGCTGCGCTTGGTTGGGAGTGATACGACCGACGGCATCTACGGACTGCTGCGCCATCTTTGGCGTTGGCGCCTGGGTCTGGCTCGGAGTCGGTTGTTTGACCACCGGCTTCGGCGGCGACATCTGCGGCGGCGGTTGCGCGTGAGCCTGGGCTTGGGCTTGGGCTTGTGCCTGGGCCGCTTGGGCTTGAGCTGCTTGCGCCTGCGCCTGTTGAAGATGGGCTTGCCTGGAGCTGTTCAACCGGGTCGCGAACTCCTGGTATTGGTTCTGCATGGGTCCCACGAACGAATTCTTCTTCGCCATCTCTTGAATGTGGAGAAAATGCAATTGCCGGACCTGAATAGTTAGCCAGATTCAAAATAGGATGTGGAAATGGAACTCACCCTCATGGCGACATCTCCGGACACTTGCTTGGCCCAGTCTTTAAACGTACCCCAGGTGGGTAGGTTGTTCACGGGGACCTCCAGATTCGGAAAATGCTTCTTGAGGAAGGCCACGGCGTTCGGCGGATACTTAATATTGTCGAACGCGGGCGGGAATGGGATGTCCGGGATGAAAGGAAGCTGAGGTCTGCCAGCTTGCGGGGGCTGCTGGTTGGCATTCTGAGGTGGTTGCTGGGGCTGTTGAGCGGCGTTGGGGGCTGGAGGTGCGGACTGAGGTTTTATCGACTGTGCGGCGAGTTTTTGCGCGAGTGCGCCTTGTTGCAGCTGTAGATTTTGGAGATTCAATAGCTTCTGCTGCTGAAGTTTCTGCGCCAGCTCCGGAGTCATGTTGGGGTTGAGCTGCTGGCCCGACAAGTTTTGCAGGAGATTATTTTGAGCTGCAGCGATCTGTTGCGCCTGATTCCCAGCCATCCCGGCCCGTAGCTGGTTCTGCGCGTTCAACGCCGCCTGCTGTTGTTGAAGCAAAGCTGCGGAATTCTGGCCCTGCTGCTGCTGTTGCTGCTGGAGGTGAGCTTGCTTGTTGAACGTGTGGATGGCCTGCTGGAGTTGCTCGGGGGGGAGGTTTTGGAACTTCTGGATGGGAAAACCGGGCGGTATCTGAAAGTTTCCAGGCGGCCTCTGAACCAGCCCTCCAGGGTGCTGCTGCTGCTGCTGCTGCTGCTGCTGCTGCGCCGCTTGTAATTGGTTCTGCCGTACCTGCATCTCCGCGAGTCTGGCTTGGTTTAGTTGCGCTTGCGCCTGGACGGCCTGAGCCTGTTGGCTGGCAGCGGATCCCGGGCGATGGGACTGGTTGAGGAGGTTCAGGGTAGGCGAGGGGTGCTGGCCGACGAGGTTCGATTGCTGGCCTAGCTGCGGCGACTGCTGCTGCCCGATACGTTGAGCGGCGGCGGCCTGCTGACGCATGAGTAGAAGCTGCTGCTGCTGCTGCTGATTGGGGGTCCCTGCCATCTGGGGGGTCCCCTGCGGAGGCATCGAGCCGGGCGGCATCGGTCTCCCCTGCTGAGCTGCTGCAGCCGCGGCTTTCTGCGCGGCGGCGGCGGCAGCCATGGCATCAGCTTGCGTAGCCCCCGGCTGCGCTTTCAGATACGATTGAATGTCATTCATGAAGAGCTTGTTGTCAAAGGCCTGCGGCTGGCCGAGATTCTGCCCCCTGCCGAGATTAGCTTGGGCTTGCAGCAGACGCGCCTGCTGCTGTTGGGCGGCGGCTAACTGAGCCTGACGACTGTGTATCTGCTGGTTCTGGATCTGCTGAGCGTTGAGCTGTTGGGGGCCTCCCGGCGGCATACCCTGAGGCATACCCCCGCCGATGACCTGCGACTGCAGTAACTTTTTGGCAGCGGCGTTTCGGAAAAACATCTCGACGGGTGTGATTTTGAGCCTGTCGCATTGCGCCTTCTGTTCGTCGCTGAGGGTGCCGAGCTGGGTGAGGATGGTTTGTATGTGCTGCGGCTGGGCCTGCGCCATCATGGTCTTCGCGAGATGTTCGATGGCCTGCTCTTTGGGGATGTTGCGGTACTGGTGGAGCAGATTCGTCGGCGGGGGTTGGCCCAGCTGGGGGTTCTGCTGGATCAGACCGGGCTGGGCTTGAGCGGCCATGGCCATCTGAGCCTGTAACGCGGGATTGGCCATAGCGGCGGCGATATTCATGTTGGGATGCTGCTGCTGTTGCTGCTGCTGCATCATGGCCTGCATCTGCTGCTGCTGGGTCTGAGGCTGACCGGGCTGCTGTCCTCCGAGCTGCTGCTGCTGTTGCTGCTGTTGCTGTTGTTGCATGGCCATCTGGCGGGCGAGCAGGATTTGCTGCTGCTGCTGGGCCATCTGCGGGTTTCGGTTGAGGAACTGTTGATCGCGCATCATCTGCTCGGTGTCGGCTTGTTTACGCATGCGGGTTTCCTGAATTTGCTGCATCTTGCCGCGGCAGGCCCCGATGTACTCCTCCTGGAGATTATATCAGTACGGATCCGGGGAAAGGAAAGGGGCGGTGGGGGTACCTTTGACGACGCGGTGCGGAAGGTGTGGTCTTCGAAGGCCTCGGCCATCTTCACGGCGCGCGGGGCGTCGAGTTCACCCTGGACCAAGCGCAGGGAACTCGCTCTAGAACAAAAGGCATCACGTCAACGAGCTTATCCTTCGCAGTACAGCGACAGACTCACGCACATCTGGTTGATAATCTTCCATCGGTCGCCGAGGGGGATCTCGGCCTGCCAGCCGGCGGTGGGTTGAGGCTGCGATTTGAGTTTGGTCATGACGGTCTGCATCGCCTGCTGGCCTTGCGCGGCGGCGGCGGCGGCGGCCTGGGGATTGGCAGCTTGCATGGCCATGCCGGCCATCATGGCGGGGGTTATCTGGCCTGGATTCATAGTGTCGACGAGACGACCGGAGCCGGTCTCTCTGGTAGGGCGGCGTGGATGGAGATGCTGTTGCGTGGCGGTGGTGGTGCGATGGTCATTTAAGAAGAATCTCCGGACGACACGCGTGGACGCACGTACGTGACGGGAGCGAGAAGAGATACCAGCAGAATTAGAATAGAATAGCGAATACAGAATACAGAATACAGAACTAGAACGGAGAACAACAGAGGAAGAGAGAGGAGAGGTGGAGGAGAGGTGGTTTGAAGTGTCCGGTTGGCAGCGTTTGAGATCCTGTCGGCGCCAAGCGAGTGCTCACACAAACATACAAGCATACAAAGAGACATACGATATACGTGCGGTCTACGATTCAGACGTGTGCGACGTGCGGGATGTTATATTACTGTTACCGCCAGGGAGCAGCAGCAGCCCGATGCGGTGAGGGACAAAAAAAGAAGCTGCTGCCGTATATCTTCCATGTCCGTGAATTAATACGTTCGAACAGACAGGCGTATAAGAATGAAGTCCAAGTCTGCCTCGCCAGAAAAAGCAAAGCACCGTCCATCCAACGTCACCCAACACATTCCTCCTCGACGAGCTCGCGCTCTCTCTTGAATTCTACTACTGACTGATGACTGACTGGCCATCGCCCCTGCGATTACTACTGACTGCTACACGCCAAACTTCTCATCCCACACCCATATCTCCCGTTCCCTGCAGCAGCCCCCCAATGCCCGCTTGACCTCCCCCCTCATCCCCTCAGGCCCGCATGCGAACACTGCAACCCGTCTCCCTGCTCCAGTGAACTCTTCCGTGATTCTGCCTACGTCCGGTCTGCCTGTCTCCATCGACAGTCTGATCCCCGTCGCAGCAGCGTATCCGTGCTCCAATCCTTCCATTGCCGCTGTCGCTGATGCGTGCTTGAATTCTTCGGTCGTCGGGATCGCGCTCCGGTCCTCGCTCCTCGTCTGTTTCGGACGCCCGTTGGTTATGAAAATTTCAACTTCGGGTTGACAGCTGGTCGTCGTCGTCGTCGTCGTCGTCCCAGCCCTCAGCAGCTCTCCCACCGGCCAACCGGCATCCTCCGTCGACCCCACCGCCCAAACCAGCTTGATCCTCTTCTCCAGCCCGTTCTCCTCCACCTTCGCGATCAGCTCTCGTAACACTCCGAACGCCATGCTAATCCCCACCCCGCCCGCCACGAACAAAAACGAGTCAAATAATCCGTAATCCATCCCGACGCTCGCGATCCCGTACGGCCCTTCCATCACCACCTCCACCTCCCCACCCGCACCCTTCAACTCTCTCGTAAACCCATCCCGCACCCTCACCAAAAACTTGACCTCCCCGTCCTCCGCTTTACAAACCGTGAACGGGTTACCTCTCCCTTTAACCCCCGCCGCGCGTAGATAAAAATGCGATCCAGCGGGTATCCCCCCATCCGTCCGCCCCGTCAACTCCAGCATCGTCGGTGACAGGCTTTTTATCTTCATCGCCACCTCTTTCCTCATCAATGATCTCCCCACCGTATCCACCACATATATCACCCCGCACACGAGAATATACCGTCGAGCGTGCCGTATGTGAAACCATGCGACCGGTAGGATCAGAATACTCGCTACCCGGTGGATGCCGTAGAACGCCCGATACCTCTTCCGTCGAAACCGCGGTAAACTCGTGATAAATATCGCGTTGAGGACGGATAGCCCGAGTATCCCGAACACCGCGTCCTGGTACAAAAACCTGTCCATCCGCGACCGGAGAAAGTAGTTTACGTATAACACCCCGTGAATGGTGACGAGAGCGTATATCGTCCGCCCGAGCCATCTGTGCGCTACGTTCAGCGTCTCGTGCGTTTGATAGCTCAATATCGCTGTTTTTTGCAGGATGTACCTCGACGAGAGGAGGTACTGCGCGGGGAGCAGTGACGCCGCGGTATGCCCGAGCCGTTTGGTGAGGTGAAAGTAGTCGTTTCCGGTCGCGGATGTCGTGATGAATATCAGAAATAACGTCCACGAACTACCCAGCAGCCACGATTTTCGGGTGCCGATTATCCACCGGCGGTTCAGACTCCAATGCGCGAGGTAGCAAAGCCTCACCCATCGCTCGTACGGGCTGTTACGATGCGTCGGGGTTGATGTAAAATTATCCCGATAGATGCGTCCGAACCAGCAGACGGCGGCGGGAGCTAGAACGAGCGTTGAGACGAGGGTGAGCGTCCCGTAGAAATCGAGGGTGTACCGACGGAGTTCCTTGTCGGACGGCGAGGCGGTTCTCATGTGCCATGGAAAGTCCGCCATCGTGGGAGCGACCGAGGAGGCATCCTGCGGGTTTATAAGGAGGGGTTGTGGTGGTGGCCGACGTTGGATGGTGACTATTTGGCGCGCCAATTATTTTGCTACTGCTTAGTTCGGTGGCAGGTGCACCGAGGACCGCCCACCGTTTACCCGGGCTGGAATAATAAAATGCACCTAGAATAGGTATTCTGGGTAGAAATAGAATAAAATGACGTCTCCGGTAGAGAGCACGCCGTTATTATCTGTCGGCGCGATCCTGGTAGCTATTAGCTGTAGTATGTGCTATGCCGCAGCGCTGCTGCCCAGCTAGCTAATCGGTACATGCGGTAAGCTTATAGCTCGACCTATTAAGTTACGAGACCAGCTTCAACCCAATAAACATAACATCTACCCAGATGAATTGAACAAGCATTCGTTTATATAAAATCTACGATGGCTTCAGAACGCATGCCCGTCTGGCTGGACTGCGACCCAGGTAAGTTCCAACATCCGTAATAACAATCCCGCCGTCTAACTCTCACAGGCCACGACGACGCATTCGCCATCCTGCTGGCGGCGCACCACCCGTACTTCGACCTCCTCGGCATCAGCACCGTCCACGGCAACTCCTCGCTGCAAAAAGTCACGAACAATGCCCTGTCGCTGCTCACCGCGTTCGGCAAGCCGGACGTTCCCGTCTACCCGGGTGCGAAGAAGCCGTTCATGAGACCCGCCATCCACGCGCCCGACATTCACGGTACTCACCCCAGACCATATATTACTGTTATAAACATTCGCATATTTATATTTATATATCTATGTATTATCGATCACAGCTGACAATGCGCAGGCGAAACCGGCATCGACGGCACAGACCTACTGCCAACCCCACTCACCGCCGCGCAAACCGTGAACGCCCCGGAAGCCATGCGGAACGCGATCATGGCAACGGAGAAGAACACCTGCGGGCTAGTGGTGACGGGCACGATGACCAACGCGGCAGTCATGTTCGCGGCGTATCCGGAGACCGCGGAGCACGTCCGGTGGGTCAGTGTCATGGGCGGGGCGTTCACATTAGGGAACATCACCAGCGTCGCGGAGTTTAACATATACGTGGGTGCCATATATTCCATTCACGCATTACCTGTTCGTTTATGTTCGGTGTTTATAGGTAGTTGGTGTTGATGGCTGGTGGTAACAGTGCGATCCGGAATCGGCGAGCTCGATATTCACGTTGCCAGCGCTGAGCGGGAAGATAATACTGGCGCCGCTGGATCTGACGCATACGGTCCTCGTGACCGATCCGGTTAGGGAAACGTTGTTGAACAAACCGACTCGGTTCCGGACGATGCTTCACGATTTGTTGATATTTTTCGCGGGGACGTACGCGAGGATGTTTGGGATGACGGCTGGTCCGCCGTTGCACGATCCAATCGCCGTCGCGGCGTTATTGCCTGAGTCCTACGGATTGGGGTTTGAATTCGAGGAGGCGAGCGTGGAGGTGATGTTGCACGGGAAGGAGATCGGGCGGACGGTGTTGAGGAGGCCGGAGGAGATGGGAGGGGTGAACCGGCACGAAGGGTTGGAGGTGTTGAAGGATGATGAGGAGGTGGAGGCGGTGGGGGTGAAGGTGAAGGTTGGGAGGGGGGTTGATGTCGAAAGGTTCTGGGGGGTGATCATGGAGGTCGTGGGGAGTGCGGACGACATTTCGCCGTTGAACGTCTGATTACACCTTAGATTATGTTGAGCCCTGCTGGAGCTTCTTAATACGAGACTAAAATTGTGTGTAGATATTTGTATAGATTCGACGTTGACAGAATAGACTTTGCCGTTGACATGTGCGGGCGCATACTTGGACATGGATCTCGATCGGTGTTATGCGTGGAGAATGGACGTTGCAGGGACCATTCCGATGGATCCATCATGCCGTCGATATCAGCGCATACCCACCATACACATCTAATTAGGTAATTTAGTATAAGTATTTACTTATACTACTTGCACTGAGTACTTACTTAGTATATACTAGTGAATGAACTACTTATTTACCATCTTAGTAGGTGGTAAATACGCAGGTCAGAGGCGGTCCAAGACTTAAAGTCCTTGGCGTCGACGCCGGGGTCGCTGCAGAAGCGGGGCCGTTGTGGGCCTGTCACCGATATCACGTCACAGCGGCAGCGCGTGCACTCGACGATGGAAGCTCGGACGCTCGTTCTGAGAATATATTCTGGCTGCGTGCCTGGGCAGAATTCCGCAATTCTTCCCTTTCTCGAATTTCGATGCGAAGAATTCCCGAAATCGAACCCTCCGAGATTGAAATCGAGACTTTTCCGTCCTCGTATTTGTTTTTTCGACGCTCTGACAGCCCATCGCTAGCGAGATTGCAATCTCGACTGGATATTTTGGACGAACCGCAGGAACGGTGAGGGAGAACGACGGGAAATTCCTCGAGGGCGGCTCAGACTGTTTCATCGGGCCGACCGCTACTTACTCAGTTAAGCATCTGAAGCCCATCTGAGAGCCCTTCGGTCGGAATTCGGGCGGCCCTTGGCATGTTGAATTAAAGGTCAGTGTCAGTGTCAGTCATATTCCCGGTCATTCCTGCCGTGTACGTTAAGAAGAGGAGGAGTGCTCTGAGGTTCTCTGATATTAAAGCCTCTGCTCCGAATGTGCCCCCGACCCGCTCCTGCCATTTTCCCCTCCCCTCCGCCAAATAAACCGTTCGTACCGTCGGTTGCCGTACGAGGTGGCTTATCATTGTTTACTCGACTATCGCAGCGTATCTATTTTCTTTTTTTTTCTGCGCTTTAAACTTTTCTTTCCCTGCGCCGGGGCATAATTTCCGCCCGCCGTCGTTCCTCCTCCCAACTGTTATTCATTCGATCCGCTCCTTCTTCTTCTCTTGTCTTCTCTTCGCGACGTCTTCGAATATTTTTCTACCTGCGACCGTCTTTTGTTCTTTGGCGAATCAGCGCCGCGGTTGTCTCTTTCCGTTTCGTCCAATCATTCGCCGTCGCCCTCTTCTGACGACAGGCCCTCAGTCGTTCCCGCTGCGTTGCTCGCCTTGCCTGATATCAGCACCCGTCGGGTAAATCCAGTCGCTCATCGATAAAAACCCGGACGCTTCATCGGCATGGTTTAGGATTTCTACTTCAATCGCTATCACTCGTGGAATCGGGGATATTTTCTATCGACCTGACGTCGTCAACGAATACAAGATGGAGGAAGTATATTGTACCGTGAGTCCCTCAACCGCCCTCATATACCAAACATAGCTAATATTATTGCAGATGCTTTTGACAGATGGCTACCTGCCAGGTATTTATTCACTCGATACGCATCGTCGGTTGATGTTTTGGTCTGACGGCAGCAGGCGCCCAAGTGTTGGCGCACTCACTCCGTGATGGCGGGGCCACCCGGAAACTCGCAGTGCTGGCCACCCAAGACTTCCTCAGCGAAGCCACCATGAAGGAACTCCACGTACGGCCTACGATATACTTGTGTAGCTTGTGGTTATTGTGCTAATTGATTGCAGAGGTTGTACGACTACGTTATACCGGTCGAGAGGATTACGAATAAATCGCACGGGAATCTCGTCATGATGGATCGGTTGGATTTGTCGTCCGCGTTTACGAAGATTCACCTCTGGCGGATGGTGCAGTTTTCCAAGATCGTGTACATCGACGCCGATGTGGTTGCGGTCAGAGCGCCGGAGGAGCTGTTCGAGACGAAGGAGAAGTTTGCCGCTTGTCCTGACATCGGATGGCCGGATTGCTTCAATAGCGTGCGTATTCTGTTAAACATTTTATAGAGGGGGGCTAATTTTTACTTCCAGGGAGTGATGGTTTTGAAGCCGGATATGGGCACGTTTCACGGGTTGCGGAATCTGGCGCAGCGGGGCATGTCGTTCGACGGCGCCGACCAGGGTCTGTTGAACCAGCATTTTAGAGACTGGCACCGACTCTCCTTCGTCTACAACGTCACGCCGTCCGGACATTACCAGTAAGCGCACCTTCGAAGATATAAAAGACATGAGCTGACGGCGATAGGTATGTGCCGGCGTACAACCACTACAGATCCAGCATCACGATGGCCCATTTCATCGGCCCCGGGAAACCGTGGTCGATGGGTCGCGCTGTGGGAGAGGAAAACCCGAACACGCCCTACGGAGAGCTGTTGGGCAGGTGGTGGGCCACGTGGGATACGCATTATCGACCGCTGACCGAACAGGACCCGGCGCTCGCGTGGGTGACACCTGCGGATGCGCCGCGCACGATCTCAGAGATCGAACGACCGAATCCGATGCCTACCGAGTACGATCCGAATTTCCGACGGGAGCACGTATCTTTCGACGAGCGGAAGCAGGATGACGTTGCTGTTTGGCATCCGCCCGGTCTTCACCAGGAGCGGGCCGAACATCGGACTCATCACGAACACGGGGGGCAGCAGTATCATCCGCAGCAGTATCAGAGTCATGAGCAGGCTCCGGTGGAGGTTCCGCCGCCGCCGGTGTTTTTACCGCATGAGCATGTGCCTTACGTGCCGAGGGAGATGCCGTACGATGCGTACTCTCAGACGACGGTTCCTCCTAGTTATACGCCCCGTCATCAAGAGCCCCAGCATCATCAGCAGCACAGTCAGCAGCATCACCAACAGCATCACCAACAGCATACCCAACAGCATCAACAACATCAGCAACATCAGCAGAATCAGCACGAACCTCATGTACACCATCCCCCACCTCAATTCCACGCACCTCAGCCGGTTCACCACCATTGGCAGGAGCAGGGCCGCAGATTCTCACAGGAAATCCCGGACAGACTCGAGAACAGTCTCCCTCTCCCACCACTGCCACCCGTACAAGAACACCACCAGGAACACCACCAGGAACACCACCAGGAACACCACCAGGAACACCACCAGGAACACCACCCCGAACCACCTGTCTTCGAAGCCCCGATGCAGCAATGGAACGCCGAACGATTCTCGCCGCCGCCGAATTCACGACCGGAGGCGCACAATTGGCCGAGTCACGTTTACGAGAACTCGTGGGACCAGGAACAGCAGGATACGAGATTATTCGTACCACCGCGGGTTGCCTCCCCGCCCAGGAATCTCCACTTTCAAATACCCCCTAAACCCACCGCATTATCCAACCCAACACCGATTTTCCCATGGGAGAAGCGAGAAGTTCCCCGAGCGACGCGGGTGTTCGTCGACGACCAGCCAGCTGCTGAAGTCGTCCCGGAACCCGTGGAAGAAGTCGTCGTGCAGGCTGTCGAGGAGGAGTACGAGACCGAAGAGGCGAGCGGGGGGTATAACGGCAGCGGGATGGCCGGGTGGGACAGTTACTCACGCATCAACGCCTGGGATAGCATACCGGAGATCGAACGCTACGTGGCATCGTTTCAACGATACACCAACCCTCAGCGCCGAGACGTACGCAGGGGGGATATGACGCCGAACGTGCACATACGAGGTGAGGATAAAGGGGAGGAAGAAGGGATTCTGTCCACGATCGGGGTGCTGCCGCCTGAGATTTCGGTGACACCGACGCCGTTCAGGTCTATGAGGGGGTATAGGAGTAGCGCGATGGATGATGAGAGTAAGTTCCCGTCGGCGAAGGGGATTCCTGATCAGCAGCATTGGGATCCGTTTAAATCGTTGGAGGATTTGAAGAACGCGCCCGGGGAGATGTTGAACAAGAGGAGTCCGCCGTCGCCGGCGAGTTTGACGAGGGGCAGTCCTCGATCGCCGGCGAGTTCGGTGTTGGTTTCTTCATCGATGCCTGTTCCCGAGAAGGAGTTTCATATCACGGCTTTCCAACGGCGACACGAGATGCATAATCAGATGCATTCGGAGTCGTCGGGGACGTCGTCGGTGGGGAGCAGTCCTGTGGCGGTTGTGAGCGGGTTGAACGACGGTGGGCCGTGGCGGCCGAAGCCGAGGAGGTATACTACGAGTTCGACGCAGACGGATGTGGTGGAGATGTCGGATGCTGAGACGCAGAGTGACCCTGAGGATATCGACGGGGTGTCTGCGGCATGACTTTCTTTTCTTTTCTCACGTGTAAGATATTGAGGTTGATATTTTTATCTTTTTCTTTAATGAAGGGTCTTTGTTTGTTTGAAGCTGCTTTTCGATGTAATAATTCCGCCTTGATTGCGCCTCGCATTATAATTTTATGTACGATTGTGGTTTTTTATTTATTGAGCATGGTTTTGGGGATATCGGGATAGGGTACATAGCCACCGCCGGATTTATTTAACTAAAATTAATAAGATTGGACGTTCTTATATTCGATTCAAGAAAGAAGTAGTAGCTTGGCGGTTACCGCCCCGAGAGTTACGTACTTATATCTACCGCCATGGGTATCCTACACGGATGGTGGATATAACAGGACAGATGTTGACGTCGCACACGAGCACACGATATAGCACATGATGGCACACGATATAACAGACTAAACGAAATTGCATCGTGGCCTGAAGGGAAGATATTCAGGACGAGCTTTTCGGATAGCGCGGGGCCGGAGATACCGGCCGACGGGGGCGGAGCGTCGGCGGATATTTGCAGTCCGACGCCGAGGCAAGGTCCCACTTTCGATGATATAAAACATGTGGCAGATGAATCATGGTCGTATAGCCGCACACAACGTTTGCCGGATCGAGCTGTATACGCGCATCGCGGATTACATAAGGAATTTAATACCCCCGCCCTTCTCGAGAATTATCCCTCCTGCTGGTTTGGTTTTTTTTTTTTTTTTTTTTGTTTCTGGATGTACATGTAGTTAACCCCCCGTCCCTGCAATCGGCTTACAGAGCAAAAATCAGATACAATCCAAGGTGCTGGATAGCGAGGGAAATCTCTTTCGTAGGTTTAAACGGGGGAAGGGTTTTCGGGGAGTTTGAAGAAGGGCTTCTCCTGCATTCGATCATTTGGGTTCTTGGTGGGTCCCGCTGCTTCGCTCTTCGTCGTCCCCGGCCGGTTTCCTCTCTTTCGTTTCAGTTTCTTTTCTTTCTTGACTCTATCATTTGGATATATTACTCAGCGGGGAATTATATAATACCGCCAGGAAGTACCCCTCGACCGGGCCTTTTTTCTCCCTTCGCTTCAGTGCGGTTTTTTTTTTGTTTGTTTGTCTGGCGGAACCGAACGGATACGAGAGCTGCCGAGAGAAATCGACTGACTAACTGACTATTCCGCTGAGCTGCCCGTCCGACTCCCGCCTGCTGATTGGGCAGCCTCTCCGTCTTCACACAATTTTACAAACAATTCGTATATTCACATTTACATTCATAGTTATATACAGCAGGTGCTCCGCACGAGCACTCGCTTGTGTGATTATATATCATACACGATGGCGCAGTCCAGCTCGTCTGCGTCACCGCAACCGCCCGCCTCGCGCAACGGCAGCAGCGTCCAATTATCCGCTACCGAGTACCAGCAGAAGCAGCAGCAGCGACAGCAGTTGAAGCAGGATCCCGCGCCGGCGGCGGCTTCGGATGTCGGGTTTCAGCCCGCGGGGACGCCCGTGGACGATGATGCTAACGATCCCAAGCGGCGGAGGATAGCGAGGGCGTGCGACCAGTGTCGCAAGAAGAAGGTCGGTCTGGAATTATATATATGTTACTATTGTTATGCTGACTGGGGTAGATTAAATGCGATGGCAAGACGCCGGCGTGCTCGCACTGCCAGAATTACCACACCGAGTGCGTGTTCACGTTGGTCGAGAAGAAGCGCCAGCCGCCGAAAGGGTAATGCCACCCCATCTATCCAATTCATACTTTGTCTGACGGACGCAGGGCGAAATACATCGAAGGCCTCGAGAACCGTCTCGGGCGGATGGAATCCCTGCTGAAACTCTCCGGTATTCTCCCCGAATTCGACTCGAAAACCGACCTGGGCACGCTGGAGAAACGTCTCGAGGCGCAGAGGCTGCAATCCATCAACGGAACCTCGCCCGTCAACCATCTCCTCTCCCGTCCGGTCTCCTCGAACGGCACGCCGAACTCCGGGGGTATCATCTGCGGATCCAGCCCCAGCGATGCGAGCAAAGAAGAAGAAATCGAATCCGAATCGCTGTCCGATAAAATGTCGAGTTTGGTCACCAACGCGAGAGGGGAGACGAGGTTCATCGGCAGCAGCTCCGGGTTCTCGATATTCTCGCCGAAGGGTATCCAGTGGGTGAATTCGAAAACGGGGGACAAGGCGTTTCAGAAAATGTTGGTCAAGTTGATGCAGGCGGATACCAAGTTCGAGCACTGGCGGCCGGATGTCTGGGATGCCGTTTTTTCCACAAAGTCGCAGAATCCCCTGCCGTCGAAGGAGGAGGCCGAAGCCTACGCTAAGGGTATGTCGACACTATAAAAACAGGTTGAACGACTGCTTACCGGTTGATAGAGTATTTTAGCACGTTGAACACGCTGTTCCCGCTGTATCACCAGCAGACGTTCGAGAGTCTGCTGGAAGAACAGTACTCGGATAACCCACCTAAAGGGTCCGGGTGGTACGCTTCTTTGAATATGGTGCTCGCGATGGGGAGCAGGATACGCGGGTCGAAGCTGAAGACTCCCTCGGCGGACGAAGATTCGAGAGGGTGGAGGTTATTTCAGAACGCCATGTGTTTGTTTCCGGTGTTGACGTTGCAGAATACGGACATCCACTCGATACAGGCGTTGCTGGCGATGGTCAGTAGCATGTCGTCTATATATTGGCATGAGTTAACCGGGATTAGGCACTATTTTTGCAAGGGACGGCCAATCCGCAGCCGTTGTATAATATTATCGCCGCCGCCGTTCGAGTCGCCTTTTCGATAGGGTTGCACCGCCGCGCCGATGCGTTCGGGTTCGGAAGAGAGGAGGCCGAACATCGAAAGAGGGTGTTTTGGATCGCGTATCTGATCGATAAAGACATCGCCCTTCGGAGCGGCCGGCCGAGTACCATCAACGACGAAGACGTCAACGTCGAATTACCCGAAGAAGAATCGTTCGACGGGCAGGGAATGATCATGCTGGCTGGAGGGAGGGGGCGGGTCAATCTCTTCCGACGGAATTGCCGGTTCGCTCAGATTCAGAGTCGAGTTTACATGCAGTTGTATTCGGCGAGGGCCGCGAAACAGAGCGATGGAGAGCTTCTGAATACCATTGGCGATTTAGATCGTGAGTTGGAGGAGTGGAGGGATTCCATGCCGTTGGATTTTCGGCCCGAGCATGAGATTTCCGAAGCATATCAGGAGGCAACCATGCCGATTGTATTGATGCACTTCTCCTACTTTAACTGTCTCGCCACGATTCACCGGATGGTACGTACTCTATCCGTATAAGAACTGGCAGCCGCTAACTATGTACAGAGCATAGCGCACAGCTATTGGACCAACCGGCTGGCGCAGTACGCCGTGTCCGGTCTGAGCACCAGACCGCTGAACCCCCGCGTGTTCTCCAGCGCCGCGCTCTCCGTCTCCGCCGCGCGCTCATCCATCCACCTCCTCAAATACGTCAACCAAAACGACATCAACTGCATTTGGTATGTTTTGTCATACCCCACTCCAACAATAGAGCTAACCGGAGAAGCAGGCTTGTATTCTATTACCCCATCACAGCGTTGATCACGCTCTTCGCGAATATTCTGCAGAACCCGCAGGACGTGAACGCCAAGACGGATTTGAAGCTCATGGGGATCGTTATCGATTTCCTGGGCCGGATTGACGAAGAGGAGAGGACGAGGTGCGGGTTTGAGAAACTGATTTATATCACGCAGGAGTTTGTGAGGCTCGCGCATGCAGCGATCGATCGTGCGGAGAAACAGACGTTGATGAGGAGGAAGCGGAAGAAGACGTCCACCAAGATGAAGGAGGAGGAGCGGGCCGACACCCTGCTTGAAGTAAGCTTTTTTCTTATTCTCGAATGTGAAGTTCGGAGGGTTGACTGGTTATAGGTGCCGAACGAGGACGAACACATGAGTTGGTCGCCGTCGAGATCGATACCGCAGATGACGCCGCAGCGTCAGACGACGGAGCTGCCGCGGCATCTGATGCACACGCCCATCACGCCGTTCGAGCAGCGGACGCCCACGGAGACGATGCCCGGGATGGACGGGTTCACGTTCAGTTACAACACGCCGAGCGCGTCGACGAGTAACACGCAGATGAGCGAGGGGGACGAGATGAGTCCGTTGACCAAGACGTTTCAAGACAGTTTTTCGAGTCCGTTCGTGCCGCAGAGTTTGTGGAATCTGAACCAGACGTTCGAATGGGACTGGGCTAATTTGGGGATGTTTAACGGGAACGGGAATACCGGCGGGTTAGGGTTGGGCGATGAGGGGAATTCCAGTTCCTTGAGCTGGGACGGGATGAACTTGTTTTGAAGTAAAAAAAGATGTTTTGCGGAGTATATTTGGAGTTTTACGGGTGCGAGTTTCTTCACTTCAAGGGTTATCGAGTTTCTTCACTTCGAGGGTTATCGAGTTTCTTCACTTCGAGGGTTATCGAGTTCCTTCACTTTTTCGAGGGTCATCGCCCTGAAGGGTAATTTATTTCCTTTTATCTTTGGCTAGATGGCGCTTATCGGACCGTTGTTGTGCATTTGCGATTGAGGCGTTTTCTACTATCGGAGGCTGGACATCGAGTATTCCCTTTGTATTGTACAATAGCTGTTTGAGTAGTCAATTATCAATCGCCGCTTTGAGATTAAACCTGGTGTATCTAATATATATATATATCATATCAAAAAATGAAAAAGAGTGCCAAAATGTGACTTTTTTGAAATCCAAACGCCGGTGTATGGTACATCCCAGTATCCGCTGTTATTCAAAGAACCCGCCGTCGCTGTCGTCGTCGTCGTCGTCGTTTACCTCCGCTTTACTCTTTTCTTTCTTTTTGGAGTCCGGGCCGAATCCGTCGGCGGCGTTGAGAGCGATTAACGCATCGCCTTTCGCCAGCGTTCCGTCCCGCATTCTCTTTTCGATGTCCTTTCTGATGGATGTTCGTTTGTTGTTCGTTACGTCGTCGTCGCCGGTTCTATAGAGTGATATGTACTTTTCGAGGGGCGGGTAGTGCATGATGTAGTTTAAATCCACTTCGGCGTCGCGGATGTGCTTCTGCAGGGTGGGTTTTTCGGAATCGGGGCATGAGGGGAGCTGTTTGGATAGTCTCGAGAGGGCGCGGGTGGCTTTGCGGCGCTCGAAGAAGCGGACTTTGTGGTATCGTTTTTCGAGGGTGGAGATTTTGGAGGATTGTTGGTGGGAGCGGAGTTCGAGTTTGTAGGCTTCGAGGGCGCGCTCGTGGTCGAGTCTCGTCGAGGCGGAGAGTTTGGACGGTTTCGAGGACTTCTCTGTGGAAGTAGCAGCGTTCAAGAGACGGGTGAGGTCTCGGATCTTTTTGCGGAGTTGGGTGCGCGTGAGGGAAGTCGACGCCGGCTGCGGTTTGTGAATCTTCCTCTTCTTCTTCTTGGAGGGGATATTTGCCATGCGCGAGGGGTGGACCGCCGACGACATGTTCGCGGTGATGATGGTGTATATTTGGTTTGGTGAGGTTGAGATTTTTTCCTGGGCCGCAGACAGGCGAGGTGAAGCGAGCGATGCGATGGGCTCAGCCAACCAGCGGACGCGAATATCTCGATTGATAAGTGCTCTGCTCTTCCCCCAGCACCCCGAACTCGCCTGAATACTTATTCAAGCCAGTGAGTACCTCGCAGCTGGCAACTGACACAGTGAGTGCCGCATACTCCAACAGATCGATCAGGACTCCCGGTTTTAACTCGGCGGAGCTCAGGTAGCTTCTCACACCACCCAGCGCTGCAATCGACGCGCTGGTATCTTGAGCGACACTATCAAGTCCACACTCTCGATCCGATGGGTCTCTCCACATGACGCCTCGAGGATATCAACCATGCCTTCAGCTCCGGATTGATAGCCTAGTCTACTTTTACACAGACTGTCACGCATACGCCGGTGTTCTAGATTGATTAAAAGTCCGATTGTTCGATAATCGATACATTATTTATTTATTTTAATACGGTTGCCCGCCATGAACACGGTCTCGGATTTCATACGGTGGTCTCCGCATTCGGACACGCATGCGCAGCAGTTTATGACCATCAGCGCGAAGGAGACGCACGTCAGTTTGTACGATGTCAACGACTTTAATGTACGCTTTTCACCTCTTTCAGTCATACGGACGGTTTCTAATTAGTGTAGAATAAGAAGCCGGAGTCGATTAACCATGAATTGGTGTACAAGAAGGAGAAGATTCCACATATCAAGGTAGGGTTTTACTTTATATTATTTGACGCCGCTGACATTCACTATTCAGTGCTTTGATTGGTCGCCGTTAGAGCCAGGTAAGATTGACTTGAAAGATTGACTTGAATTGATGAAGAACCGATCTAACGTGATTGTAGACTTGGTGGCAGTCGGCAAGTCCGGGGGAGAGGCGTTGATCTTGCGCATGCGGAGTGGTGAGAATGAAGATAATTCCATCTCCCTCCCCGTTAAACACCAACGGGGGTGCAATTCGGTCGCATTCTCCCGCGCGGGGGTCCTCGCTATCGGGCTGGATAAAGTTCGCAACGACTTTTGTTTGAATATTTGGGATGTTAACTCGCAATGGAACACGTCCTCGCCGGCGAATATTCCCAGCACGCCGTCGTCGATGCGCGGAGCCGGGAATATCTTATCTACACGACAGCCGCAGAAACAGTTGGCGCCGTCCGAGATGATTTCTGCGATTCAATTCTTCACCGATCAGCCGCACGTGCTTCTCGCGGGAGTCGGGCAGAGGTTTTTGAGGGCCTTCGATTTGAGAGATAGCTCTGGTCCTCCGGCGTTGAATTTTCCAACCAGGATGGTGCACGGGATCACGATTGATAGGCATCAGAATTACTTTTCGTCCTGTTCGGAAGACGGATACATGGCGATATGGGATAGACGGTTCGCGGGGCGGGGGATACAGGAATCAGCTCTCAACTTCCCAAAGATCCACGACGAGTACTGGATGGGTAGGGCCCATTCGGTGCTGACGATTCACAGTCTGCGGTATGCGAGGGAGAATCCTGCGTCGTTCGGAGTGCTGGGCACGAACGGGCTTTTGAATCTATATCAATTGGGGACGCAAGTTGTGACGCCCGTGTCGACGGAGGGGATTGGTGGCGTCGCTGGGGTCGCGAGGTTTAAGGATCCTTCGAAATTGGAAGGGGATAAGACGCACCGAGAGTCGCTGTTCGTCACAAAGGTTTCGGAGAGTATGGCTTCACATCTATTTTAATCGATGGTATATACTGACGATTTATAGCGCCGTTTAAACGGCCGTTGAGATATGAGAATATGATGACTTCCTTCGACTGGATATCGGACGGGAGTTCAAACTCGGATCTCAGAGTGATAAGCCTCGCGCGTAACGGGAGCGTGACAGCGTACACCGTCCCCACGAACCCGATCGCCACGGCCTTCGGAGCACGCAATAACTTCGCAATGACGGACAGCAGCAGTAACGTGACCATCCTCAACGAGCCGTCCACGAAACTGATCAATGTCGCGGAACCGAACCATACGTTGAATCTGGGACCCGATCATATCGGGTATAATGATGACGATGACGAGTCTACACCCAGCACGCCGGAGCATCCGCATCAGGGTCGGCCTAAATTCCCACGGAGGGATTCTTTTATAAACCCTGAGGACTACATGTTTGATCCGAGGGATACGCTGCGGATCGATATATCGGTGACCATGCGTCGAAGGGCGGAGCAGGGCTATCAGTTTGACGTACGTTGATTGCCCTCCGGATTAAAATTTAGCTAACGTGAAAATAGTGCGGCAAGAATGAGCGACTGGTAACGAAATCGAAGAAGGAAACAGAGTTAGCGGAGATGTGGCGGTGGCTCGACGGGGCGATGGAGTGCACGGAGAATGACGGCATGTGTTCCAACGACCTCGATCTGTCGTATCTGGGCGTGCTGGGGATATGGCGTCCCAACCTGGCGAGTTCACGGCTCGGTCCCGGTGCTAAAGTCGACGAACGATCGTTCTCCCTCGCGTTGAAAAAGATCAATGACAGCAATAAACGGAAGGGGCGGTTCAGGTTTTCCGGGGAGACGAAGTACCCCGAACAACGTATACTCGGACTGGCGATGTGTGGCTGGGATTTCAACACCGATCAGGAGTTGGAGGACGCGCTGGTCAAGTTTGAGAAGAAGCAACAGTTCGAGAAAGCGGCGGGGTGGGCGCTGTTCCACGGCAACATCGAACGTTGCATCAAAGCTCTCGCGATGGGTAAAACTGAGATGAAACTCATGTCTACGGCTGTGGCGGGGTACAATTCGCACCGACAGGCGGGCGAAAAGGGCGGGATCGCTGAGAATACGATCTGGAAGGATTTGTGCAGGGAGATGGCGACGCATATGGATGACCCTTACAGCCGTGCGATTTTTGCGTATGTTAGCAACGGTGACTGGCAGGATGTATTGGATGGGTCGACAGGATTGCCTATCCGAGAGCGGCTGGGAATAGCTCTGAGGTTTCTGAAGGATGATGAAGTATGTATTCCCTGTTTAGTATATGTGGCGAAGGCGCTGACGGTGCATAGCTGGGCACGTATATCGACGATTTTACAACAATGGTCATCCGTGATGGAGAACCGGAGGGTATCCTGCTCACGGGCGTCACAGAAAAAGCCATCGAACTTTTACAAGTCTACGTCAACAAGACGGGCGATGTGCAGACCGCCGCACTCGTCGCATCTTTCGCAGTGCCGAAATATTTCACCGACCATCGAGTGGAACTCTGGGTGGACAGCTACCGTGAATTACTGGATCGGTGGAAGTTCTGGCAGATACGAGCCAACTTTGACATCAAACGGCGGGAGATATCGACTAGTAAGAAAGGCAACATTCTGATAGAACCGCTCCCACGGCAGATCTACGTAAGGTGCAACTTTTGCGACAGGGTACGTCCAAACCTCACATCCCCAAATCCTTCCGTACCCGCCTCCTGACTCTTCGTATAGAAAGTGGCACACCGCTCAGAGATCCCAACCACCCGTTTCAAAGACGGCCACCAAGTAACCATCCCGGTAACGCAATCCACGCAGGCCAACTTTCCGCAGAAGGCCATCGTCTGCCCGAACTGCAGGAAACCCCTCCCGCGGTGCGCGATATGTCTGCTGTACCTCGGCACGCCGAACACCCGGGTCATCAGGGGTAATAAAGGGCAACAGGTCGACGATGCGTACAACAAGTGGTTTAATTTTTGTTTGATATGTAATCACGGGAGTCACGCGGGACATGCGAAGGAGTGGTTTTCGAAGCATACGCTTTGTCCTGTGCCGGAATGCGAATGTGAGTATAATTCCTCGTTTTCATTTAGCTGTCGAGGTTATTTATATCAGGGCTGAGCCGCAATGGAAGCGTCTCGCCGGTTGTCTTGGATTTTGCTGATTGATCGGGTTTAGGTCTTTGCGGTGTCTTTCGAAGTAAATAGCCTTGTTTTACTGGTTTGGAGTTTGATATTTTCTTATTCGCAGCGGGCTAGATTTGAGGGATATTTTTTTTGAAATGTTATTTTTCAATTCTTGAGTAAAGTACAAAGAGTGGTATCAATATTCGTGAGATCGTGAGTGCAAAAATATGAACTTCGCCAAATGCTTGAATGAGGAAAAGAAAAAAAGCAAAATCGTGAGAGTACTGTGGGAAAAACATGCAGCAGTAAAGTACCAAAATCCACTGTCCCTGCAATGGAAATGTTCTTTTTTGTTTTTTTTTCAAGCTTTGCTTGTCTTCTCACCCTCTTTACTGTAGTAGTCGCACAATTTGATATGGCATGATTTGCCGGTTTTCGCGTTGAAGGTATTGCACCCCTCTGTTGAAAGATCGTTAGCATTCTGAGGATCTCGTCCGGGAGCCATCACAGACACGGATCGTATGCAAGGGGCGTTCGGAAATATTTGTGCAGGTGGGCGGACTCACTCTTCTCGATGTAAGGGGGTGTGTAGAGATGCAAGCTCACGGCGACGGAATCAGGGTCGCCGTTCTCGACCTTGTGAATACCAAGCTGCAATACGATTTGTTAGCAAGAATACATTGTATTATAGTGATAATTCAAGAGGACTTTCTTACATCGTCGTTGATGTAGGCGACATCACCGGCGTAGTAGTGCCTGACTTCCTTGATTTTCAACGGCTCTTCCACGCCAGGAGTCGGCCATTCGTATTTTGTCTCGATGATGTGGCCCTGGAGGATTCTCATGACGCAGTGGGCGCTGGTATGGTCATGGATCAAGGAGGACTTGTTGGGGGTCCATGTCATGAGTATCTGCGAGTTATGCAAGGTGGTCAGCTATGAATATATTATGTATGTGTATATAATTTTTCCCCCGTTGGAGAGATATAAAAAATCGATCCAATGAGGTTGATCGAGCTACCCTTGTAGAGTGGACGCATTGCGATAAATTACAAGGTGGGTTGGTTGGTCTTTTGGAATGCAGCTACGCGAGCGTGCAGCGAACAGGGTGTGGGAGAATTTGCGTTGCGGGTCTCGACCCAACCTCACCCGCAACACATTTTCTTTTCAATTTTTCCATTTCGACAAGAGAAGGGAGCGAGCATACCAAGTTTGCATTTCCGTGCAGGTTGTCGACGAGATTCCGCGTGTAATTCCGACTGAAGTCGATGAACGAGAAGCGTTCCCATTCCGACCGCGACGACTTGTAGCTCCTCAGGAGGGATTGCAGTCGGTCTACGTCTACGTCATCGAATTTGAGCTCCGGGTTGGTGCCCAGCGTATCCTTGATCGAATCGACCAGGCTTTTGAGAGCGGTGCTGGTACGGGTCGGGTTCGGGGTTCGGATGAGGGTGTAGTCTTGGTGTAGCTGGTGATGCGGGTATTCTGCGACCGCTTGGGCGGATTGTAGCGCGACGGGTGACATTTTCCTTATTTGTCTTATCGAATGGGAATATTTTAATTTCAAGTATTGATAAATAGTGACAAATAGTGGTATAGCGGGAGGCTTGGGTATAATGATATATTCACTGACGCTCGTCGGTATCAAAGATATTCGGATCTCAAGGTTTATAAACTATGTTGGATGGCTTCAAAGGAACTCGCGCGAAGAGGCTCATCGGGCGCCATTATCTACCATCTTCGGACACATATCGCCCCAATGTCTCCAACCCGCGAAAAGAATCCGGAAAGTCTGGTGTCAAGTCAAGCAAAGAACACTGGTCACGTCGTTGTCGTCCGGATGACGCAGGTTTTGGCACAGCTGTGACTGGAAGGGGCATTACTCGGAACATTATCGTCCGTTTCTTACGTTTACTATGCGAGAGGAGGCTCTTTGGGCTTGTTCCAGAAAACCGTTCCTGGGTAGAGAAGTCTCTGAGTGTGTTTTTGTGGTGGGTTAGACTGGGCGTCGGGCCATTATCGGCGCCTTCTTCGCTGAGAAAGATGTTCCCGAACGAGTAAAGTTTCCTCTTTGAGGACTGAGGGAACTCACACCCGAAGCGTGTTAGATTTGGCTTTCCGGAGTGTGTCAGTGAAATTCAGGACATCCTACGAACTGTTTCAGCGGTTCTTCATCTTTCTCTTGCAAGTCATTCTTCATCGTTCTCTTGCAAGTCATGTGAGGAGAAGAGAGAGAAGTGGGACCCAGGTGAATCCGAATGCGAGAAAGAGATTAATGCGCACTTGGTCCGAGCTCCCAAAAATAGGGATCGCGAGTCTCCCAGAAACCGAAATTGAATTCTGAAATTTGGTTGAAATTGAGGAGGCCGGTGAGCAGGGAGCGCGAGCGAGGTTTAATTGACGCTGTGCGACACCAGCCAACCTTTTGGGAGTGGAGAAGGGAGAAGGGAGAAGGGAGAAGGGGGGGGGCTGACCCAGCGCTGTGGGAAAAGAGGCCACCGAAAGCCATCTTTTATATCTTCTTACGAATATACTTTATTACCTTCCAAACAGTTGGGATTTCATCAAGCTGCGGCGCTGCACCGCAAAGTTGCATGTCGTCTCGATCATATGCACCGTTCACCCTCCTGAATCCCAGAAAACTACCCGAAACGGAGCCCGGGAAAATCCCAAGCTTCGCGAACGCTAGATTGCCGATAGGGACTTCGCATCAGAAAAGAAAAAAACCTGGGCTCACCCAATCGTTCGGTTCCTATTGGACTAATCAAAATTTCCGACCGACCTATTCAGATCGTTCGAATGCATGGGGGAATCCTTCCTCCTGGTGCTGAATTAGCTGCCGGCTACACCAAGTTTTTTCTCGCTACCACCAGCGGGCGACGAAGCAGCAGCAGAGCGAGGCAGCCGTTCCCTGGTTGATGCATATCGCGATCCCACCCCCAATCGTTTATTTTCCCCATAAGAGCTGCAAGGCCAAACGGGCGGTGATCTGGGTGGGACCTCTTTCCCTTGGTTCCTCTGTTTTACGGTCAAAGATCTGACGGTTTTCTGGCAAGCCCCATCGTCCCCGTTCACGATATGACAACATTATGATGTTGACTTTTTCTGATATATTGGGGGAGAAGCCCGGATGCTGGGTGGATACGAAGTCCCAATGAACCCAGCAGAAAGGAAATTTGGGTCTGATCTCCGTTCAGTCTCCGTCTAATCTTAATGGGCACCACCATCAGGGTATCGGGAAGGCAGCCGGTATCCAGAAATTTGGAGTGGAGGTGATACAATTGCAACCTCCCTCACCCAAAATTAAGATGACCAGCTGAAGCGACGACCCCACCCCGAACGATGGATTTTCTTTCGGATGGAGATCAGTCAGCCCACCGCAGAGAACAATGCCATTCATAGCGATCAAGCTCGAAGAAGAAGGGAACCTAAATCAATTCACGGCCAATGCCTGAACAAAAATGAAATATGGAAATATCTGCCGCGGCACGAAACGCACGAATGTTCGAAGTACTCTCGGTTGCACGTCTGGTACTTGTACATACGCCGACAGATATCCATCCAGCACATCGAGTATGAATAGCCCAACTGTTGCCCCCAAACCCGGTCAGGGGAGCTGGTCGCTATTGGGACGCGGAACAGAATCCCTGCTCCTCATTGACTGGGGTCTTCAGACGGTATGGCCATGGGTCTTGGAGTTGGGTTACCCAACACCATCCACTGCTACCACCACCACTTACCCCAAGGCTGTGAGGGCCTGTGCCTATTCGCAGATTTGCTTTTCCAAAGGAACAAGAAAAGTGAGAGGAAAAACGAAATGATGAATCAGAAAAGTTTCACCGCACCGGTGAGTCGGTCGAGATGGTCCCAGCAGGTCGTTTTTAGCCAGAGGAAAAAAGAATTCGCCTGTTTCCCTCTCGGCTCGACTCGGACGCGATCGAGGTCACACAAGGGAATTAAGGAAAGAAAAAAAAGGGACGGAAAGCGATCGCATCGAGGGCGATGTGATATATGTGCGAGTATGTACACGAGTACATGTATGGGACCATCGATCCGGCTGAGAAATCACAGCTTTGGGATAGACGTATTTCGGCCTCGTCCAAAGGGATGGATGAGACGGTACGGTATGGAAAGGGGAAAAGAACCTGAGGGACGGTCCTTTCCTTTCCTTTTGGCTACCCTCCCAGCCTACCATCCACCTCACCATCCACCACCCCGAATCCCTGCAAGCTATCCGTTGCCGAACACGTTAAAGTGAGCGAAGCAAAGCAATCCAGAAGAAAAGTTATCAAAGCTCTGGACCAGTTTGATATGTTGTTCGGGACCAAGCCTAATCTGAGTTTCTGGGAATGGCTCCCTTGCTAGAACAAGGAGGCTTTCAAGCTAACGAACACACCCCCCCAACTTCTTGGGATTCGTTCACTTTTCTTTGATCCGATCATCTTGGTCAATCACTTCTGAACCAATTTTCCTTCCTTGTTATCCGTTCGAGAAAGAGAAAGAGAAGAAGAAAAAAGGTCTTGTCTGAAATTTTATTTCCTTTGGGGAACAGAATTTCACACTTTCGTTTTCCTTCCCACCTTCACTTGAACTACTCCCTTTTCCCGCTTTTCGCCTCTTTTTCGCAAAAGCATCAATCCAGTACAATCAATACCTTTATTCCCGCAAGACGGTCTCGCAAAAGAGAACCGGTCCAGCTGTGTCTTGCACTACGCGTTCAGCTACGCATAAGTCACGTTTGAGCTATCGTTATCGAGTAAAGCATAATTGAAACGGTCGTTTTTTTTTTTTTTTTTTTTTTATCACAAAAGTACACGAAATCCAAAGAACAAAGAAACAAGAGAAGGCTTAGGAATCGAAACAGGAATTTTTCACAAGATGGAAGAGCGCAATGACCAGCAGACGGCGAGCGGTGAGGGTGAATATACAGCTATGGGCGGACAATGGGTCGGCCTGGGCCAAGCCGACTGCAACCAGACCGCAGCTCCAGCAAACGAGTTTGGAATGTACAGTTTCGTAGACACTTCGCAGCAGCTGCCACCCGAGTCTTCGTTCAGGCTCCCGGCGGGAGGTGCGGCCTCGCACAGCTTCTACTCTACTTTTCCTCAGTGGCCCGTGGCCGCTACGACGGCCCAGCCGATGGAGCCCATTGTTGCTGCTGCCGTCACCATTCCTTCTGCCACCGCGACGGCAACCAACAGAAGGACTTCGGCTTCGTCGAACCATGGTAATGGGAGTTCTCGTAGGACGTTGACGGATGCTGACCGACGGAGGATGTGCCTTTATCGTGAACAGCACCCGCACGTCAAGCAGACTGAAATTGGAGGTGAGGAAGAAAACGCTTATGTTTTTTGCTTACCAAGCTAACTCGAGTCGTAATCTAGCTATGTTTGGTGTTGAACGAAGGTGAGAAATGGAATGTCGCAGGCTCAGAGTAGAATGTCGCTAATTTTTGAGATTATAGCACGGTTTCAAAGGTTTTACGCCAGAGAGAAAAGTATCTGTATCCCGATGACGGGCCAAAGCAGACGATCAAGAGACCCAAGGGCAAATGTCCCGATTTCGAAAGGGCGCTCTCAAACTGGGCGAAGAACGAGAAGAAGAAAGGCCGTCTTCTCACCGATGAGATGATCCGGGAGAAGGCCAACTTTTTCGCACAGAGCTGCGGCGTGCCGGACAGCCAGTTCAAATTGAACCTGGAGAAATTCAAGCTGAAGAACGACCTGCCAACTTTTGGTGAAGGGGACATCGTCCAGGATATGGACAGGATCAGGTCGCAGCTCACTACCCCGCTTCATTCGAGACACAGCTCCTTCTCGAGAGAGGGGAGCTTGAACTCGTCCCAGGACTCGCACGCCAGAGAGGCGGAATACAGACACGGAACGATGACATCCGGGTTTGATACACCCGTTGTAATCTCGCCCGGTCTGACTACCCCGATCTCACCATTCTTCCCGCCGGGTGATCAAATGTTATTCTCATCCGGACAGCTCCCGCCGATTCAGCAACAAAGCCGGCCACGATCTCACACAATACCGTCCGGATTGCTGGAGAATGTGTACATATCACCACCGCCATCAGCATCGGAATCACTATCACCAAAGCAAATGCACCACCCATTACACATGATGCCAACTAACCTAGCAAACACGACCATCCCAGAAGAGACAGCGGACGCACTTCACGAGCACGCGGGGCCGCACTCTCAAAGCCATGTTTCAGCAGCCGCAGCCGCAGCCGCACATTTTCAAATCGCAGCACGATCGAGGAGCATGACCGTGCCATCCCAAGAAGAGGCCAGCCGGGCGCTAGAAGTCGTCATGTCCTTCCTCAAGCAAAATCCAACAGCCGAGCCCACCGACTTTGCGAACGTCGAGAAACTCATGGATAGGATTGGTAACACGGCTGATACGCCAATGCAAACCGATTCGTTCAATTCCACCAGCTCCAGCATGCTCCGAGAACCAACAGCCACCGCATCGTGCAACTGAACCCGCTCGCCCTAATTTTTTAAAAGTTTTTGACGACGTATACGAATCTTATTTGTCAACCGCTGTCCTTTCTATCGGCAATTCCGTTTGCCGCTTCGATTCTCAGTTTCTCAAATCTTACACCGTATAATCTTTAATCAACTACAAGTTATTCGATATTCGATAATACTACATCTCGATATTCGTTCCGGAAATGCGGTTAGCCTATATATCAACTACCGTTCAGATTGCCATTCTTCTTCGTACATTTCATTCTCGGTATACTATATTTCCTCTTTTTATATACCTTTTCTTTTCTTTCTATTTAGAAGGTGGCATCATGGCGTTAGCGATGAGCGGATGGTTGGAGTTTTCCTTATATTATACACAGCATATACTCTTTTCTTGATGTACGGCCGAACCCCAAAAAAACTCTCACACGTGCTTGTTAACAATTGGTTTTACTATGTAGTTTTTTTTTTCTCATTTCCGCTTCTATCTTGTTACTCCTCGATCATATTCCTGGCGTCATATCACCTTTCAAGTCTCAGACCTGCTTTTGTTGTTGTTTTGTTGGTTGTGTTTTTGTTCTTTCGTTGAGGTTTCTCACAGCCTACTTGTTACTTTTGCATAGATTGGCTTCTGTCGTTTTTCGTATGCCTTAGTATTTTGCTGCATTTCCGTTGTTTTTTTCTTGTTAGTGCTATGCTACGCTACTATTTCTTTGTGGCTTCTTTTTATCTCTGTTTTATCAGACTGTATCTGCATTGTAATAACCCCCCACACTCGGCCACACCCACACCTTCACCACGCTTTTGTTCAGGTTGCCCGCGTGTTTTTTAAATCTTATTTGTACAATCCTCGCTTTTCGTTTCGTTTTTCCTTTATAATGGAAGGAAGATGGGGAGAAGAATATATGGATATATTTGCTTGTTTCTATACTAGGTTTTTTATATAAAATGTATGTAAAGGAAATATTCCCAAGAATTCGAGTTGATGAATAAAAACCATTTCTTTTAGTTTTGGACTTGCGAGAAGCTTGTCTTAGCGTCGTCTTATTCGACTCTCGCGTGGTAAAGTCACATGTACTCACCTTCGCGTTAACTAACGGGGGTGTTATAATATTCCCTAGTATGCATATAAAAAAAGCTAAAGGTTGAAAAGAAAGAGAAAAAAAAGATGTAAGGAAGGGGAGAAGAAGAGACGTGTACACGGTACCAACGGGGACAAAACTCGGGTGATGGGGTATCATCACGATGGGAATTATCCACAAGTAGCTACTAGTAGATAGATCGACGGACGGTGGAGGATATGGTGGTGATGGGGGGAGACGTACGGGATTTCCGGGGTAATGCAGCCTAACTATCCTGGTTTCTAGCTTCATCCTAGTAACTTTTTTTTTGAGCTATCGATTGTGCTGGGGAGTATCGTGTACGTAGCTCGTTCTTCGAATGTTGATATCATGCGTCCTGACTCTTTTCCGGATTGAATATTGGTATCGCTCATGCGGTCTACCGAGAATTGAAGCG
Source organism: Dactylellina leptospora (assembly GCA_036971365.1). Taxonomy (NCBI): domain Eukaryota; kingdom Fungi; phylum Ascomycota; class Orbiliomycetes; order Orbiliales; family Orbiliaceae; genus Dactylellina; species Dactylellina leptospora. The sequence goes on along the minus strand of JAJTUC010000040.1, from coordinate 92,129 downwards.
ACGGAAGAGAGGCATCTTACGAATATCACACTACACTTATGAATGTTCAGGAGGATTTAAAAATGTGATCCCGCTTTTTGAGATGCTAGCTTATATTTTCCCTAGCTTTTTTCGATGTTGAAATCGAGGAAGCCCCGTGACTTGTCCGGAAACCGAGCTAGTCTTTTCTACGCCATGACCCTTCAACGATAAGCTTGCATAATGGGATACTAAGAACGAGACTCGAGAAGCGGAAAATCGCGAAGAGAGGAAAAAATGGAACCGTGCTAATGATGCTTAAAAGCTAATCCTGTCCCCCGGAAAGCTATCCCGCCATATGAAAGGGTGTCGAAGGAACCATCATCCACGAAGCAGCGGCAAAACCCACTGTCAAAACAAAAAAGTCAAAATTGACTTTGCAAATCCAAAAGCAAAAAGTTTAAAAGGTAATAGAGCAAGCAAGCCATAAAGGCTCGCATGGAAGCCTCAGTGGGCCCCGAAAAAATATCGATAAAAGAAACAAAAAAAAAAAGATACCTCTCGAACAGAGAGGGAAAAGAGGCTGCATTGCATGAGGAGCTGCCAACACATCAAACGTGTTAAAGAAATGCACGTCCCGTCACTATCACACTTTAAATCCCTCCCACCTTGAGAGAAAATGTTCCTCCGTTGTGATTGTGACCCCCCTAGGCGTCGAAGGGAAAGGGTTGTTGTTTACGCCATAACGGAGCTTGCGGAGGGGTGGAAGAATCCGGGATGTGGGGATCGTAGAAGAGTTTACAAAGGTGATTGCAATTGATTGTTGACAGAGACTAGGCGTGGAGAAACTAGGGATATAATGGCCCTGGTTAATAGGCGGGTTTACTATACGAGTAGTGAGACCTGTAAACAAAGCCCAACTCCGACGGCATTCTCCCGTGGCTCCATCTGACAAGCTAGTAGCTACATGTGTGCGCCAGCCCCGAGAACCAGGACACACCATATTACGGAGGACGAACAGAAAGAAGAAAAAAGAGGATAGCAGCAGGGGTGTCAGCTGTGTGATTGAGAAATGCATCAAAATCTCGGAAATCGTACAAAAAAAGCTCACGAGCACCGGAAAAATAATGGGACAACAGAAAGATCCAAAAAATGCAACCCTGAACGCCTCTCCCGTACACGCTGTAGCTGCTAAATTACTCTAACCTCGCTCTGAAACAAGAGAAAAAAATTCCAAAAAAAATAGTACACATGATAGAAACACAGCGGAAGGGAACCGGCAGATTACCCTTCCAACATCTCGGGAACCAGTCTCGACACCAAAAGATCTAACAGACGATATATCAAATGTTTGTTGCAGCTTCTAGACCTCAGAAACGCAAGGCTCTCGCCGATTTCCCGCAGCTGCTCGTCTTTGCTGGCCGGCATGTACATCGATTTGATGATATCCGGCGTGGCGTTCCAGATTGCCAGCTCGGCTTGCTTTTGGATAAGCACCTTCTCGTCTTCGGTGGGATACACGCGGGGCGGGGCGAGCGTGCCGTTCGGGAAGAGGGCGTTTCTGGCGATTGATAGTATTTTGATAAGGACGGGTTCGTTCACGACTGCTTGTTGGAAAACGTGGGAGAGATAACTAAAGACGTGGTCGTCTGTTAGTAGTGATCGATACAAATACGCATGCGTCCCGGGTATGAGACTGAAGGGAATTCTAAAATTATATTGGGACGGGAAATGGCGTACTTGTCAATCAAGGACCCCGGCGGCTGTTCGGTTAACGGCCTGGCGGCCAGTTGTATCGATCCAACGAGCCAGGGTTGCCGTCTATCGAGAGAGAATAATGTGACAAGAGTTTTCCAGATCGACAGTTTGAGGATTGGCTTTCTCCGCCGGGGCAGTTCCTGCGGAGGCTCCTTCCACAGCGACATTAGTGAAGCGGATGCATGTCTCGCCACGATTGCCGTTCTCGATACGAAGACGTAGGCGTGCTCGAGGACGGTTAGGGCGGTAGACGACAGGGTTCGCAAAACCGATTCGTCGGATTTTTTGATTGGTTCCGGCGGTGGTTCGCTTTGGAGGAATGTCATAATCTCCGTGCTTTTGGCGTGTGAGACGTCGGCTGCTTTGATCTTATTGGGCGCTGCGAGCGTCGTTACAACCTGTCATTCGACCAATCGTTAGCGCAGTCGTTTAAAGATGATATATGTTGAGATCACCTTTGTGATTAGTTCAAAAATCATATACGGCTCGCTGAGCCTGTCCACGACGTTCCATAACACCATATTGGAAAGTATCTCGCGGACGAGAAGCCTTTCGCAATCCGATTGATGATCCTCCGGCGGCAGAAGAGCGGCTAACACACCGGATCCGAGCATCTTGAGGTAGAGTCTCTCGCTCTCCGGAGAGGAAATGAGCGCTGGGTGGGGTTGCATGCTGTGAAAGATGTCATTCACCGTTGCGTAGGGAAAGAGAGCTGTCGACTGTCGTTCCAGCGCGACTCTGTAGTCTGTACATTCATTTTAGCAAGTTTCACATAGCCATATTATATTCTGACCGCACCTTTGATGTGGTTTTCTAAAAGAGCAGGCGCTTCCTCTAGAAGCAGAGTTTCCATATCCACTTGGCGGATCCTCTGCTCCAAAGAGAGAGTGCAGTGCGCGATGACGAGTACAATCTCGTCGATAAATTCATGGTCTGATGTGATTTTTTGATACCAAGACTGAACAAAGTCTCTTTATATAGATTATGTTTAGCTTGTGTCTATATGTCGAGTAAGTTAAAATTGGTATCTCACCGGAGGATGATAGATATAAAGCCGTATAACTGCAGGTCCACCTTGGGAGAACTGCTCAGCGCTGGGAGTACTTCTTCGATACCCTTCCCCGGCGGCGCGTGAGCACAGAGAACGCGTTTGGTGAGAGCAGCCAGATTTCTCTCCTCCGAGTCGGCGGGAACACCGACCCGACGGGTTTGAGGAGGCATCTTGTGCGGTCTAGGACGCACGCTCTTCAAATACATCGTGGGGTTAGCTGTGTATCCGCCATAGCAGCAGCTGGGAACTCGGAGGGAGAGGATGCATACGAATGTATGGATATTTATGCGGTCAGACTACCATGATCCGCGCGACGTGTATTTCTATAAAGAATATCTTTAATCTGCTTGGACAGCCTCGTTTTCTGTTCCGAGTACAGCTCGGCCGCGGATTTTCCCAATCTCACATGTGGTGGACTTTGTTTAATGGTTTGTTCTCAATTTTTTAGTTTGTGTCTGGTGGCCGCATGACGTTGGATCCCTTTTTAAAGCCCTGTCACAAGCTGGGTCGGTCAAGCGAGCGCGGCCAAAGCAACGGGATGGGCGGCGGGCTCGTGTGACATGGTTGGATGGTATTCTTCGTAGAGGTACTTGCGTCTACTCTTCGACCGATTTACAGGGTGCGCATGCATCGGGATCGCAGGGCTTGCTTGCTACAGGAGGACGTCCTGGAGTTTTATATCGGGCGGGTGCTGGTGGGCAGCAACACACCGCATTTCGGACCTCGACTGCCTTTCCACCTAATTCTTAGGATATTGCTTGAGAGATTGGCGAACATAGCTATGCACGTATTTGGGCGAGTGTATCAGGCCAAGTGAAAAGAACCCCTGTCCAGATATCAGATGTCGTTCTGCGCAGTCTCCCGATGCGCTTGGAGGGCATGCTACCCCTCCATCCTCCTCCACCACTCTAGAGTGGTGGAGGAGTTGAGTTGGTCAGGACAGTAGATCTACTGTCCTGACCAACTCAACTATTTTGACTCCGACGCCAATTGTGATATTCCGGTATCGCAGTCGCGTTTGAGATCGTAGACTTAGAAATAGCATCAACCCTCATGGAAATATTCGCATTTAACACAGTTGTCTTTGAGAAGCCCCACCATAGTACTACGATTACTCCTGCAAAAGTCTCCGGCCCAGCGTCACAGGCGATGCTCCTGTCCAGGGAGAGCTCACCCTTGCATAACAGGTACGAGCTAGCCCGAGTGCAGATTAGATAAGGGAACAGCATCTCGTCGCACACGCCCTGGCTGGTGGTGGTGTTCGAGGGTCACAAGCAAATTTCGTCTGATCTTTTTACGTGAGCTCTCGCGTGGGGTTGCAACCAGGTCAGGGTCTCCGCGATAAGAGCTAGCTCCGAGAGCATGCATCCCGACCGGAAATCATCTCGGGCGGGTAGCAAGACATCTCGAGAACAGAACTGAAGACGCTCATCACCCTTAGCGAACGGTGGAGTGATATCAGTGCGATTGTAGGCGATGCTTTACATAGATTAACTCGCTGTACTGTGCCATTATATTTATAGCGAAGATGGCTAAGGGGTGCGGAGAGGGGGCCCCCCAAGACGGCTGCGGAGCACATGGCCCATTCCAACTGGGTCATGCAGCCAAGTCATCACTGCTAAGAATGTTTTGCGATAAGATGGTACTAGGTATTTGCGAGCTCCCGATGTCTGCTCTTTATCGGGGGCTACAAGCTGTTACAAAGCAGAGAGCGGTTCCGCTGCAGGTAATATCGGGTGATAGATCGATGGTATATATCACCGAGACCAGCCGGTCCCTGCTTCTGCCCTTTTCCCCTTTGAAATCCCAGCTTTTCGCCGCAGTGTTTTCTCGTTCAGCCGCCAGTCTGGAGAGACCACCGAACGGATTTCCTGTGGAATCTATTATCCGGCAGACGCAGCTAGCTGACAAACGTCGAACGAGGCGAGGGATATAATCCGAAGGGCAATCAATCAACAACCCCTCGTGCATACATATACGTACGGTAGTTTGGAGTCGGGCGGAGGAGGACCCTTCTTTTCGCAGCTTCCTGTTTCTCTCTCAAAGCGGAGAGGTGCATCTGCAGGTTCTCTCGCCATCAACTTGCCTTCTTCGACGTCGGCCGGTCGTGTGCCCCGCTCCGGCTGATTTATTAGACAGACCATCACGCCTCGAATTCCTTTGGCGCACTGGAACACTAACACCTCCAATTGATGGAACTATCGCCATCTCCAATTGGACAACATCTTCTGACCCGCCCGTAGAGTATAACGAAACAATCAATACTCCGGCTTCAATCCACAAGCAGATATCCTCAAAGACACTCGGAATTCCGAAACAGGGAATCGCTGTGCTTTCGGCAGGTTGCGGGCATGTGCTCCCTTCTCCACAACACCTCCAACCTCCACCGCTGCTAGTTACCGCTCCCTCACCAAAAGAGGGGTCTCTCCTCAACCCCCTTAATTATTAGTATTTATTGTCTAGTCTTTTTTATCCTGTCTTTCTGTTTCATCGAATACATCATGTCGGCGGAAACATCGACGGGTGCTCCCACGATGCTTCACGATGCACCCGTTGTCAAACGACGGGCTCGAAGAAGGCTGCTCAACCGGATGAGCAGGGCATCGTCCTCTCCCCAGCTCACCGAACTCGGTCCGGACCAGGAATACTCGACCAGAAATTCCGTATCTTGCATTTCTTTAGCTACCGGTGCTCGCCACGCCAATGGCGAACGACACGGTGCTCGGGTCGCCGAGAAGGATGCCGTCATCAGGAACGCTCTCGCCTCGAACACTTCTGCTGTTCCTCGAGCTGTGCCGCTCCAGCAACAGCAACACAGGAACATTCCGAGAAACTTTCTGGAAATCCTCCCCGGGGAGATTTGTCTGCAGGTTCTCAGTTATCTGGATCCGAAGGAGTTGATCCGGTGTTCGATGGTCAACAAGACCATGGGTCGTCTGTGTTTCGACGGCCAACTTTGGAGTGTGCTGGATACCGGCACTTTTTACAAGAAGATTCCGGCGTACCAGTTGACGAGACTCATCAGTTTGAGCGGCTCTTTCATCCGCTACCTGAACCTCAGAGGCTGCGTTCAACTACAAAACGAATTTCATGCGATCACTTCGACGTGCAACAATCTTATCTCGGCGTCGTTGGAGGGATGCTCCCTCTCCAGGCCTACCGTTCACCGACTCATCACCAACAATCACAACTTGGTCCAGTTGAACATCTCCGGCCTGGAAGCTGTCTCGAATCTGACATGTAAACACATCGCCGAATCCTGCCGGTTTCTCACAACGTTGGATATTTCGTTTTGCACAAACATGGACGCTCGAGGGATTCGCAAGATCATTGAATCGTGCACATCGCTGCGGGATCTCCGCGCTGCCGAGTGTCAGGGCATCAACGACGAAATGACGCTGGAAGCCATCTTTAAAGCGAATACTCTTGAGAAACTAGCCATCAACGGTTGCGATAGCCTGACCGACGAGTCGATCCGTATCTTGGTAGAGGGTGTGGAGGCGGATATCGACCCTCTGACGGACAGAACGACTGCGCCGGCCAGAAAGTTGAAGCATCTGAACGTTAGTAAATGCCGTGGACTTACCGACCTAGCTCTGAAACACCTTACCCATAACGTTCCGAATTTGGAGGGCCTCGAGTTGGCCCACGTCGCCGACCTTACCGACGACGGATTGACGGAGCTGTTACCGACTGTACCGAAATTGAGTCATTTGGATCTGGAGGAGTGTTCGAATCTTACGAACGATGCGTTGCTGGAATTGGTCAAGACGCCGTGTGTCAAGTCGTTGCGACATTTGCAGCTTTCGTTTTGTGAGAATATTAGCGATGAGGGGATGATCCCGGTGGTTAAAGCGTGCCCTGTCCTCAGAAACGTCGAACTAGACAATAGTACGTGAACTCATTTTGTTGATAATATAATTTCATGCTGACCACAGGACTAGCTCGTATAACGGACGCTTTCCTCGCGGAAGCAGCCAAGGCGGTTCGACAACGGCCGAGCATCAATCTAAAGTCGAGGAAACCGAGAGTGGGACTTCGCATGGCTTGCTTTGACTGCGTCAACGTCAACTGGACGGGCATCCATTCGGTGCTGTCCGCGAACAGCACGCAGACGAGCGAGATGAAGAGCAGTAAGAGCAACATCAACAGCAAATCACCGGAATGTCGGGAGGTGATTCATTTGAAATGTTATTACGGGTGGCAGCAGACGGCAGATCAGCACCTGAAGCTTGTGCTTCGCGGGGATCATGCGAGTGCTAAATGGTTGGAGGATAAGTGGGCGGATCACATGACGTCGAACGAGGATACGACGCAGAGCAGTCGTAGACGGAGGAGGAGGGCCAGGGAAGCTGCGCTTTTGAACTTGGATGATAATCACGACGGACGGAGGAGGAGGAGAACGGGTGGGTGTTCTATAATGTGAGATGGTGAAGAGGCGGGTTTCTTTTCTCATTGCTTATCTTTTCTTTGGGTATATACGAATTTGGGGATTTCTCTTTCGGAGCGGGTCCTTTTGCTAGCTGGGCTAATTTTCAAATTGATGTATTTACGGGGGAGCTCTCATGCCGGCATATCTGTTTACTGGAGCAATGGGGGTTTATTACCGGAGCCGGTGGTCTGGCGGTCTTCCTGCTGTTACTTTTGCAAGCGCAAAATTGGTTTTTGTGTCTTTTTTACTTGTTGGAGCTGCTCTCAGCTTTGCACACTCTCGGAGTTGGAGGTTGTAATGAATATTTCAAGACACCATACCGCATCGGCTTATAGTCCAACGGGAACTTAATATTTTTTTTCTCTCTTCCAACCGTCTCGAGACATCCGAGCGTCGAGGGAGAGCTCAGATGCCGTCGCCGTGTAATTGGTCGAGTGACGAGGCGGGCGGCTAGCAATCAGCCGACCAGCCCATCGTGATTTGTGTTGCACGTGTGTTAGAGACTGCTCCATTCCGCTGCATTCTCACCAGCCCTTCTTCTTTCCCTTCTTTCCCTTCTCTCCTCCGGGTCTCCTCTTCGTGCTGGACCTTTCATCGCCATCGGTCTTCGCATCATTCCCCGAGATATTTATTATTTTCCGACTCGCCGTATCATTCTTATCTTGAAGGAACGCGGTGTACTATACCTGGATATATCGCTCGGAAGTCATCGCAACAAACACCAACTACGGGCCTGTAACGTGACCCTTCCACCGCGATGTCGTCCAGACCACTCATTCTGGTCCTCGTGTACGCTCCAACAAAATACCCCCTAGTTATCTTACACCTATGCTAACACGGTTGCTGAATAGGACCGGAATGCTGCTGACCGGCTGCTCCAACACTCTCCTGACCAAATGGCAGGACCAGCAATGCGTGCGCAACTGCTCCGATCCGGACCCGAGGAAACGGGAAAACTTTGAACAGCCCGTCATCCAGACGCTGCAGATGTTTATCGGCGAGATGGGGTGTTGGTTAGTGATCGGGCTGTATAAACTATACGTCAAGTATCAGAAGAAACGGAACGATACGGAGGGATATCAGCCCATCGATACTGTCGAGGATCCGTTGGAGGATCCTGCGGAGCCTAGCAGTCCGGTTTTGAAGGCTCTGACGGCGAATTCGACGGAGCGGCCGTTGTTGAGCGGCTATAAAATCTTGTTGTTGAGTTTGCCGGCTAGTATGTGTGCGCGGTGGTGATTGGAAGAGGATGGTGCTAACTGTGGTTTGTAGTTTGCGATATCTGCGGGACTACTTTGATGAATGTCGGTCTGCTGTTCGTCGCTGCTAGTAGTATGTTGCCCCTCGAATATAGCTTGAGCATATGCTAATGACCACGCAGTCTATCAAATGACGAGGGGAGCCCTCGTTCTTTTCGTCGGTCTGTTCAGCGTTATCTTCCTCAAGCGACACCTCTACATCTTCCACTGGTTGGCCTTATTCATCGTTGTTTCCGGTGTCGCCGTCGTTGGTCTTGCCGGTGCGCTCTGGAAATCCCCGGAACCCCACGAGCTTGAAACCGAAGCTAGCGTTGTTCGATCCATCATCGGAGTCTTATTGATCGCTGGTGCCCAAATCTTCACCGCCACACAATTCGTCCTGGAAGAGTACATTCTGGAAAGTTACGCCATGGAGCCGCTCCAGGTTGTCGGCTGGGAGGGTATCTTTGGTTTCAGCGTTACGACCGTTGGAATGGTCGTGCTCCATTATACTATCGGTGTTACCGAGTCCGGCAGACGTGGATACTTTGACGCCGCTGAAGGTCTTCGCGAGATGGGCATCAAAAACGTCTTGGTCAGCAGTCTTTTGATTATGGTTTCCATTGGGTATGATATCTTCTTCGATATTTTCAAGGCCAAGCTAACGGTTTTAGTGCCTTCAACTTCTTCGGTATTTCAGTCACGCGATCTGTCAGCGCGACGTCGAGATCCACAATCGACACCTGCAGGACGCTCTTCATCTGGATCGTATCCCTGGGACTCGGGTGGGAAAAGTTTATTCCACTCCAACTCCTCGGCTTCGGATTACTCGTCTACGGAACCTTCCTGTTCAACGAGATCATCAACCCACCGCTGAAGGCTTGCATGCCAAATAGACCCATCGAAGCGCGAGAGGAGTTGCTCCCGGAAGAACCGATCGAGCACATGTAAGATATTTGGGACTGAGTTATGGGGCGCTTGTATAACAGCTTTTCTTGGGGTGTGATTATACCATGATGCAGATTGAATTGGGTCTTGTTATTGTTATATTGTGTTTTGTTTGGCGGAAGACGGATACAGCGATATTACGGGTACCAGCGATGGTTACGGGGTTGTGACTGGTCTCTTTGGAATTCGAGATTCTTTTTTTGCATGGGTTATCGAGTGCGCATAGATTCACCGCGGGGTTTAGTTGGTTCGCTGGCGCATTTATTCGTGTACACATTTATCATTCACTTTATTTTGATATATATTCTCTGCTGGTGTCTGATTCTCTGTTTACAGGTGGTTATCAAGGGTGATCTTGGATAATATCTCCCACTTGACAGCGTCGCCATCTCTTTGATTGTTTAGATGTCTGCAAGCAATACACGATGGGTAGTCTCAAGAAAGCTAACAACGTTCAAATCACCGAATCCCAGCCGGTATATACAAATATCTTCATATTATCCTCGCTATTCATATGAAATATCAGTGGTAATATTATAACACTAGGAAACCGGGTCGAGTCACCACGCTCCCAGCGAGCAATTATCCCACACCTCCCTCCGCACGGATGTAACCACTCGTTTAACATTCCACCCGAAGACGTTCGTTCGTCCGAAGACCCCGGACGATTTGCTGTCGAATCCGATTATTACGTCGGCGGCGGTGAAGGCGGATGTATTTATCACGTCGCCGTTTCACATCGGCGGCGGGTGTATCGCTGGGAAATTGAATGTTTCCGTGAAAGGGGGTGCAGCTGGGGGCGTGCAGTTGGGTAGAGTTGCGGTGGATCTAGTCGGGATCGAAGGTATATTCTCACATCTATCTAGATAAATCGACACTGGTTTATATTATGGTAAGGGGGTGAGTGTGGAGCTAACCGTGGGTAGAGTTATCGTGGACGCATCGTCGGATATTTCAATCGCTAGCGCTGGAGTTCATCGACGACAGTCATCCGCCGCCGGCGACGATGTTGAAGGAGGATAGTGGCGCGGGGCCGTTCTGGGGGGTCAAAACTGGCGACGAGATGTTTCCGTTCAATATTGATCTTCCTCTTGATATCGGGGCGGGGACGTATAGCTCCACCGGCGTTCGAATCCGATACGTCATATACGGGTGAGCCAATCGCCATCATTTACGTATTACGTTCAGATATTTACAAAGTTTGATCAGGACTATTCTGTTCAAAGTCGCGAACGTCAAGTATCTGGTCCGCTGCTGTCGCGATGTGGCGATCACGCCATCCATCACCGAATTGCGGGTGCAGAGGGACTTTGACCAGGAAATCACGGTGTCCGAAGAGCGGAGCTTCAAGTCTACGAATGAAGGGTATTTGAAGCTCACGGCGAGTATCAGTCGGCCGTATTGGTTCAGCGGGGGGTCCGCGTTCGTGGACGTTTTGATTGAGAACGGGTCACAGTTTCGAATCGGGAATATTCGGATTCGTCTGGTAAATCTTATTAATCCGTAATGTGAAGATACACGGCTAATTGAAGACGGTAGGTGCGAAAGGTGAATGCGTACAAGAATGAGATCGATCAGGAAACAGATTTGAGCGGAAACCCGCGAAAGCCGTCGTGGAGTGAAAAGAAAACGATGGCGAGGTCAGAGCTGAACGCCGGTAGTCGATGGGCGGGCCTAAAAGGGAACAAGCAGGATGCTGTTACATGTGAAATCGAGATCCCCAAAGGTCAATTGACTATTCCGCTAGGTAAAGACCCCGGGAGTGTCCGAACGACAGGGAACCCACCGCGGAGAAATATCTATTTTATCTAACATGGGTTTTGGAAAAGGAAAATACTTTGAGGTTCATTATTTCATCGTGGTGACAACCTGCCCGAAGCTCGAGTAGATCCCCTTGCACTACCCCTGCGGACAAGAAAAAGCTTGATTGACACTTATTTTAGCCCGCATCGCAAGGTCAAGGCCATCCTTCCCATTCGAATTCTGCATACGGTAGGAAGTCACTTTCCCTTTTCCCCGGAGCTCCCCGCGGGCAAAAAATCCTCGCTGACAAGGATTCTTATAAAAAAAAAAGCACTCCATCCAAGAAGCGTTAATGTCGGGTCTCGGGAATAAAGCTAGCTTTTCGAGCTTTGTAGCAACCCGTCGCTCACTTCCAACACAGCGTCCATCCACCATCGAAGGTGGCGCTGGCGTGCTCCGACGTCGTTACACAGACTCCGATCTCTCGCAGGTGGAACCCGTTCCGATTACCGAGTCTGGTCAAGGAGCCGGTCATGTGACTTCAGGCGTGGCGACGCCGCCGAAACTGGGACGCCAGGAGAAGAAGCAGACGATGAAGAAGGATGAGAATGCGGATAAGGCTGGCCAGCCGTTTTTCTATTCTTATATACCGATGGTGCAAAAGTACTTTTCGAAGGGCTAGATGTGGCTACAGTGACGGCGCTTTGTATTGTTTTTGAACGGGTGCGTTGTAGAATACCTATTGTGTGGCATTCTTTTGGCTGTCGACTCTTGCGCCTTTGATGGCGTTACAGGCTCACCACTCTTTATATTGGACGTTTATATTGATGGCGGCGAGGGACTAGCTAGGAGTCCTTCATTGTATTAAAGTTGAATCATCGGCGACCTTTGCTCGTCTCATCCTTGAATCTCAGCAATTGAGGTATCTCCGCCGTGCGTACGTAGCTATCCTTCAAGATTGCTTGAATAGTCTGCCTAGCCTTCTATCGACTCGTCCTGACCTGTAGAATTGGTCGTCGCAGCAGCCCTTCCATTCCCAACCCGCATTGCCAGTGCCCTCTCTGACAGGGTCCGCGGTAAGTTGGAATGGTATCGGAGAAACATCTGACGTTTCTCGTCCTGTAATTTCTACATATATCTCTGATATAGGTGTCGTAGCGTTGCGTGGTTGACACGACATGTATACATGCAACAGAGGGTTGCGTGGGATCTCGGTGTTAGAACCGCGAGTGTCCTTGCCGGATTTATGCGGTGGGTGTCGGTTCGTCTCTTCCACCACCGCTGATGCTCATCTTCATGACCCCATTGACGGGTATGGAGGTGGAAGGAGCGGAGCTAGTTCCGCTCCCGGGCTGGGTATCGTCAGCCGGCGACTTGCCGCTATCTCCTGGTGTGATTTCGAGTAACTTGGCGACGTTTCTTCTGCCTCCGGTGTTTTCTAGGACGACGTCGACGTCGCTGCGCAGTTCGGGGAAAGCGGTGTTGATGTGTTCGGCTAAGACGTCGCGGAAGTCTTGGAAGGCGCGCTGCTTGCCGTTGAGGTATTGGTTTTGTTTGATGGCTAGCTCGACGAATTCACGGGTGTAAATGTCGGGATTGCGGCCGTGTTCGACGTATCTGCAGAGTTAATCAGTTAGAGGTGGTTGTATGAGAGGTGAAGTGTGAAAACGCACCCGATGACTTCGCGGGGGATCATGAGATCTTTGACGCTGTCGGATGCTTGTTGGAGGTGGTCGAATTTTGTGACGAGGTCTTTCACTTGGGTGATCAGGATTTCGGCTGGGTTGGGGGCATCGTTGCGGTAGGTGGAGACGGCGAGTTCATAGAGGGCTTGGATGACGGAGCGGAGCTCTGTATCCACTTTATCGACGGCGGACTGGGATGAGGCGGATGGGGTGGTTGTGGACATGATGGGAGATGATGTAGTGGTGATGGAGGAGGAGGAGGAGGAGGAGGAGGAGGAGGAGGAGGGAGACGCGAGTTGTGTTGTCGATGAGGTTCTGGTGGTGCACCAACCACCCACGTTCTCTCATCGACATCAGAAACAACGGACACTTACTTATCTACGACATGCAGACATAAGTACTCACTTAAGTAAGCGTGTATGAATCTAGTTCAATCGCATTCAGTCCCAGACATTTTCTACCTGGCGGAGTTCAATAAACTGCGCAGCGTGGACTTTGAAGCGTGCTGGCAGAAGCTGACTGTCGCTAATTATAGGCCGGCCTAGGCTCGCAATCCAGCCTTGGGTTTCGTTTCACCTCGAGAGAGAGACAGAGAGCGAGAGACAGTGAGAGCGAGAGACACAGAGAGCGAGAGAGCGAAAGAGGCCCGTCTATCGGAGTCTATCGATAGCGGGAGGAAACGAAACCGACCTCTTCGTCTGATTACAAAACGGCCTCGGACCCGCTTCGTACTTAAACCAACATGAAACGAACGAATTGGCTGCCCTTTCTTCCCTTTCGCCCTCACATTGCATCGTCGAGCTATGCCCATTTGACCACGATCAGCCCCTAAACCAGCCAACCTGCATCCGCAGCCCTCCCGATTCAGAAGAAAACAGCCGCACCGGCTCTGATCGGTGGTTATCCTAGCCAGTCGACGCGAGGCTGGAAGGAATAATAAACTACGTCCTCGTTTAGCTTCGACAGCCGCTGACTGGCCGCGCCCCATTTTATCGCAAATATGCACTTGATGATATTTCTCCCGAAAGTTGTTTCCCGACTATCAAACATCTTTGGCTTCACCCCCCTTTCTCCAATGCTCGCTTCACCAGGTAGCACAACCACCACCGCTGCCACTAACGGCGGCAGTAGGGGTCGCAAGTCATCCGTAGGCTGGTCCCTGGCAATACCTCGCTTTGCCCAGCGCTATCGGTCAAAGTATTACTCCCATTGATGCATTTTTCTCCTCATTTGTACAATTGTCACGCTGGATAGCATGTTGCATATTGTTCATTTCACATTGAGGCGGACGCCAAGCTGATAAAATGTATGATATATAGAAGTACCCGACCTCAGGACACCAAACTTACCGCAACATACTTTGACAAGCTGCCGGTCGAGCTTCTCGCCCAAATATTCGCCCACGTCCACGTCTCGGATCTGATATCGCTGCAATGCACATCAAGATCGTTCCACAGGGTCGTCGATGTCAATTCCGCCCTCATCGCGCGGCAGTACATCAAAGCGCACTCGATGGCGGTGATATCTAAGCTATTCCCACCGAGTCTGATTCCGTCGTGCAACAAACCCCGCTACGATATCAGATATATCGTCGGGCTGACCCGTCGCGAGCAAACATGTCGCGAGTTATCGGGGTATCTGACGGAACGGATCCTCGAACGGAGTCTCAACACGCCCATCCAGCGCCTCAAGCCGAAAACGCGGTCCGTGATGGAAACATGTCTCACCGACGAACTCACCGAGCGGATGATTTATATACTGTACTTTCTGACGGAATACGACCGTCGTCGGCAGCAGACGCTCGATACGTTGGCTACGCACCGTAGCTTGGTATCTTCGTTGCCCGCTAACAACGGACGGCCGCATCCTATGTTAACCCGTTCGGAACTCTTCCACGCCTTCCAATTAAACATCATAAACTCGTTGTCGGATAACATTCTCATACAAACGCACCACACGATGCACTTGTTGGTCCGACATATCAGATTATCCGTCTGTCCGAGCCCGCCGCATCAGGAGAATGATCCGTGGATTTCGATGCTGTTGCATAAATCGGGCTTACGCAGGATCACGGAGTTTTTCGCCGCGGATATGCCGTACGCGAGTCATTCCAGTCGGAAGGCGTTCGCGCGGGCGATGCAGAAGGATTTTGACGAGTTGGAGAAGGCGAGCGTGCCGGTGAGTCCGGGCGGGGAGATCGAAAGGGATGTGCCGCCGCCGATACGGGAGATTTGGTTTGATGCCGCGCAGGAGCTGATGAAGCAGCGGCGGTTGGAAGGGCATTCGAAGGAAGGGCTCGCGGTGGGGATGTTTGGGGGGATTGTGGTGCACGGGCTTAGTTGTACCGCGTGTCTGGGTGCGGTGTGAACTGAGAGCGAGGGAGACAGTGATGTGATTATTATTTGATGTATTGATTCTGTTAAGCGTTATGATTGTGATGATTTTTTGGTAGTATTATGACTGGCGTCTTGGGCTTTCGATTGGATATTAGCGCTAGTCGACGAATTCAATATAGACATTTTTTTATTTTGGGCAAATATCTCTGCAAACACGAGGAACACCGCACGCTTCAGAATGCAACAGGGTCCAACTCGATGGAATGTAAAATCAATTCGCACCAAGCGAGGCGACAATTGAGATCCGAATCGGTGGAACGCACAAAGAAGTAATCGTGGACCTGCTCCGCGTAGATGGACCTCGGGTACCGAGTTCGGAACAGCTGTAAGACACGATCGTTGATTCCTTGTCTGCCACGCATAGGAGGAATTTACCCCTGATAAAAATCGTAGGCTGTGTCTGGAGGAATTCCCATCGCTTAAGATCCTATACAATCCGTGTTTATGGTTTTTTTTTTTCCCTTCGATTCTCCGTTGGTGATCGAGATGCCGGGTAGTGTCCGAAACTAACGTGCAGAATTGATATTGGATAGTTCGTTGACTCAAAAATTTTCCTCTCGTCAATTACCCCGGACTGTAAGGAATTCCAAGAAGCCACCACAGTTTAAGGTTTTGAAATACTTGGTAGAGCTCCCTTCCGGCAAAATTATCGATATCCGGGGAATGTTCGCATTTTTAGAAAATATAATTTTTCTTGGTGGAGAGTCAGGTGATATTTTTGTCGAGATGCTGCCTGCATCGTTTCATCTTGGAAGAATGGTTCGTATGATATGTATAAGACGTGGCAACCACCGCGAGAACTTACGCCGCATATTATATACGAACGTCGTGATAGAATATATATTTCCAGAATACCTCGTGGAAACAAGATCACCTGCTAATGATGTCACCGTAAGCGGCTGTGGCCGAACCCCGTAGAAACAGCGACAATGGGGAATACTATGTCTCCGGGAGCCATCGTACGCTGTTCACCTATGCCTCGTATCTATAGTAGAGACAAAAAAGATACATGTCCCGCAAGTACCTGACTTGTCCTCGTAAAACCCTTACTGGGCTGGCACGGTCCTAGTTCAAAAGGAGACTTTACAGAGCAAGGGCTAGCGGATCCCATAAAACGACGGTGCGCCTTATGCGTCTTGATATATACTGTTATTTCTTCTTTTCTAATTCTGAGCACGCTAGTCTACGGGGCTTCTATTTCTGAACACCCTTCGATATGTCCGTTTGGGAAGGTTGATCGTGGAAGGGGGTTTGCGGAGAGTGCATACGCGAGAGGCCCATGATACGATGTTCTGGTCAGAGATTCAACGGCTGCTGCAAGTCTCAAAACGGTGCGTGCACGTTACCTATGCCAGATCAACTTGTATTTTCGCGGGGAGTTGGTATCAGGAAAAATCCCGATTTGCTGGGAAATACAATGTGTATACTGGGAAAGTGCGTAGAAAAACTCCATTAATTTACTAAAGTGGATTGTCTGGACTTGCGGGTTCACAAAGAAACTCTGTGCGGGTAGGACTCTTCCGCGGAGAAGCTACAACCTTCCCGGAGCCGATCCCGTCAAAGCAGGATATCCATCCTTGCGTTCGAATCAAAACTTTATATTAACCAAGTTGAGAAACAGCCTTGCTGGAACCAGCTCAATTAGTCAAATTCCTTTAAAATATGGCGTTTACTGCTGAGCACAGTTTGTGATGTGATATGAGACTACTAGAAGGTGCTGGAAATTGTCATCATAGTAGTTCGATATGGCGAGATTATAATACCGGTACAGCATCGCAGCAGTCTTTGGAGTAGCACAACATATTAGTGACTGTGGTTCCATCACCATTCCACACGGTCACGACACCTAAAACCAGGATATCGTGAAATATAGGGTATGTGCCATGATACACAGCATTTCCTCCCAACCTGTTCGGGACACTCGTTCTACAGCATATTGGGACGGCGTGTTTCAGTATCACATTGTTCGAAAGCTATGATCTCTAAAATTATAGAACCCGTCTCATTTACAGAAACAGCGCTACTACGTAACGAACCGGGCCGCTGATATGAAGGGCGCTATAATCTGTTAACCGTGCAAGCCAATGCGTCGGGCTGTTGATATGATCCTGTAAAAGAGTACCGTATGGTTGGGTCGTTGTTGAAACCAGCGGACAAGTGCGATGCGTTAAAATTCCAGGACTGAGAGATCTACTCTTCTCAAATTTGAGGGTTATACTTGGGATCCCGTGGTATTTTGATGAACGTAATCGCTGGGTCGAGGTCGATGTAAGGAGAACTAGCAAGTTATACCAAGATGATACCAAGCGCGAGCGGTCAGAAGGATCAATTTAGCAGTTTCCCAATTCCGTTTTAGTCATCTCCAAGATTATTGTGAGAGCCCCGATGTCGAAGACACTGTGAGTTATGTGGCTTGCCAATTCTTGGAACACAGGATCCTCCCGAATGCAAAAATTCCAAAGATGTTTTTTTAAGACGGCGACCAAATGGAAAAGGAAAAAAAACCTAATACCCGGAGCGTTTCGTACCGATGCCTGTGTAAAATTTCCCCCCTCCTCCTTCGGGACGATCGGTTCCTATTGGCCTGGTGGTATATCCAAGGTATGTATATTCCGTAGCCTTATAATGACAATATTACTCCGTCGACGGGCAGCCGCCACAGTCATCCGTCAGCGCGGTCATTCATCTTACCGGCGCTAGGGCGTTGTGTCGCAATATTACCGCTATAAATCGTCACAAGGAGTGTCGGTAGAGTTTTGGTAGAGCTCGTCAAATGTCAACGTGGTTTTCGTTATTAACGTGCTGAATCATCGAATGTCGTTTGTTGCTGGTCCGAAGGCGTTTATTGCCAGCGGTTCTATCGGATTGGAAGATGTTGTGTGATTGTAGACTGTAGACTCTACTCTGGAATTGTGCAAATTACGTCTGTAGTCTAAGACTGCAAGATCTATCCTTACGTCCACAGTCCTCATTTTATCATTCTTGCAAGAAGTCTGATTACTCGATCACTCGCGGCCGCCTCTACCAGGTCGCAAAGGCTGAAGGTCGCTTCTCCAGTTAAATCACATCATATGCGGATCGCCACCGACATCGCCGTTTGAAAAAAAAAAGTTTAAAAGGTGATTTTTCCTCATTGGAAAGGGAAAAAATATTGGTGACGAATGTGCCGGTCAATTTGCGTCAACCCCTTAACTTAAAAAGCCCTTGGGCCATTGGGATGTGTCGAATCTGCCACGAGAGTTTTTTTTTTTTCCCCTCAGGATCTTACATCGCAATCCAAGCCTGTATTTAGATGTGGTATTCAACAGCCAATCGCTTAACCTTGCGAGCACCAAGGGCCAGGTTTAAATTCTCGAAGGGTTGTTTCGTTGGGTGGTTCCCTGACGGAAGGGAGCTCCCAAAAATGGTACGCACGTCGGTGATGACGCTAGCCAATGGCAGAAGAAAAATTCTCTTCAGACGATGCCACCTGTATTTCCGGATCTCCGGTTCGCAGGAGGATTATGGCGCAATAATCTGGCTGTGTTTCGCAGCACAGCTTGCCGGGCATGGTCGTTTCTGACATCGTATTCCAAGGGCCGAAGCAGAGAGCGTGCGTAGTCAGCGATAGGCAGAGCAAATAGTGATCGGATCGAGCAACCAGATCGCCCCGATGGACCGTATTCGGTCGCCTTTCGGCCAATTCATTCACTCATGATGGGTGGTGCTCAAAATCAAGCTGTCTCGCTAGGGAAGAGCCATCGATACGGCAAGAGTGCATGCTGCATGGGGCAGGTCTCAATTGAAGAACAGATGCCAGACGGTGGCCTTCGGTGGTCGGGTCGTCCGCCGTCGGGGCTTCGTCTGGATCAGTTTTATATGCTGCGGTTGACAGTTGTGGTGTTCTGTGCAGCGGTGTGTGATGTGATGTTTGCAAGGAGCCAATGCTCTTGGACGGGTGGGGAATCTGTCTGTGCGCTCCACCTCATTTCTTTTTCCTGCCTCTTTGCTTGGCCTTTTTGCGGGGAAGAAAGAAGCAAAACGGAGGGCTAATGCTGCATGTCGTTATACTTCGTACTGTTTCGCCAGACCATGTGATCGATGGAGGGGGGGAATATCGTCGATTGCAGAGCGAACTCCCCGGGTCTCTGTGGACATTATCGGACGCTGCATTCTCCAGCCACGGACATCATAAGGGTTGGCAATTTCCAGGCCTTCTTTGTCGACCGCAACGAGCAATTCGATCAGAGGCCTCGCTCGGGGTTTCTTTTTGTGGGGATGATGCGCCAGGGTGCAGCGAGTGGCAGAAGTTTCCTGTCGGCCATGTCCGACATGAACGAACCCATCAGCCTTTTTCCACCCAGCGATATTAAAGGCGCCATGCATTTCTTCTCTGGATCAAATATGTGAGGGGCGTATCCGTTCTGGCGATCCACTGAAGCAGCCAAAAACTTGGAACTGGACGAAATGAAATGCATCATTCCAACGACACAGCTGTTCGGAACTAGTCGATTGATGGCCCACCAGTTGTGAGAGCGGACGACGCACCGTGCCTGATCTCAAGGCCCAAGCGGGTCCGAGGAGAAGGGCAGCCCTGTGCCAGACGAGATCAGCTGGATCTCTGCGAGAAAGCGTCACGTCGATGCGGTGCGAGTGGCCGTCGTCGTCGTCTTCGCCTTCTCTTAACCGCATGAAGCCAAAATGATTTTTTTTTTAAAAGAAAAAAAAAAAAAATTCCAGGCAGGTTCCGAAAAAGCAAAAGGGGGAGAGGCCCAGGTAGGTTCTCCCGCAGTGGGCCCCAGCTGGCGCCTTACTCGATTCTGCAAAAATTTCCAGTCCCACCTCTAATGCCTTTTGACTGACATTCGGCGTCTTAAAGGCTTGGTAACATGAATTCGGCGAGCATCCAGAGAGAGAGAGAGAGAAAAAACACGCTCGCTCTTCGCAAAACACGACCTATCCCTTGGATTTCGTTCTTAATCTCACGCTTCGCGTTTGGGACCGGCTTCAATTTCCAGGGCGGATCGCAGCGTGCGGACCAGACGAGATTTATACACTCGGCACCCGGCTGGGGGGATGCGAGATCTCGATCGAACGAACGAAAGGAAGGAAGGAAAGAATGAAAAAAGTCGCCGAGACAGCGCACACGGGGAACCGACCCAGCCTTGGAGGTTGGAAGGATTGCTGGACTGGGTTGAAATCACTTGATGAGATCTGTTGTGTGTGGAGCGATGCCCGTCGAACGTATCAAGTGATGAGCTCTTCTCGGGAACAAGCCCAGCCCATGGCTACGGGGCCATAATATTGGAGCTAGAAAACGGCCAGCCGGCCAGCCAGCCAGCCAGTAGGCGGCCTTACCACGAGCACAGCTTGCCCATTGCCAGCTAAGCTCTTGTTTCTTTCCTTTCCTCGCCTTTACTTTGGGTGTACTTGGGCCGAACGTACCTTTTCTGTTTGTTAGTCACATCCAGCTAGCAAATTTCACAGAGAGAAGAAAAAAAACAAGGGGCCAAGCCGAACAAGTCAAGAACGAAGAAAAGGAAGAAGAACGCTGGCTCGCTTTCCGGTCTCTCTCCCCCTTCCCCCCCCAGCTGGGTCGGTCAGGTCAGGTTAAGCCAGTCAGTCAGTCAGGTCGCAGTTCTACTTCGGCTCCAGTGCTAATTACAAATGGTTTGCTAACGGGGTTTCCTTATCTTCGCGCAGTTCCCCAGCTTTTCTGCTCCCCCCATCGGTTTCCATTACACTCCAAAACTGATTTTACTCAACCTGCTATCGTCGACCGTCTTTTGATTATAAAATTATTTTATTTTACTTTTCCCTTTCGCCTATCTTTTGCGCGGGCCCGTCGTCTATCTCTCCAAGAGCCTCCACCAAGGGTTTTCCGGTACCTGCATTCCCCATTGTATTGCCAGTTCAACCGCGCGGGAGGTCGTCTATTTCGCTTGTAGCCCGCTATTTCCTGGCGATACGATACCTACGTTGGCCCATTGTGAGCAGGCCGTCCTATTGCACTCTCATCTGCTTTGCGGGGAAAACAAAGCACACGTCCCAAACTCTGAAAAAAGAACGGAGACTGCACTCGTTCCAGCACAGAGACAAATCCAAATTTTTTTACTTGAAAAAAACAAAATAAAGTACGTAGGTGTGACATTGCCCCTTCCTTGCATGTACGGCGAATCCTCAGAGTGAAAGTGCAAATGCTCTGCGTTTCAATCAAATTCTCCCTTCTCCTCTTCCTGCTTCGACCGCCCTGTGTCGGCCTCACTTTCTTTCCCACCCATTGCCCTTGCCTCTCCCTTGCGCTGTTCGAACCGTTGTTGTTTTCCCTTGTAAAAATCCATCGTCATACACTATCCAGAGAGGCGGTTCCATCTCCGCGAGGTTTCGACAAAGAGTCGCAAAGGTGCAGTGAGGACTGAACACTCGAGCCATCGATATACGGGTCTGGATAGACAGAAGAGGAAGAACGAAAGACCCTTTTGCGACCTAAACCTACCTGAACACTCTGTTGAGAACGGGTTTATAAAATTCGAACAACCTGCATCGCTCTTACCCTTCTTTTTCTTGCCTGTTGACAGCCATAGCACTATATTCTGCCGCAAAAACCAACTCTTTGATGGCACATTTATTGACAAGACCGTCTCCGAACCCCTCTAGGCCGACCTTTTCTACCTTGGTGTCCCCAGCGGCTTCCCAGCTGCTACCCTATCGGTTTTGTTGGCAGGCAATCCCAGAGGCTGTAGAGCCCGTGGTGCAACGAGGTTGAGGGTTCTATCTTAATACGCAGCCTTTAAATCTAAGAGGAGGATTTATCTCACGGCAAATAGTAATAATAATAATAATAAAAAAGCATAGCAGACCGCAAACATGGCCGCTGCTGTAAAGGAATCACCTGGCTCTCCTTCCTCGTCGATGTCCTCGCCTGAGGGAAATGCGGTCCCGGACGCTGCCGCTGC
The DNA here is from genome assembly GCA_036971365.1 of Dactylellina leptospora. Lineage (NCBI taxonomy): Eukaryota > Fungi > Ascomycota > Orbiliomycetes > Orbiliales > Orbiliaceae > Dactylellina > Dactylellina leptospora. The sequence continues at coordinate 69,985 of JAJTUC010000040.1, read as the reverse complement.
CCAGAAGCGGAAGGGCGGCCGCAAGCCCGTGTACGCGACACAGGAGGAGAGGAAGATGAGGAACAGAGCAGCACAAGCTGGTAAGACAGCATTCGTCTGAATATCTTGAAGCGGACGCACGAAGAAGGCTGACAGCGCATTTGATAGCGTTCCGAGAGCGTAGGACAGAATACATCAAACATCTCGAGGCCACCATCAAGCAACAGGAGGAGACGCTTGCGACGCTGCAGCAGTCATCCCGTAGCGCGGCTGACGAAGTGCTGATGCTACGGTACAAGAATTCTCTTCTGGAAAGGATTCTGCTTGAAAAGCGCATCGATGTTCACGCCGAACTCAAAGCTTTCACGGATAATGACGCTGTTCCGGCGGGTCCCGTTCCTTCTCTACCGCCTCATCCGCCGCACGTCCAGAGACAACTGCACCAGAGATTGTTAGGACGACCGACGCAACATCAGTTTCACAATCAGCATATGGGACAGCTGGGTAGCGGGTTCAAGAAAATGAGGAGGCTTTCCGAGTCGTCGTTCTTCCAAAAACCTTCCAATATGGCGCACTCGCCGGGCAGGAAAGTGACATCGCCTTCGGTGTCCGTCGAAATGACATCTCCGGTGACTTCTGAGCCATCTCCAGCGATAGGAGGATCGAGCCACACTTTCCTGGCACGTCCTTCGCCAATTTCGGCCCCCAGGCGATTTTCGCACGCTCCGGATCTGGCTTCGTTGGCTACCATGTACCCGCAACAATACCAGGCTCATATGGATAAACTAGGTACGGATTTTTGCATGAAAGGTCTTATATACAAGGGGGGAAAGTGCTCATTAGAAAATATTTTTAGAACAAGAATATGACGCCGAAATGTATGATGAAAATGACGCCGAGGAGGACGACGACCACCCAATAGACGGCCACGACGTGCCAGTCTCCCTTTCAAACGCAGAATTCATGCACCGAAACCCACCACTAACAAGCGGCCAACCAATGCAACAACTCCCAGCGCTTTCGGGAGGAGAAGGTCCCGCGACCTCGCAGGCGACTTCGGGTTCGATGAAGGTTCCGATCACGGGAGCGAGCAACGAAAGCATGCTCCAGCAATACTACAGCACGGGTTCATGGACGGTCGATTTGTTCTCCGACCCATACATGATGGGTCCTCTTCAATTTCCGAATCCCTTTACCAGTTTTCCAACAAGCAGCATGAGGTGAAGAAAAATCCACCGATTTTAGTGCTCTCTCTTGCTCGGACAGGGTCCGAAACACAATACCTTGGCAAAACGACGCCATCAAAAAAAAAGCATACTAGTCCAACATCCGATCAATTTTTTCGACAAAGTCGAAATCCCCACTGGGACCAGCAGTCGAAGAACCCTGATCGATGTAATAATGTCTTACTTGTACAGATCACACCTGCATTTTTCTCTACAATATGGTTACTACATAAATATACCCATTGCGGTTTTACCACGAGCATCATTCGGTTTAACAAAAATCGCAAATACCAAAAAGTACTGTTTTTGTTCGCGCGCTTTCCATTGTTGATGTGTTTTTGGATCCGGTTGGAATTTCAACATTAAATATTGAAGCCCTGCACGCTTCGAGTTCGTTTCTGCCTTTGAAAATATTCGAGGGAGAACGCTCTTCTGTACATTATCTTTTTAACGACAACTGCATTGCTACGGCGGGGAATCATTTCCGACATGTTTTTTTTATTTTCATTCTCATATATTTAGTATATTTGTTGGGGAGCCTGGGCTTTGTAGATGACACTTTTTCTTTCCTTCCTTCCTTCAGGAGTATGCTGTTCATTCTACTCGCATTTTGCATGAATCCACATTTCAGGCGAACTTGGGATGCGGGCTTTTGAACTTTCCTTCAAGCATATTTTTTTCTTAACGAATATCTTTTATACTACCCAGTATCAACTGACTAGGTAGTCAGTCATTTTTCTTGGTTTCGTTACGTACGGGTCATCTCTTTTTTACCTCAGCATCGCCATTGGATCGTCATTTTACAGAACTTGGCTTGAATGATTTTTCTCTTATTGTTATGGCACCCGTGTTTTCCCGATAGCATATACATATCCATCCTCGCAAAAACGAAAATACCACTTCTTCTTCTACATTCACCTGCTCGATCGCTGGAATAGGATAGCGGAGACTGTCGATTTTTTTGTACGTAGACGGAACGGACTATGAGGCGTTTTTTGTTAGAAGGGAGGGGGCGTTTACCCTCTTTTTTTTTTCTCCCTCCCGAGCTCCTCAACCGCACCACGGCTGCAGGTTTACAGTTCCGCGAGCCGTTTACAGAAATGCCGAACCCATTTTCAAATGTGCATAAAAAAAAATTCAACGTGTGGAAAAAAAGTCCATAAGAAATCTAAACGGGAGAAAAGGAAATCTAAACGAGAGAACATGGTACATTCTTCGCACGGGATTCAGATATAGCAGTATAAGGCTTAGCTTTGAAGGAATATGGTGACGGGTGATGAGATTTATTTCACATCTATATATATACATTTATATTTATGTATTTCGTTCTCTGAGCTCGTCTACCGGTTTTGATTTCGGTCGAGTAAAGATTTGTCTATGTTTTGCTCGATTGGGAATTTCTTTTACCCCTTCTATATGAGTTTTTTTTTTTTTGGTCCGGCATGCCTTGCACGATATTTAGAGGATATGGCGTAGTGTGAATTGGGCAGAGTGTGGTTGGGAATGGAAAATTAAGGGAACCCCGTGACCAGACAGGAAAGCTCGCGCACACCCTCTTCTCTTTTTTTTAATTATTTTTTTTTCTTTTGTTAGGTGGAAAGGGAGGGAAAAGCTGGGGAAGCTTCCCCGCAATGTGTTGAATACGTGGCGTCTGTGACATTTTTTTCCCTAATTTCTGCAGCGAAAGTTTATCCCCAACTAAAATAGCAGCTCTCTCAGAGTTAAAGCAAAGCGGTCACACATCACAGGTTCCCGCCGGTGGGTCTTCTGTCCTGCTGGAGCGGATTGGGCTGGACTGGCAGGTTGTGAGCACGGATGGGTTGGCGGGCGGTGAGTGGTTGGGGCCAACCCAGTCGAACCCGGCCTCGATCCGGCTCCTTATTTTCTGTGCGTGTGTGCGTGTGCGTGTGCAGGCGTGCGTGCGAGGAAACGCGCACATGGGAAATCCCTCATGCTATTCTTTTTCGTGGAGACTAGCCATTTCACACACCAGCGCTACCTTTTTTTTAAACTTCTCTTTCTTGACTATTTCCTAAAAAGAAACCGAACCCGAGTCTCTGGAGAGGAGACAGGAAGAAAAAGAAAATGACAAAATCTGGGGTGCAGCATGCGCGGAAGGGGGGGGCCATGCAATATCTTGCTAGCCTTACACCATACCACCATGTGCATTGCGCAGGTTATCTGTGCTTGGGGCTAGACGTACACGAGGGAGAAAACAGGACAGCAGACGAGCAGAAAAAGACGGTGAGAATCCGGGGTAATTCGCTTTCCGGGATACGGCTCAGCTCCATGCTCTTAGTTAAACTCGAGTGATTGCCAGCTATTCGTGCGCCGCAGCGCAGGTTGCAGCGTGTTTTTTTGCCTTCCCGTTGAGAAAAGCTAAACTACTTCCAGCAATCCGGGGAAGCACTGAGAGAAGCGGCCATTCGGGTAGCAGAGCTGCTCCCCATGGTATCCTGCTTTTTTGATTCGACCCCGGAAACACGTATAGAAGTCTTGTTTTTGGTTTCGCAGAAACATAGAAAAGCGTGCCGACGTAGCAGACATGTCATCATTCAGCTGTTACCTGACATGTTTCGCGAATGCTCGCTATGCTAAGCTTGGTAGGTAGCTTTTTCTTTTCCAAAGAATGACAATGGGAAAACCAGATACGGTGGTCGACCGTCACGCGACAGCACAATTTCGTTAGGGGCCACATTTCCCGCCAGCGTCAAAATATTATCCTCCATACGATAACGGAGAGCGCGAGAACGAGGTTAAGCAGCCAGCTGACTTGGACCTATCTCGAGAGCTCATGAGGCTTGAAACGGTAAACTAAGAAGGGAAGAGAAAAAAAAAGTAGGTCGAGGTCGCACCCGCAGGGTGATAGCTTTTTCGTGGGTCGGGATAGTATACCGGAACCCAACCGAATCGGTAGGTACCTAAAAGATACTTCTCCTCAAAGTAACCGTTCTCCAACCTTTCCATCCTTCTCCCGAACGAGAAAACGTGACGAACCCTACGTAGTTCTTGATAATTTTTAGTCATGTTCCTGCCTATGCTGGATTGGAAGATCCTAAAAAAAACAGAAGGCCCCATGGTTCTCTTTTGACCAAGCTTTTTTTCCCCACCATACGATGCAAAACCAAGGCAATTTGTATGGGTGGGTTTCTTAAATTGTATATATATATATTCTAACTTCGGTTGACGACGGTATTCCATCTTTTTTCTGGGTTTAGGGGTGTTTCCTGGGGTTTGAAACGTTAGACTGTCCATGGGTTGGGTCGGGCTAGACTCAACCAAGGTAAAGATATCATCGCATCCGAGAACAGGAAAAACCCCAACGAAGACGGGAATAATAGTGTGTTGTTCGTGTGGTATTTTCTCACTCCTCGTCGAAGTATATGCCAATTCTGGAGATAGCGCTGACAGCTGCACCATTTTCTTTTTCCTCCCTTCCCTCTTCCTTCGCTCTTCGCTCTTCACGTGGATACCTGGTTGTATGTATGTATGTATGCATCGTTGTATAATACGATGTTGCATGCGAGAAATCGGTAATAGTCTCATCCACTCGGGTTCTCCGTATTTGCATCACGCTCCCATGTGCCGTATCTTTTTTCTTTCTTTCTTCCTGCTCGTAAGACGGGACGAGAAGCAGGTCCCCGGCTCGGGTCGTGCTCAAAAATTTAATGTATAATGCTACAAGCCTCATCCGGCAATAACTAACGACGATCCAACCATTAGTATTACTCAAGAAAAACGTAAAAGAGGAGAATGCGATTTTTGATGACTCGAATCTGACAGAACTGTAGCTTGTGCATCTTTTACATCGTCTGTCTTGCGATGATTAAAAATAATAATCAGTGGCCAATTGACCTGATCGCTTTGCATTCCTGTTCTCGTGACTGTATTCCGAATGGACAAAGGGTATTATCGTGGAACTTGTTTTTTATGTCTATCTTTACAGGTAACAAACACGGCTGGTGCAAAAAAAAAAAAAAAAAAAAAAAAAAAATCATGGATATCGCTGGGAAAGAAGATTAAACCAAGAAAAACTCGCAAAGAAGACTGATTTCGTATGCGACACACACAAACAAACCAAGCGGCAAAACGATGATCTTCACGCACAGACATAGGCCCAATGGTAACATCTTACTCTAGGTATCTAGACCCTCGGATAGGGCTCTCGGTAGTGAAGTAAGAGGCTCTCCACGAAATCTACTTTTTTTACTGTTGGAAAACCCCTCACCGCCCCGCATAAGCTCCTGCACCTTCGAATTCTGTTCCGGAAAGACTCGGGTACCGCTTTCGAAATTCTAGGAGCTCATCTCTTCCGCTAAAACCGGGTGAGGGGTCGTCTTGCACCGGCGATTCCTTGAAATCAGACCTCGGAGACCCGTATCCAAAATCGGCGCGGGGCTCGGCAGGGACCATTTTTCTTAGCTTTTCAGGCTTCGGGCCTGGCCGCGGGGGAGGTTGACGGGTGGTAGATGCTCCCGGCCCATTAGTTGGATTCGAAACTGGCTGAGGCTCTGTCCCGGATCGAGCGTAGCGGTTGACAAGGGACTTCACAGAAGGTGGTGGCTCAGAGGATGCCGAACCGGGATTCGTATTAGATTCAGACATTGATAGGCCCTGCAACTGCTTCTCAAGAGCCTCATGTGGCTTTGATGTCGTGGCGTCCGTATAACGACCATAACCTTCCGCCGTACGAACTGGAGATTTCTCTTCTTCACTGAGAAGAGCGTGAACTTTACGTTGGATAGACCCAGCTCTGGGTCTATTCGGCCGTCCGCCAGCACCTCTCTCTGCAACCGATTGTTTATATGCAGCCGCGGCAGCCTCGACTCTCCTCTCCTCTTCCTGCAGCTGTCGTTTCTCCATCTCTCGTCGAATCTCTGGAGGTATTTCAGAACTGCTTACCTGTAAATCCGAGTATTCTTGGTCCATATAATCATCCGAAGGAAATTCGCCGGACTGCGGGCTGGGAGGTTTCCCTCCCTTCTTAGGGTCCGGGCCACCTGTTTCGAACAATCTGAACGCCTCCCCAAAGCGACCTGCGAGTTTGTTCTTAGTGTTCGCAAGCGTTACAGATGGCGTCTTCTTGTGTTTAGAGCTCGGCGGGTTGGGGTTTGGCAAGCGTTTATCGGATCTTCCACCCTTCGAAGCATCCGATTCAAGTTGTAGCACTCGAAGGAAATCTACACTTGACTCGATGTGTTCCGACACTGCGGAAGAAGTTGATCGACCGGTGGTATTGGTTTCAAGTTTGGGTGGTGGCACCGGGTTAGGATGCCTCGAACGAGATGAAGAACCTAGGTCACGCAGAAAATCAAGATTGGATTCGATATGGGTACTTTTAGGTCGCGCCTTCCCAGATGTCCCTGGTCTCGAACCGATTGTTGATACAGGTCGGGGAGGTTCAAAAGACCTTCTCGCTAGGTTTGCGGGGCTGTACGGTGATGTCGATGAAGACCGATGTTCTCCGATGGGCGGTCTCATGAATGTACCATTTGAGGTATTTGTGGCGGAGATGCTTCCGGGAATAGGCCTTGATTGAGACTTTTCAATGCTCGAGGTCCGGGGCGGGTGTTGAGGTGGACTAGTCATAGTTCCTTGAGAGATCATCACAGGTTTGGAAGAGCGCGTGTCTGCTGTGCCAGTCCTCGCCCTTCGGGACTCCGGGGGCGATAAATTAGAGGGGGCTAGAGGCCGTTCAATCGGTGGTGATGGCTGCGACTGGGAATTGGTCAGAGTTGGCATATCGTCGAAAGCCTGGTCTGCTAGCTTTTGCATAACTCTCGTGCTAAGATCATTGTCCGTGGTCGAAGGGCTTTCCGGTGGCGGCGAACCGAAATCAAACCTAGCACCCTGATCGTGGAGGAGCGAGAATTGTTCAACGCTCGGAAATCGTGAAGATATATCATCATCCTTCGTTGAGGTATCTAAGGCTGCGAAAGGGTCGTTCGTGGTTTTCGCGATAGGTCCGCGTGATGTCGAGGTGGCGGGTTTCCGTGGACTTTCAGATTCCGGCTTTGGTGGACGGCCTCGTCTCATCACCGGGACATTTGGAAGTTCAGTCTTGGGCGGGACTGCGGGTGCCTCTTTCACGAGGACGGCACTTTGGTAGGTGGTAACAGGAGGAGAGGTCGGCAACGATGGTGTGCTACGGTTTGGATTGTTGTAAATCTAGAAAACGTCAGCGGCATTCTAGATGGAAAGGAGTTTTTTGTCGTTACATTTTTGATGGGGACTTCCTTCCCACGTAATCTACAGACGCTGCTAACGATTTCGTAGATATTTGGACGCTTTCGAGGATCCTCCTGAAGCATAGAGCCTGGATCGTTTTGACAAAAGTTAATGAAGATCGGAGCTATAATGGAAGAAGTGTCTGACCGATTAACCCCTTGACCTGTGACGAGAACTGAGGATACGGGGGATATTTAAAAGAGGCGTTAAGGATGGCGAGTTGGCCTTGATCCTCAAACGGGGTGGTATAATAACATAGTTTGTAGAGTAATACGCCGAGAGCCCAAATGTCGGATTTCTCGTCTATCGGCTGACCTCGGAATACATCAATCATTTCCGGGGATCGGTATTGTAATGTAGTGTGCTTCTGGATATCTTCTTCGATGAGCCGACATTCGGCGACGTTGGATCCCGGAGGACGAGGCTCGGCAGAAGAACCAAAGTCGCACAGTTTGTAGGTTCGGGGTTCCGGAGTGATCAATATGTTTTCGATCTTGAGATCCCGATGGAGCAGAGGCGGTTGAAGATAATGCATGCAGGCAACTCCTTCCGCGGCGTCGTTGAATATCTTCAAGATCTCGGGCTCGGTCAACCGGTGCTGGAGACGGGTGTTCATAAAGTCGATGAGTCCACCACCTGCGAGACATGTTAGTTTGGCCCGAGGTAGAGAGAGATATATATATTGACGGACCCGCGCAGTACTCCATGAGGAGAAAGACCTCGTAGCCCCCTCCCTTCAAGTGCGACGCGTGCGAGTCGATGTACTTGACGATGTGCCTGTGCCCTTTAAGCCTTTTCTAGTCCGTCAACGGACACGCCTACTATTAGCGGAAGATGTTGGAAGCCGGAGTGACGGTTGAAATTTACCATGGTATCTACTTCGGTGCGCATGTTGGCGAGGGCGTCCTTATCCGGGACGGCGACCCGCTTGAGGACGGCGATGTTGGTTCCATCGACGACTTGATCGATCCTGACGACGTAGACATGGGCGAAACCTCCTGTGAACGAGATGGGACGGTAAGCATCCGCTTCCCGCAAAGCAAAGTATCGATATTCAACTGACCTTCGGAGAGGTATCTGTCGACCACGCAATTATGTGAGCCGACCCTGATCTTGGTGCCCGACTGGAAGGTACCTGGAGGAGCATTATTCTGCTTAGGAGGGTATGAGTGAGGTTGTTGGTGATGACGGGGAGGCTGTGGCGGTGGAGCGGACTGGTGGTTGCTCGGAGAAGGATACTGTCGCTGATAAGAGGCGTCATACGGGGCAGATTGCGGCTGGGAGCTGTGTTTGTAGCTTGAAGCCATTGCGGGCGGACGAGAAGGAGGGGCCGAGGGTGAAGCAGAAGAGAGGGGGGGTAGGAAGAGGAAGGGTGGTGGTGGTGGTGAGGGTCGTTCGTCAGGAGTCGAGGTGGTGGGTGTCGTACAAAGCTCAGCAGCTAGCTGAGAGAAGCTCTGATCGAGGCGAGCCCTGGCACCAGCACCAAAACAGAGCTGCTGGCAATCATGTGATGTAGGAACTGCTCAGATCCGGGCCAGCGGAGAGGTCTACGCTTATACTTATACTTACGGGAGGTATTGGGGTAGGTACACGCTGGCTGAGTGGTCGGTGGAGTTGTACCTTGCAGCTAACTGGGTGGTGGTGAGTCGGTGAGTCGGTGAGTGGTGCAGTGCTGTGCTGATTGCCAGTCGCCGGCAGGGTTTGTCGACCCGCGGATCTACCAGAGAGATGCGGAAGGGAGACGAGCTAAGCTACGCCGACGACGGCATCATCATTATCATCATCGTCGTCGTCGTCGCGGATGGGTCACGGTCACGGCGAATGTTTCACAAGTATCTACGGAGACGCGGACGGACACAGAGATGGTGGTGGTGGTGGTGATGGTGGTGATGTATTTCCGGAGCGCGTCGTTGGCTCCACGCAACACCCCGTCGCACGCCACGGTGTACATTTATCAGATTAGATGCATCTGATAGAAGGCTCCGTCCTGTTGGAACCAGATCTCAGACATGACTCCTCCCGCCCATCTACAGGATGGCTGAAGATACGGGCGAGACGGTGGACGAGACGCGTCGGTGGGCACAGAAAGACAGGATCTAGTCAAAGGGAGTCCGTCTCTGTCTGTCCGTGGGATGACAGAGGCTGTGATTGGCCGGGGTGGGGTGATCCCCTGGTTGCACGCTCCAATATAAAACCGCCTTAACTACCACACACCCCCCCCCGCCGCACCTCAACTTGTTCCTTCCGTTGCTGCTGCTGCTGCCTGCCCGCTTGCCTGCCTGTCTGTCTGCCCATCCCAACCTCACCCGCAACACACCCGCAATACCTCAACACATCCGCTCTTGTCAAACATCTTGAATTCTGCCCCGACGACATGACATCCTCATTATTATAATAATTAGAATTATAATAGGCGTGTGTATATACCTATAATATCCTCTCTTTACATGACTGATCCGACACCATGTCCCGGCTAGACAGACTCGTCACGTAAGTCCCTCGTACAATCCCGCTCCAAAACGCTCACTCCTCACTAACCGTGAATGCAGTCTCCTCGAGACCGGGTCCACCCCCCTCGTCAGAAACACCGCCGCCTCCCAGCTCGCCGACGTCCAGAAGAGCCATCCCGAAGAGGTCTTCAATCTTCTCGGCCGCGTTCTCCCCTATCTCCGCTCGAAAAAATGGGACACCCGCATGGCCGCCTCCAAGGCCGTCGGTGGCATCCTCGAACACGCCGACCCCTGGAACCCCGACAAGACCTATCCCGTTCCCGACATCCTATCCATCAAGACAGAACCCGATGACGGCAGCGCCGCCATCAAATCAGAAGACGACAGGCTCGCCGCATCCGACAAAGACTACCTCGAATTTGAGACGTTCGATATCAAATCCGTCATCAAAAATGGTACCAAACTGCTGGGCAGCCTCGGCAAAGAGTACGACTACTCTCTCGCTGACCTGGATCCCGCCGAAAGACTCCAGCGCCAGAAGCAGAACGTTCGAAACACCCTGGGAATGGCTAGCGAGTATCTCGACGATGATCTCGTCGAAGAGAAGGATTTCGCTTCATCTGGCGCTCACGCCATTCCTCCCACCCCTCGCATAGACACCAGCGTCTCCAACCTGCATTCCAAATCCTCATCCGTCTTTTCCCCTATCGTGCACTCTGCCATGTCTCCCCGTGATCCCCCTCTCTCAGCTGGTCTTCAGAGTAATGGAGCTGGTGATGAAGCGGCACTCAGCAAGCGCCAACAAAATATGATGAAACGGAAAGCGAAGCAGAACGCGAAGAGTCATGCGAATAAGGTCAGGGTCGTCGACCTTTCCACCACAGCGTACCGACGGCCCAGCTCCGATCCTCAATCTCTACCGGATGACCCTACACCGCATCCGGTCAAGCAGGAGCAGACCACCGACAGTAAAGAAGGGGTAGCGGACTACTTTAGCTTGGATACCACGCAACCGCAAGATGACGGTAAGATTGTTGTTCAGCACAAAGGCCCTGCTTTACCTCCCTCATCAACCGTGCAAGTCGAAGCGGACGATTCCGTGTGGCCGTTCGAACGACTAGCCGATATCTTGCTCGTCGATCTTTTCGATCCCTCCTGGATAGTGCGCCACGGTGCCGCGATGGCGCTACGTGATCTTATCAGATACCATGGCCCAGGCGCAGGTCGCGTCAAGGGCAGACCTAAAAAGGAGAACGATGCCGCGAATAAACGGTGGTTGGATAATATCGCCTGCCGTCTTTGTTGTATCTTTGTTCTCGATAGATTCAGTGACTACGCTGCCGACAATGTTGTCGCTCCCGTGAGAGAAGCCGCTTCACAGTCGTTAGGCGCTCTTCTAAAACACATCCCGCAAGGCTCGGTCTATGAAGTGTACAAAATACTACGGAGGATGGTTATGCAAGACGATTTGGACATGTCGCAGACGATATGGGAAATCTGCCATGGCGGAATGCTAGGTTTAAAGTATCTCGTCGTAGTTCGAAGTGATCTATTCGTTGAGGAGCCGGACATCCTAGACGGTGTAGTCTCCGCAGTGATGAAGGGTCTCAGAGACCACGACGACGATGTGAGGGCGGAAAGTGCCGCCACCATGCTCCCAATAGCCGCCGAATTTGTATCGTTGCGGCCGCACGCCGTCGATGATCTCACAAGTGTCGTTTGGGAATGTCTTTCGCACTTGAAGGATGACTTGACAGCATCCACAGGTCATGTCATGGACCTGCTGGCGAAACTGTGCTCTTTCCCTGAAGTGCTGGAAACTATGAGGGTCAAAGCGGAAACGGATCCTTCGTAAGTTAAACATTCCTCCCATTACATCGTAAGTCGTCATTAACTCAAATCACAGACAATCCTTTTCTCTCCTGGTTCCTCGCCTCTTTCCGTTTTTGCGTCACACTATCACGAGCGTCAGGAGTGCTGTACTTCGCGCCCTGCTCACCTTCCTAGGAATTCAAGGCTCCGGCAGTCGCGGCTGGGTAGATGGAAGGGCGCTCAGACTCGTCTTCCAAAATCTGCTCGTCGAACGGAACGAAGCTGTTCTCGACCTATCCTTATCACTATGGCTGACCGTGGTCCAAGAATACGCAAACGAGGATGCGTACGCGTTCAGCTCGCAATTCCGCCCTCACATCGACCCTCTGATCACCCTTCTTATGACACCGATCGGTATATCGCGACACCCGTATCCGATGGATATGTCGCTATTTATCAAACCTTCTGGTCAAACATTCCTCCAGACCATGCGCCCACCTCAGAGAACAGAGCCATCCGTCACCGCCACCGAAGAGAAATCAGGCCCCGGTAGGGGCCGTGGGCGGAAGAAGAGCACCAAGTTTGAGGATCTCCCTCCTACGCAGGTGGCATCGCACAACCTAGATGGTCATATCATGCAAGGTGATGTGGATTTGGTTGGCTACGACATTATCATGAAGACTAAAATATCTGGGGCGAAGGCGCTTGGTAAAGCTATGAGCGTCTGGCCTTTTGAAACGGCCGTCGAAGTTTTTTCATCAACCCTTGTCAACTACCTCCGATCACCATACTCGTCGACCCAGCTAGTAGCTTCGATGGTTGTCGAGGAATACTGCAAGCAATGCTCGAAGGACAATCCACTGAAGGAGGGCTACATGAAAGAGGTCGAGAGTCTTCTCAACGCCGAACGGCCGTCGATGTATCGAGATTTGGTTCCATTTATGAAGATCGTGCGATCTCAATGCCACAACCTGTTGAATACGTTTATCAACGTTGGGAAGATGAACCCCAGCAAAACACCCACGCTCGCGGTTGTCGTTCAGGGTGAAGCGGACGCTGGGCCTGAATCATTTAGCTTGCTTCACGCGGAGCGAGTTGTTGAAGAGGATTTCAACCGTCTTAAGAAGATCATGCCGTCCGGTCAGCGAATTTTAGCCACTGATGCGTTGACTGACGCGAAGAACCAGGCGGCTCATGCAATCGAGGAGGCTCGTAGTGCGAAGGAAATGAGGGATGTGCGCATTATCGCCGCTGCAGCTGGTGCCATGATTGCGGCCCAAATCCTCCCCAAGAAACTCAATCCGGTAATCCGTGGAGTCATGGATAGTGTTAAGGCAGAAGAAAATATGGATTTGCAGAGGCGGTCGGCACATTCGGTTGCGGTCCTCGTTGATCTTTGTTCGCAGAGAGGGCGGGCACCGGTAGCCGAAAAGCTGACCAAGAATATATGTTCATTCTTGGTTGTCGATACATCGGAAACTCCTGAATTCCACATCAACGAGAGTCTCGAAATCTCAATTCTGTCACTCAAAAAAGAAGAGGATCGGAAAGACCATGCCGACCCTACAAAGTTTGAACGCGAGTCAAGGCTAGCGAGGATCAAACGTCGGGGTGCTAAGGAAGCCCTTGATCACTTTGCCCAAACCTTTGGTAAAGACTTATTTGTCAAAGTTCCTCGGTTGCTAGAGTCCATGGAGCAATCTCTCATCGCTGGCTTCAAAGAAGCCGAACTTCCCGATTCCATTCTAGAAAAGGATAACCTTCTCGGTCAAGAAATCATCGACGGCCTATCTACCATTCGCGCCCTTCTTCCGAAATTCCACCCCGATCTCCATTCTCACATCATCTCCCTCTTCCCGTATATTATCAAGGCGCTTCGGTCAAGGTTTTCCGTTCTCCGGTACGCTGCAGCGAAATGCTTTGCGACCATTTGCAGTATAATCACAATTGACGGGATGAAAACATTGGTGACCGATATTCTTCCCTCGATATCTAACGGCCTCGAAGTTAGAACAAGACAAGGTGTTATCGAGCTCATTTATCATCTAATCACGGCTATGGAAACCGACATATTGCCGTTCGTAATATTTTTGATCGTTCCGGTTCTCGGAAGAATGAGTGATTCAGATAATGATATCAGGCGTCTGGCGACAACGGCTTTCGCAACTCTTATAAAGCTTGTGCCATTGGAGGCTGGTATTCCGGATCCTCCGGGCTTCCCAGAAGAGTTATTGAAAGGTCGTGACAAGGAGAGGAAGTTTATTGCCCAGATGCTTGATGTTCACAAAGTCGAACCGTTCAATCTTCCTGTTGCTATTCAAGCCGAACTCCGCTTTTACCAACAGGAAGGTGTCAACTGGCTCGCGTTTCTCAATAAATACCATCTCCACGGTATTCTGTGTGACGGTAAGTCTCTTGTGCTCCAATCAACTGTATTGCACGTACTAATGTTAATATTATAGACATGGGTCTTGGAAAAACTTTACAAACTATTTGCATAGTCGCCAGTGATCATCATCTCCGCGCTGAGGATTTCGCCAAGACTCAAAGCCCGGAGATGAGACCGATACCATCATTGATAGTCTGCCCCTCGACTTTGTCAGGCCATTGGCAACAGGAAATCAAGCAATACGCACCCTTCCTCACGACGCTCGTCTACGTTGGAAACCCAGGAGAACGACAGGAGTTGAGGTCTCAACTCGGAAGTACGGATATCGTTATAACTTCTTACGATATCTGTCGAAACGATCTGGAGCACATCTCGAAACACGATTGGAACTATTGCGTACTTGACGAGGGTCATATCATCAAGAACTCGAAAGCAAAGCTCAGTCAAGCGGTCAAGAAAATTCGTGCCAACCATCGCTTGATACTTTCCGGAACTCCCATTCAAAATAACGTATTAGAACTGTGGTCGCTCTTCGACTTTTTGATGCCAGGGTTTTTGGGTACTGAGAAGGTGTTTATGGACCGGTTCGCTAAGCCGATTGCGAACAGCCGCAATAGCAAAAGTTCGTCAAAGGAACAGGAAGCTGGAGCGCTTGCGATTGAGGCTCTTCACAAGCAGGTTTTACCATTCGTCCTCCGACGGTTGAAAGAAGAGGTGCTCGATGATTTGCCACCCAAGATTATTCAAAACTACTATTGCGAACTTAGCGACCTGCAGAAACTGCTCTATCAGGACTTTTCAAAGAAGCAGAGCAAGGATCTTCCCGCTGCTGGTGGTAGCGGAAAGGAGGCCAAACAACATATCTTCCAGGCGCTTCAGTATATGCGGAAACTGTGCAACTCGCCCGCGCTTATATTGAATGAGAAGCATCCTAAATATGCTACTATCCAGAAACAACTTGCCCAGGATAATACGTCTATACGAGACCCAACACATGCTCCGAAACTCGCTGCCCTGCGAGACCTGCTGGTCGACTGCGGCATTGGCGCCACGGCTTCTGCGAAGGACGACGATTTTGCAGTCGCATCAAACGCGATCAGTCAACACAGAGCGCTTATATTCTGTCAGCTCAAAGAGATGCTCGATATCGTTGAGAGCGATGTTCTCAAAAAGCTGCTGCCGACGGTGTCGTATCTCCGGATGGACGGCGCGACGGATCCTCGGTACCGACAGGACATGGTTACGAAATTCAACAGCGATCCTTCGATAGATGTTCTCCTCCTTACGACACACGTTGGAGGTCTCGGACTGAATTTAACGGGTGCGGATACGGTTATCTTTGTGGAACACGATTGGAATCCGCAGAAGGATATGCAGGCCATGGACCGGGCGCATCGTATTGGTCAGAAGAAAGTTGTGAATGTTTATCGATTGATCACACGAGGAACGCTCGAAGAGAAAATTATGAAGTGAGTATTCACGAGTTTTGAAATTTATATGAGAGTAACTTTTTATTAACGCTGGAATAGTCTACAACGGTTCAAGTTGGATATTGCGTCGACAGTTGTCAACCAGCAGAATGCAGGTTTGGCGACGATGGAGACGGACCAGCTGTTAGATTTGTTCAACTTTGGTGATGTGGATATCGGCGATAAGAAGGATGGACGGGAAGGGGATGAGGTGATGGACATCGATGGTAATCCGATCAAGAAGGGGGCGAAGGGTATCCTGGACGATATCGGTGAATTGTGGGATGAGAACCAGTACGACGAGTTGAACCTGGATAGTTTCATCGCGTCTATGAAATCCTGAAATACGAAAGGAAAGACAGCTCACGGCATTTGGAATTGATCCCGGTTTGCGACGTCCCCGCTGATCGACTATAAGCATTATTTAATTAGACACTTCTGATGTACATTATATATACCCACTATTGAATATACAAGCAGGGGGATCAGTTAAACAGGCGGCGGGATATTCTAATTCGAAGGTTCTTTCTGGTTGTGCGGCTTATGCATGCAGCAGCGGTGGGGCTTGGCGGGAACCTTCTCACGCGCATCTATATGACGTAAGGCTGGCCGGGGTCCCGAGCTTTGTAACGCAGCAGCCGAAGTTGGTCCTCGGCAGCTACCGGCAGGCCTTAATCTCGTACTTCGTACTTCTGTTTGGGGGTCTGGTGAGATATATCATCTTGAAACATCACATTCTCCTCTTCCTCCTTTGAATGCCGCCGTCTGTACTCGTTCATGCTTATAAGAAGGGGTTCTTATGCTTCCTCCCTAGGCTTACCTAGGTAACTCCAGTCGCGCAGAGATAAGGACACATCCGGAACCCCTCCCTTCTCTTCTTCACGCCTCATGCTTCATGCTTCCCCCGTCTCTCCCTTCCTTCCCCCCCTTTTTCTTCTCTTTTTTCTACATTGTTAATCATTCGTGATGCAACCGATTAATCTTAACAAAACTAGCATTCACAAGATGGCACATTCGAATGGCTTCAGCGACGCGAATAATAATGTCATGTCCGTGCTCAACGGAGCCAACTCACGTCTCGAGAAACCGGACAGCTTCGGACTCCGGTCCCGTCAGTCGAAATCGCACCTAAAACCAGAAGTATCCCATCTCATCGACGAGGATGCGTTATCCAGCGGCCGGTCGACTCCGTTACCTCAAGATGCTCCGCCGTCGATGAAATCGATTCATCAGGCTAAGAAGCAGAAGAAGCGAAAGTTATTCCCAACGGTGGATTACGAGGAGCGCGTCAGCCATTTCGATCCTCAATCTCAGCATCATGATTTCAAAGGGTTCTTCGCGCTGTTTTGGGTGGGATTGTTCATAATGGTTTTGACGACGGGGGCGAGGAATGTTAAGGAGACCGGGCGGGTGTTTCGGACGTCGATATTTGGGTTATTCACGGATGATTTGCAGGTGCTGGCGCTGTCGGATCTGCTGATGGTTGCGAGTACTTCGCTCACGTTGCCCTTACACAAGTTTTGGAGGGCGAGGACTTTCGGGGTTGGGTGGGGGAATGGTGGGTATATTTTTCAGTATGTTTTGCAGCTGGTTTGGCTGTCCATGTGGATTTACTGGCCGTTCGCGCGGCAGTGGGTTTGGTATGTTGTTATCGTCGTGGAGTTTTTTCATCACGGCCGCTGACTGGTTTTTACAGGACGCATCAGGTGTTTTTCACTCTACACACGCTGGTATTGTTGATGAAGATGCACTCGTACGCATTCTACAACGGTCACCTCTGCGAAACGGAAAGGAAGCTACACCAGCTGGACAAGAATACGCTCAGCACGGAACCCAAGTCGGATACCGCCCTGCGTGAGGTGCTCGCGTACGAGCTCACCTCACCTACGGGACGGACGCAGTATCCTCGGAATCTGACATGGTCAAACTACGCTGATTATCTGCTCTGTCCTACGTTATGTTACGAGATCGAGTATCCCCGGACCCCGAGTGTGAGGTGGAGGATCGTTGCTGAAAAGGCGGCAGCTGTTTTTGGGTGTGTTTTCTTGCTGACGCTGACATCGGAAGAATTTATCGCGCCGGTGGTAAGTTCTCTTTTCCCTTTTCTTTTCTTTCTTTTTTTTTTAGAAAAAAAAAAAAAAAAACGGGTGTTCCACCATTCTCGCAAGATGGAGTGCTGATGTTTGGATAGATGAGAGACGCGACTGCCCGTTTGCAGCAGCAGCACACGTTGTCAGATGCTCTGCTGGTGTTGGGAGAGAGCATCAACATGCTCCTGTTTCCGTTTATGGTGTCCTTCCTGTTGGTGTTCCTGGTGATTTTCGAGTATGTCTTGGGGGCATTTGCAGAGATCACTCGGTTTGCCGACCGACGGTTTTACTCGTACGTGCGCCTTATCTGTGAAAGACAAAAACAAAAAAAAAACAAAGTGACACAGGTGGTCTTGTTGTGAGAGATTGATTTCTGATGCGAAAGGTGTGATAGTGACTGGTGGAACTCCTGCAACTGGCTCGAGTTTTCGCGGGAGTGGAACATTCCTGTGCACCATTGGTTCAAGCGACATGTTTACGGGGCCTCCCGCGAGCACGTCTCCAGGGGTATCGCGACGTTCATCACATTTTTGATCTCGTCCATCCTCCACGAGCTGGTGTTGTTCTGCCTGGTGAAGAAGGTCCGGGGGTACGGGTTCTTCTGCCAGATGATGCAGCTGCCCATCGTCATGCTGCAGAGTTTACCTTGGTTGAGCAGGCAGAAGACGTTGCTGAACTGCTTCTTTTGGATCAGTATGATTCTCGGATTGAGCATGGTGAGCGTCCGTTCATTCCCGATTCGGCGATGTGTACAGAACTAACAGGCGAGGAATTGGGCCGTGCGACAGAATTGCGCTCTCTATGTTTTGTTTTAATCGAGAGGATTTTGTGGTATATGTATTCTTTGTTGATGGCTTGGGATTGAGATTATTGGTATGGCAAAAGGGCCGTGATGTCACCGTTGAAAGGGTCCAGCGATAGACGGACAAACTGAGTGAAATCGGTCGAAATAAATTAATTTTCTGATTACATGAACGAACTGGGTGTCCCCGAAACGCTTTAGCGCAGAGATGGCTTGCGGTCGCGTATCGAATATTTGGGGACTGTCCTGGGCGTGGGTGGGAAAGCGCATGCAGTGCAGGGCCAAGCTCACTAGCTTGCTTCAGAATTTCAGCGAGAAGGAGAGCAAATTGCGGCCGGGCGACCAACCGCAGAAAGGGTCCTGTTCAGCTGGGGTACTGGGGTCGCAGGAGATTGAATTCAGGGACCCCGATGTAGACACATAAGAGGCAATGTTCATTTTATGTATTTGACGATGTAGCAACAGCGAATCGCAGTAGGAGGGGATCCCCTGATTCATCGCCATTCTTCCGTCGACCGGAGCGACATTAGCAATAAGACAGACGCTATCTTTAATAATGCCCTGACGGCAGCCGTCCATGCCCGTTTATCGGCGTGGAGAGTTGGGGTAGCATCGAGGTGATAGTGCTGCATGGAGTCGGTCCCCTTTTTCCTTTTTCCTCCTCGCTCGCCAATGTTATTACTTGCCATCATCGTCGCTCGTGCCATGCAAAAATAAAATACTACTTCCTCCTCTTCCTCCTCCTCCTCCCACTTGCTACAGGGACTTGTTAATTGTCTGCCTCGCTCGCCTGTTGCCCTGCGGAACCACAGCCTGTCGTTCTGGTTGGTCTGCGAGGGTGTCTCCTGTGTGTGTGCGTGCGTGTGTGGTGTGCGTGCGTGCCTCTCTCCTGCGGCCTTGTTCTGCTCCCTTTCATTCATCCACCTCGCTCGCTCTCCATCGATCCATTCCGAATCAAATCTCGACTTCACTTCCCCCCCTTCCCACATTCCCAGCGCTCTCTGGCAATCGATTACTCTCTCTCTCTCTGTCTCTTCATAAGGTTGTTTATCGTTTTATCGATCTTGCTTTCTCTTTTCCCTCCTCTGCCTCCCGCGGTTAATCCTCCTTCTCCATCGCCGCTGCGTCGAAACCAGACAGCCGTCTCACAGCCTCATCAAACGCCCCCCCGTCGGCACCTCGTCGTCCACTCCAAATCTCGTCCTTCTCTCGCTGACCATCACCGACGCCCTGCCCGTCGAATCGCACAATGTCTGTCGCTCAGCCTCCAATAGGTATGGCCTTCTCTCATCTCGTCGTTTCGCACTGAGACTCCCCTTGGGACCTAGAAGAACTTTTTTTTTTTTGAAATTCTTCATTTGCTGGCCCCCCTTCCCTCCTCTGCGGAAACTTGGTAATACATGCGAAACAAGTCCTCCAACCTCTTGTCCATTCGACCACTGCTCCCTGCTATATACATAACCGCCGCATCGGCGTATGCTTTAGGATTGCCATGGTTTTGGTGGTTAACATGCTCTATGCGTCCATACAGAACGAAGACCGTCGCCCGCAGCGTTTGCCCCGACCAACCCCTTTGCTTCAAACAACCCATTCCGAAACAGAGTATCGGCGTCATCGCCCGATCTTCCTTCTCCTTCCATCCGCCAATCCAGAAACCCGTTCTTGGACGTCTTTGCCGACGACGACCATGACATCTTTGGCTCCGAAGGGGACGGTCGCCAAGCCAAGCCGGCTCAGACTGCCTCGTCGCGCTCCCAACAGCTGCAGGCGACCCCTAGAAATGAAACCGAAAACTTACTGGTAGGTCCCCCTTTCACACAAAACGTACGCATACCGTTATAAAGCTCCGTCTGGCGAGCAACACGAGTTGGATCCGTTGTTCTCTCTCTTTTCATGTAATTTTTCCCCCTATAAACGAGCGTTTTTGAGGCTGACTGGTGCGGCCGTTTTTCCCTCCATTTTACATCATACTAGATCAACCTCACCATCGAAGATACAGACAGAGACCAACCTCCTCGACGGCCCAGTCCATCAATGACATCTGAAAACAGATCTCGGGGTCCGCAAACCAGACCAATGAACGGCGCTTCTCGTCCGCCCAACCGTGGAGCTCCACCACCTCCACATCACGCCCACAAGCGGTCCGCTGAGTCGTCAGGCACCAAGGCACCAACTGCGAGCGGTTCCCGACCACGGGGAAGAGACGAGGAACGAGTCAAAGCAGGCAGGCAAAGAAGTAACTCCGAATCATCCGCCATGGATGTTCTAGACCGAGAAAGAGAAAAGGAACGAGAAAGGCGAAAAGACAAGAGCAAGAAGGAAGGGGATGACAAGACCAAGGACGATAAAAGCAAAAAGTCGTCCTCTACCGACAGACGAAAGAGGACAACCCCTCTAGACGTTATTGACAAGCTTGATGTCACTGGGATATACGGAGCTGGATGTGAGTTGCACCCTTCTCTTTTCGCTGCTGCGGCTATTGCTAAACATGTAAATTTTAGTATTCCATCACGATGGACCTTTCGATGCTTGCAACCCCCACAGAAACAAGAACAAGACACGGGCTCCAATGCAAGCCTTCCCGGAAGGTTCAAAGAACAACATTCTTGGCGGTTTCGATTTCGACTTGAAATCTAACGATCACAACAACCTCTTTGGAAATAGAGATCCTGAAGCTTACCTAGATTATGCTGCTGGAAGGAGAGGTTCGGCTGTTGATGACGCCATCGACCCATCAAAGCCGATCTCCAAGAGAACACATTCATTCGATCCTGGCAGCCGTGTAGTGATACACGGCGACGTCTCCCTCGGTCTCGGGACTTCAACTTTCCTAGAAGGCACACCAGCAACCAAAAAGGCTATCGAAAAGCAACAAGCGGAGGACGAGGTCCTACGACCGACCACTTCCTCGGGTTACAAAGACAGCAGCGGGCTACAGCGAAAGAAGTCATTGGCGCATAAGATTCGAGGCATCGGCTCTCAAAAAACCAGCTCCGGGGAGGCATCGGATAGGGTTGCGCCAGGTTTTGACCGACGCCACAAACCAACAAAGTCCAATTCACCAACAAATGAAAACTACCCGGAACGGCCGTACACTCCAACGTCACCACCGCGCGGTGGCCCACCTCCCGTGAATAGATCAGCAAAGGCAAGTGCCTCGCAAACTCGAAACGGATACGGTGATGATTATGATTCAGCTTGGGATAGGAAGGGGGAAAGTATCCAGATTGCCGAAGATGAGAGGAAGAACCGGGATAGAGCCCCATCCCATCCGGGAGTAGGAAGAGCCGCCTCGGATAATAAGGTTTACACCACAAGCACCAGCCCTACCGAGGCTTCCGGGGGCGGGCTTTTGAAGAGGGTGAAGAGTCTGTCGAAGGGGAAGAGGCGAGACGCTTCGTAAGGAAGGGTTGTCTCGAGAATATGGGGCCCCCCAGGGTGCTCGTCCGTGCTCCGCTTCACTATTATGATGAAGTCCCGACTCTTTTCTTGTTTTTATGAAGGTCGGATGCTCGCTGTTGATTATTTTTAGTCCTTTCCTTTTGCACAGCGGGTTTTTCGGGTCAGAAGATCGCGTGGAAAGGTTTCAACCAAGAACTTGATCCTCCACGATCGCTCAATGGTTTTGTTTTCCTCTTTCTCGCCATTGCATCTACAGTTGTCGTCTTTTTAGCTCCTAAATCCTTTGCATAGTTTCTTTTTAATAGGTTGTGTCTTTCGCGAAGGCTTCGTTGATCGAGTGTCGCTCAGCCTTTTTAACATTACCCTTCTTGTCTGAAGGGCGTTTTCCATCGCATGCCTGCCGCAGACTCCTCTGTACTAGTGAATGAATGTGTAATAATCATTCTCAATCCAGCTTAATTTGTCAAGCATCTCGAATGTTTCTCCAGTGAGTGTCTGTCTACCGAGCAGCTGGCTATGCGAGTCTGGCGGTGTGATGCTTTTTGTGTTGTAGGCGCCCACACAAACCAGCGACAAACACACACATCCTTTCCAAAAATCCCACCCACATTTTATTCATTTCGCATTCCATCTGCCCACCAACCTCCACATCACCACATCTAGTCCCGCCGACTACTCCTCCCGTCGACGGCCCTCTTTTCTCCCCCCCTTTTTTATATTTTGTAGCATCCAAGCTTCCAAAGTCTCACCACAGCGTGAGCAGCAATCATCCACAATGGCAGCCGTAGTTTCAAAGGTAGGTCTCTCATTCATGTTGTGTTTAAGCCCTAGTTTGTGCGAGGGGGGGTTTTTTTTTTTTTCCTTCTCCCGACAGACCTGGGAAAAAAGAGAGGAGACCTCCACGAGAGGGAGACATGTAATGGATATGCTCCAGCGACTCGGAATGAAGACGGGATTCTCATTTGCAAAAGAATGGGCGTCTGTCGGAAATCCCTCGAGCTTCCGGGCGAGACATTATCTTTAAATATATCTATGACTGGGCAATGCTGACATAACTGTCGTGATTGAAATAGAATATGTTCGATCTTCTGGGTACGCAATGTTCCGTTTTGCCCGAGGGCACTTGAAAAAGAAGGCCCATATTGGATCGGGCTCTCCGTTTGTTGTATTTAGTCTGACTAAAAAATCGGTTGCAAACTTGCAGGGAATGATATCGAGGATGAAAACGAAACTCCAAAGGCCCCACTCAAGGAGATCGTCAAGAAGACTACGACTTCCAAGAAGACCGATGCGCCAAAGACTGCCGCTGCCGCTGCTCCAGTCGATGCTGGTCGTTCTACCAACCGTCGCCCCCGTGGTGAAGGAAACGATGCTGGTAGGTGGTCCTCATCATTTACGGTGACATTCCGTAGTGATCTCTGTGTTCCCCGCAATGCCCATTTCTCTTCCCCCTCATTGCATTCTTCTTTCCTTCAATCGCATTCCTAGAATATACGTTTGTTTGCTAACTTGGTTGTAGCTTTCCGGGATCGTGGAGCCGGTCGTGAGAACAACCGATCAAGACCTACCGAAGAGGGAGGTCTAAGAGAACGCGGGGACCGCAGCTCTCGTGGCCCTCGTGGAGGCGGTCGTGGAAGAGGCCGTCAATTCGATCGCCACAGCGGCAACGACAGAGTGTAAGCCTCCTCCGGAATTATAATTTGATACGGAGTATTCGGCCGCTAACACCGGGTGTTCCGCAGCGATACCGATAAGCAAGTCTCTCAAGGATGGGGCAGCAACCGAGGAAACAGCGAGTGGAAGGACGAACAGGCCGGTGAGAATATTGCTCAAGCCGAAGCCACTGATGAAACCGCTGCCACCGCCGCTGCCGAGGGTGAAGCTCAAGAAACCGCCGAAGAGCCAGCTGCTGAGCCCGAGCCAGAAGACAAGACCAAGTCCTTCGCGGACTACATGGCTGAAAAGGACATGCGTGCCCCAGTCGAAGAGCTTCCGGAAGCCCGTCGTGCCAACGAAGGTGCTCGCGAGAACAAGAAGTGGGCCACTGCTAAGGAACTCGTCAACAAGGAGGAAGATGAATATTTCATCGGTGGAGGGGGCAAGTCAAAGCTCCAGAAGCCACGCAAGGAGAAGCAAGTTCTCGAGATCGATCACGGATTCCGACGATCCAGCGCTGACCGAGGCGGTCGTGGGGGCCGCGGTGGATCTCGTGGCGACCGCCCACCCCGCGGGGGTAGCGGTAGGGGAGAATACCGTGGTAGCCGTGGCGGTCGTGGCGGCAACAGCTTGAACGTCACCGACGAATCCGTCTTCCCAAGCTTAGGATCAAAATAAATGAGAAGATAAGACCGGATACCGCAGTCACTGATTGTTTCCTGCGAAATGTCTTTTATTTTTTTTTTTTTAATACTACTATGATATAGCTAAAAAGGAAAAAAAAAGAAGAAGAAGAAACAGTCACTCTTGCCCTGACGGAGACTCACGGACAGACACGCACGTACAAACGGATTCCGATTATACTCTCTTCAACCCCTTTCACCATTCACTTTCTCTATCGCACCTGATCGCCCGTTCTTGCGCGGATGTTGAACGTCTAATCCTAGATCAGTGGGATATGTGTATTTCCACTTTGTTTCGTTGTATTTCCAACCGAAAAGCTCCAGTGTCTTTATTTTCTTTTCTGTCCATACTTTTTTTTTTCTCCTATCGCAATGTTCTTATTTCTGTCTTTCCTTTTCCTTCTGTCTAATTTCGCCGCGCTTATCTGTAGCATCATCGGTCAATGGGAACGTCGTCTTCGTCGGTTTCGTTTGTGTCCTTCTCTCTCGATCTCTTCTTGTTTATATCATGTGTTTGTGGAACCAAAAAAAGTGCACTCTGGAATTCTTTTTCTTCGTAGGAACCCGAAGCAAATGCGGTAGAAACGATGCCAGCTGTGACGTGTATATCAGAATTTGAAGCGTCAGGATAGATATAATAACTTGGTCCGGGTGTTTATTTCATTGGCTCCTAATCGCTTGGGTGTGCTGCTTACCTCACAGCACAACATCCGCCCCGCCCAAAAACCCGCCCGAGAGGGATCCCCAAAGGACGAGATGAATTATTAACAACCTCCCTCATCACCATCACCAATCAATCCATCCTCGCCCTCAACCTTGATCACTCGACGAGATCCCGCCTTCCGCCTCTACCACATCCTGCTGCCTCTTCTGCCAGGTTGCTGTTTGCTCCTTCTTAGAAATATCGGATTACCGAGCCTTGCTGCGTCCACACACACAGCCACGTTCCGCCCAAATATTAACTTCTCGACGGAAACACACAACTCTCGCAGAGCGGATAGATCCTTCACACGCAAACACACACATACTCGCAGACGCCCCAGAGAAAGCCGGCCGGTGCTCTGCGGCTCTCTTCTCGCCCCTCTTCTGCTATCACTTGACTAGGACTCGATAGCTGCTTTTTTTTTTTTTTGTTTTTATATCCTAATTAATTTTCTTGTTCTCGCTCACGCCTTCCACTTGAAAACAAACACAGTCTGGAACGACGCCCTCTAGCTGCTGAGGCTACGACGGGCCCCCGTTTTCAAATCACCCCGCTATGGCTTCCCCGAGAGCCCAGCCCGCACGGGATCCGAACCGTTACGACTACTCTAGTAGCACTGGAAGTCCGGAGAGGAATGTGCAAGATGAACTCGAAAACGATTTTTTCCAGCAGTCGGCCAATGATAGCTCCACCTCAATCGTAGACGACGGCAAGGACACCGAAGACGAAGAGTTGAAGCAATTCGAAGACATGAAGGTCTCACGCACCGCTTACCTACCCCCAGAACTACTGTTCGCTATATTCGGGCGTCTCGCGTCACCTCAGGACCTCCAATCCTGCGTTTTTGTCTGCAAATCGTGGGCGAGATGCGCTGTAGAGCTGCTCTGGATTCGACCCTACATATCCAAGTTTAAGAGTCTGGAAAGCCTGGCGAAAACAATCCAGATGGACCATCCCAGCTTCCCATACGCATCATTGATCAAACGGCTCAATTTGACAACTTTGGTCGAAACACTCAACGATGGAACTGTTCTCGCGTTATCGGCCTGCAATAGACTCGAGAGGCTCACCCTGACGAACTGTTCTCAAGTCACCGACACGAGCATCATGCCGGTTCTCCAAAACAACCCGAAGCTCCTGGCTCTCGACTTGTCTGGGCTCGTCGACGTCACGGACGTCTCCATGAATGTTATCGCGGAAAATTGTAGAAAGCTTCAAGGGCTCAACATCACCGGTTGCAAGAAAACTACGGATGCTTCAATGGTGGCCGTTGCGGCACGCTGCACTCACTTGAAAAGGGTTGGTTAAAACACCCTATACCTTCAGTTTTGTTCCGCTCTGGCTGACATCTTCGCCCCTTCTAGCTCAAATTGAATGAATGCGACCAGATTACGAACGAAAGTGTGATGGCGTTCACGAAATATTGCCCAAATCTCCTCGAGCTGGACCTACACAAGGTCAACAAGATTACCAATCAAGCCGTTCTCGACATTTTCTGGAAATTGTCTCATTTGCGGGAACTCCGCCTTGGTCACTGCGATAATTTGACAGACGCAGCTTTCACCGGCATCCCACAGCGGCCATATGAAAGTTTAAGGATTCTCGACCTGACGAATTGCGACAAACTCACCGACGACAGTGTCGAACACATCGTGGAGATTGCCCCGAGGTTGCGCAACTTAGTTTTGGCGAAATGCAGGCTCATCACAGACAGAGCCGTTGCCGCAATCACAAAGTTAACGAAGAATTTGCATTACCTTCACCTCGGACACTGCACCCAGTTGACGGACCAAGCCATCGCGGGATTGATAAGATCTTGTAATAGAATACGATATATCGATCTCGCATGCTGTCAGAGGTTAACGGATAGGAGCATTACTCAACTTGCAACCTTGCCAAAGCTTAGGAGGATCGGGCTAGTCAAATGCAGCAACATTACGGATAGGTCTTTAATGGCGCTCGTTAATTCGACTCGGTCCCATCCTTGCGCCCTGGAACGGGTTCACTTGTCGTATTGCACGAATCTCACTGTTGATGTAAGTCCTCTACATATCTCATTCAAAGAGAGGGTTCCAGCTAACGCGAAGGAAACGCAAGGGAATTCACGAATTGATCAATTCTTGTACGAAACTTACCCATCTCAGTCTGACTGGTGTGGTTTGTTTTCTCCGAAAAGACTTGACTAGGTTCTGTCGACCACCTCCAGCTGGTGAGTAGAACCCTCAGACTAGGCCCCAATAAATATTTGAGAACGTATTCTAATTTTTGATTTGTTTTTTTTAAGAATTCAATGAACACCAGCGGGCTGTTTTCTGTGTTTTCAGCGGACCTGGGGTGGCCAAACTCAGGAATCATCTGAATCATCTTTCCAACACGAACGGTAATCTCGGACCTGATCAAGCTTATTTTGACGACAGCCAAGAGCCCGAAACAGGTCTTGTTGACGAAGAAGATGAAGAAGATGAGGAGGAGGAAATTCAAGAAGAATGAAGGGGGGGTTCAGCTATCTACCAAATGAATTGTTAACACTACACTCGCTGACCCCAACACCCACGTACCCAATAACGAGCTATGACAAGAATGATAAGACAAAAGTGAGAAGAAAATATCGGGTGGTCATCTTCTATTTTAATTGCGGGGAATATACTTGCTACAGCCTCTTTTTTATTTGGAGACCTTTTTTTTTTTTTTTTTGGAGAGGGGGAGGCACGGATGGTTTTGATCTTACTATTAAGAATAGGCGTTTCTTATGAGCGTTCCTGGTTTATGGCTTCTCTTTTTTCTCTTCCTTTTAAGATAACTACAAACTACTTAGCTTGCTATTAGCGCTCCGAGAATACAGAAAACCAATTTGTCAGGAGGCCCAGCTGGCGCACCGGAACAACGGTGTATCCGCTGAAGGCCAGAATAAAATACGAAAAGACCCGACGTAGATATCATAGAGATGAAGCTGCTGCGACTGTTATTGTGTGACGATGTTTACTGTGTACGCTGGCCTGTGTTGGGAGCTGAGCCAATTCGGAAGAACGCTGGAAGCTCCACCAACTCGGACCTTTGCAGATACCTAAGACAAACCCTCCCCTAGACGTATCCTCCACAACCGATAGATAGCAGGACTCACCGACCCGGTCATTCATACTCACGTTCCTCCAGACTACCGCGATCAGGTGTCGACGAAGGCATCTAGGTCCGCCGAGTGCACGTACGCACTTTTTGCATTTGTGTCGACGCTGATTGAAGACGACGACAACGATTCCTTATACGCCAAGCAAAGACAGAGACGGTGCGTCATCGCGGAAGTGAAGAAGGGGAGCTTCTAGGTCTACCCGAGGACTCTTATTTAGCATATACAGAGACACCGGGGCGGAGTAGCGTGTTTATACAGCCGAGGCTGTTATAGAAAACCAGCGGGATGGCGTTCAACTTTTCGCAAAGCTCTAGTATGTGGCCTTCAACATCTCGACATTGACAATATAACGGAAGACGCTGATATCTGTATTGCGGCGTGTAGTGAAGCAATTCATAAGGGCTGTTCGCGCCTCGAAGACCATCGCGGACGAGAGGGCTGTCATTCAAAAGGAGAGTGCTGCGATACGAGCTTCGTTCCGAGAGGAGTCTGCCGATTCTTCCGTCCGGTATTTACACCTATCCGTATGCCATTCTTAATGCGATTCTGGTGCGCTAACGTGGGCATACTCGTGTGATCCGATCAGGCGCAATAATGTTGCGAAACTTTTATACCTATTTACACTCGGCGAGAGGACGCATTTTGGACAGATCGAATGCCTCAAGCTTCTAGCCTCGCCGCGTTTTGCGGACAAGAGATTGGGGTATCTGGGTACCATGCTGCTGTTGGATGAGAATCAGGAGGTCTTGACATTAGTTACGAATTCACTCAAAAAGTATGCCACTTGTTTTCCTTTCATCTGACACAGTCTGCCTTGGCTAACGATGGATCTGTTTCAAGTGATCTCAATCATAGCAATCAATATGTGGTTGGATTAGCTTTGTGTACCCTGGGGAATATTGCATCAACGGAGATGGCAAGAGATTTGTTTCAGGAGATCGAGGGTCTGCTTTCAACGGCCAACCCGTACATTCGAAAGAAGGCGGCTCTGTGCGCGATGCGTATTATCCGTAAAGTCCCCGACCTGCAGGAGCATTTTATCGAAAAGACAAAGCTTTTGCTGCAGGACAGAAACCACGGCGTGCTT
Source organism: Dactylellina leptospora (assembly GCA_036971365.1). Lineage (NCBI taxonomy): Eukaryota > Fungi > Ascomycota > Orbiliomycetes > Orbiliales > Orbiliaceae > Dactylellina > Dactylellina leptospora. The sequence continues at coordinate 40,882 of JAJTUC010000040.1, read as the reverse complement.
CTGTGCGGGCTGACGTTGATCATCGACCTCTGTATCCACGACCCAGATCTTATCGAACACTTTAAAACCTACACACCTGTTCTGGTAAAACAGCTCAAGGCTTTGACGACAGCAGGGTATGCCCCAGAACACGATGTTACCGGAATCACGGACCCATTCCTCCAGGTAAAGATTCTTCAGTTGCTGAGGGTTATGGGTAAAGGAGATTCGGGAGTTGGTGAACAAATAAACGATATTTTGGCCCAAGTCGCGACAAACACCGATTCATCGAAGAATGTCGGAAACTCCATACTCTACGAAGCTGTTCTCACGATCCTAGATATCGAGGCTGATAGCGGGTTGCGTGTGCTTGGTATCAATATTCTCGGGAAATTCCTCAGCAATAAAGACAACAACATACGCTACGTTGCGTTGAATACGTTGATAAAGGTGGTCAACCTCGAACCGAATGCTGTCCAGAGACATCGAAACACGATATTAGACTGCCTCAGAGACCCCGATATCTCGATCAGGAGGAGAGCCTTGGATTTGTCTTTCACACTGATTAACGAGAGTAATATTCGGGTGCTCGTTCGGGAACTTCTAGCTTTCTTAGAAGTGGCGAATAATGAGTTCAAACCAGCCCTGACGACTCAAATTTGTCTATCTGCTGAAAAGTATGCGCCGAATAAACGCTGGCACATTGACACTGTCTTGAGAGTTCTTAAACTGGTTCGTTACTTATCGTTCCGTAGTGAGTTCCACTACTCGGTTACTAAAGGTTGTTCTAGGCAGGAAATTTCGTCAAAGAACAGATTCTTTCGAGTTTTATACGGCTGATCGCCACCAGCACACCGGATCTCCAAACCTACTCTGTGCAAAAGCTGTACTCTGCTCTTCGTACGGATATAACGCAAGAAGCATTGACGCTGGCCGGGGCCTGGGTTATTGGAGAATATGGTGATCTCCTGCTTAAAGGCGGTCCGTACGAGGAAGAAGGACAAATGCAAGAAGTTAAAGAATCGGATGTCGTCGATCTTCTAACGGGAATTCTTGATTCGGCATACGTTAACCATGTCATTCACGAGTACATTATGACAAGTTTGATGAAGTTGACGACCCGAATAACCGACTCGACTCAAATAGAGAGAGTGAGACGAGTTTTGACTTCTAGCGCTGATAGTTTGGATGTAGAAATCCAACAACGAAGTGTGGAATACGGTAATCTTTTCGGGTATGACGGCGTTCGTCGCGGTGTTCTCGAAAAGATGCCGCCTCCTGAAGCCCGGACGGAGGATAGGGCTCTCAGTGACCCGAGCTCTGGCAGCAAGAAGAGTAAAACGAAAATCCCGGCTGCGAAACCGAAGTCCGGTGCCGACGATTTGCTAGATTTGTTCAACGACGAGACACCAGTGAACCCCGCGCCTCCTTCACAGGCGAACGGTCATGCCGATATCCTCGATTTGTTCGGTGCTTCTAGTCCTGCCCCTCAACAACCCCAGGCACAACCGCCAACATCGTCCGTGAATAATATTCTGGATTTGTTTGGTCCCGGTCCGGCTGTCTCGAATACTGCTGGCCCATCGTCTAGTAGTCTTCTCGGTGATATGTCTTCACCAGTTTCTAGTGCCCCGGTGGCAGCCACACCAAGTGGAATCACTGTATACAACAAGAGCGATTTACATATCACTTTGAGTTTGCAACGGAATCCGGATGGACTAGTTGCAATCTTAGCTCGGTTCAAAAACACTAGTCTCACGGAGTCGAAGCAAGGGATTTCCCTACAGGCCGCGGTACCGAAGAGTCAAAAGCTTCAGTTGATGCCTATCAGCAGCACGGAGTTGCACCCTCAAGGTGAAGCGACTCAGCAAATGAGGGTCCAAGGTAGTCAGAAGGTATGATTTATACGCAAATCCTATTTCTTTCCCCAAAGCATCACTAACTATTGAGTAGCCGCCTCTGAGACTCAGGCTACGGATAGCCCATGCGTCTGGTGGGAACCAATTTACAGACCAGGTTGATTGGTCAGAGCCGGCCTAGGAGCAGCGAGACTGGTTTAAAAAGCCGTTGTTGGGTTGAAGTGATGTTTGAAAAAGGCTTTGCTCTTTGGATTGTTTATTTTTTGTAGCTAGCGGTCACGGCATTTTCTAGCTATTTGAACGATTTCGCATCAACCAAAATTTCTCTTCATCAGTTATTACCTCCTGTCTCCTCGTGTGTATAGCTTTCTCGTCAACTGTAAGAGATTGGCTATAAAAAATTTCATCTCCAGTTTTGGGTGCGGTTTTGTTGTACGAACAACAGGGCGCGCTTACTACCGCAAACCGCTGAACACCAGCCAACACGAAACGTGTACTTTGCCATCTCCTAGATCCTTCTAGGACGCGGGCAGACACAAAGGAGAGTGCTATCTCGATATCTATCAGGTATCATCCGCCATGGTCACTAAAGTCTTATGTGTCGCTGAAAAGTCCTCCGTCGCGAAGGCTGTCGCAGGACATCTTAGCGGTGGATCATTCACAACGGTTCGGGCACCCAACTCGCAAGAGAAGAGAAAATAGGCATCTTTAGCTCATTTCAAACAAATATAGCGAAACACGAACAACAAATATATCAAAAACTACGATTTTAACTACCGGTTTTCCCAATGGGATCAATGTCAAGTTACCATGACGGCCGTTCAAGGCCATACCGAGGAAATTGGCTTCATCGACCGGTATCGAAAGTGGTCTGACTGTGACCCTGTCGACCTCTTTGATGCCCAGATCACAAAAAGCATTGACAAAGTATTTTCACTCTGCAGCTATCTGATTACGTGAAGGGACCATGAGAGCTGACTCGCACTTCTGCAGTCGAAACAAAGCATCGCCGATAATATTCAAAAGGAGGCGAAAAAAGCAAGAATTCTCTTCATTTGGACGGATTGTGATAGGGAGGGAGAATATATTGGCACGGAGGTTCGTAACTTCGCCCGATGGGGCAACGCCTCCATCGAGGTCAAGAGAGCCCAGTTTAGCAATATCGAGAAGACGTAAGAGTTATCCTTTCGCAACAGTGCTATTCTTCGCTGATTGGGTTCTACAGACATGTGATCCGAGCTGCCAACAACCCTAAGGATTTAGACGAGAGACAGGCTCTCGCGGTTTCGGCACGAATAGAGCTTGATCTGAGAATTGGGGCTGCTCTTACGAGATTCCAGAGTCTGAAACTTCAAGGCCGTTACGGGCTTGCCCCGGATGCATTAATCAGCTATGGTAGGTACCCCTTCCGCAACCGCCAAATGATGGCTGGTAGAAAATTGACCGTGGGGTATACCAGGATCCTGTCAATTCCCCACGCTCGGATTCGTGGTTGATCGATACATGAGAGTCAAAAACTTTGTCGCTGAAACGTTTTGGTATTTGAAACTGGTGCACACTCTTGACCAGATAACGACTACTTTCAATTGGGATAGGTCGCGGCTCTTTGATCGAATGTCAGTAGTCTTGCTTTTTGAGAATTGCATGGCAGGGGGTACCGCGGTCGTCAAAAACGTGGCCAGGAAACCGAGTAGGAAATAGTATGGATATTTATTACTTCAAGTCATCGTCCTTGGAGTTTTGGCTGACCGTTCATAAAAGTAAACCATACCCGTTGACAACTGTCGAACTTCAAAAACAAGGTAGCAGGTTCCTCGGCATGAATTCGCAAAGGGTCATGAAGGTCCACTTTCAGATACACTTCGGCATACAGCGGATATGCTCTTGCTAATGAGATATCACAGGCAGCCGAGGCATTGTACACATCAGGGTTTATTAGTTACCCCCGAACAGAAACTGACCAATACGATCAGACGATAAACCTTCAAGCACTGATCGGAAAACAAAAAGATGATACTGGAAACTGGGGCTGGGGGGTATATGCACAGGGGTAATACAGACGCCCCAAGTCTTTGAAAATATATACTGAACCCCCGTTCTGTTCTTAGTCTGCTAAATGGGCAGTTCGACCAGCCCAGGAGAGGCAAGCATAACGACAAAGCACACCCCCCCATACACCCCGTGGCATATGTCACGTCCCCAGCCCTGTCCGACGCGGACCAGCGGAAAGTCTACGAGTTCGTGGTTCGACATTTTCTAGCCTGTTGTTCTAAAGATGCTGTCGGTGAAACTACCACTGTGAATATTGATTACGACGGTGAGGGGTTTCATGCATCCGGACTTACGGTTTTGGAAAGAAACTATCTCGACGTTTACCCGTGGGACAGGTGGGAATCCTCGCAGATGCTGCCTAGGTATCAGGAAGGCGAAAGGTTTACTCCCAATGAAGTGACCATGCACGATGGAAAGACGACCGCCCCGGGTTATCTCACGGAACCGGAACTCATCGCTCTCATGGATGCCAACGGAATCGGAACTGATGCGACAATGGCAGAACACATAGAAAAGATTCAACAACGAGAGTATGTGTTTAGCATGGGCAGAAATGCGAGAGGACCGGCTGCCGAATCTGCAAGGGGCTCGGGTAGGGGGAGGGGAAGAGGCGGCAGAGCTGCTTCTAGTAACACTCGAGGCGAAGGTGGTGGGGGAGGAAACAACATCTTCGTTCCTAGTAACTTAGGCGTAGCATTGGTTGAAGCATACGATCTAATTGCTTCCGATATGAGCTTGGGGAAGCCCTTTCTTCGTAAAGAAGTAAGTACATACTAGACACCCACTTATTGTAACGTTTCATGAGTAAAGGTCATTGCTAACACCACTTTCCGTCCAGATGGAGCTCAATATGAAGCGGATATGCAATGGAGAACTCTCAAAAGAGGTGGTCATTCACCAAAGCCTTGAGCAATACCGAGAAGTATATGCAAAAATCAGCTTGCGAATTGACCAGTTTAGACAGGTAGGACGAGATTGTGTTATAAATTTCTGCTTTGCGACTGCCACTAACACGCCCACCCTTTTTAGACGTGTGCTAGATATCTCGAAGGAAATGCAGGCTAGATATAGACCTATTATAAACTCTGTTTTGGTGAATATTCGTTGTTTGTGTTGGATTCGAATCGAGCCAACCTTGACGTCAGGCCCCCGTTTAGTCTTAATGTCGGTGTTAATCTCGACACCCTCTTTCATAGCGACATCTGTAATTCCCCACAATGGCAGCCCTCCCGTCGTTTTCGCAAATCCAAGCAGTCGGCCATTCGCGCCCTGACTTTCTGCATCTTGTTGGGGTCGCCTTTCACGGCCTCCAAGATGTCATTGGTGGAAAGCGACCTTTCCACGATGTTTACAAAGAAACTGACCCGCTGGCAACCAGCATCTTAGCCTCCATCGTCCTTTCGGTTATCGTTCTTTTGTTCTCCGAGGCCACGAGAAACTTCAGCCAGGTCGACCGGCTGTGGAGTATCCTGCCCGCGGCTTACATTTGCCATTACTCCTACTGGGCCAGCATTAATGATCTTAACTCGGACCGCGTGAACACTGCCGCAGTTATCGCGATCATCTGGAGTGTTCGATTAACGTTTAACTATTGGAGAAAAGGCGGGTACAAATGGTCATCCGAAGATTATAGATGGGAAATTGTCCGTGCGAATATCGGCGCACCGGCATTCTTTTTCTTAAACCTTACCTTCATAAGTTTCTATCAGAATTTTATACTAGTAGCAATAACTACGCCAGTATATCTCTTCCTGATCATTGCCAAGAGCTTTCCTCAATCCGAAGTCTCCAGTACTGCGGATACCGTGTTTTCCAGAGGCATGATGCTGGCGGTTATTCTCGAATTTTTCGCAGACCAACAGCAGTGGTGTAAGAAGCCATCCAATCTGAAATAGCATATGGCCATCATTCGCTGATGATATATGCCGGAAAATAGCTTTCCACCAGGCCAAAAGCAGTTACAAAACCACCAGCAAAGTTCCCCCAGGTTGGGATAAAGCCGAACTAGACCGTGGGTTTCTCTACAGCGGGTTATGGGCATTCTCTAGAGTAAGCTACAAGTCGTTAACTAGTATTCGGACCTCACGGAGCTGACAATCCTCAAAGCATCCAAACTTCGTCGGAGAACAACTGTTCTGGGTTCTTTTGTACCAATGGTCCGCGTTTGGTAAGGCATGGTTCCCATCACAGATGTTACAATTCTGACTCCGAACTAGTCACCGACAATGTGTATAACTGGACCGGCGTGGGGGCTCTTACCTATGTATTATTATTCCAGGTAAGACTCGGCCCAATAAAAAATTATTGCCAGAAGCAACGGTGAATTTCCTAACAAACTCTGCTCCATCTAGGGCTCGACCTGGCTTACCGAACGTATATCCGCAGGCAAGTATAAAGATTACAAGATATACCAGAAACACGTTAGCATGTTTTTACCGCGGATTCGGTCAATTCAAGACGGTGGCTTCTACTTCCCCGAGACGGAGTCGAAAGAAAAGTGAATGCTTGGTTTAACTCGTTCTTTGACACAATCACAATAGAATAAGAATAATGATACAATAAGAGTTTCCCATTGAAACTTGTATGTACACTGCTATTGGCGCTTTCTAAGCTATATTTACAATTCTTGTGTCTTCAACATGCCCTCCTTTGAACGAGAATATATACAGAATATTGGAACAAAAACACCGGTGTCCTCGTAAATGATTATGTCAAGCTCAAAGCGGAGAAAGGCGTGTATAACCTCGGATTATCGAGCTTTAGGTGGAAAGTGGGCGAGGTTCTGGTTCTGGGGGCATCTCGGTAGCTGGGGGAGGCGGAGCGCTGACCTGTTTCCCATGGAAGTATTTTTCGAACTGCTTGTCTCGTTCCTCGAAAGGTCTCTTGCCCAGGATGCGTATCATATCTTCTCTTCCGAGAACCTCCTACACAAGGTGTTAGTAAGGTTAAACTCCATAGATCGGGTTTTAGGATTCTAACCTTCGAGAGTAGCTCTTCGGCGATTAGGCCAACCTCGTGTTTCTTTTCCGTGAGAAGATTACGGCACTGTTGATAGGCTTGATCTACCAGACGCCGAACCTCCGTATCAATTTTTCGTGCGGTTTCTTCTGAGAATGGTTTGTGAAGTTGATTTGGGTCCTCCTCGAAATATAGGTAGCCAATATCTTTCGACATTCCCCATTTTGTGACCATTGCGGTTGCCATCCTAGTAACTTTATTGAAATCGTCACTCGCCCCACTTGTAACGGTTTCAAAATGAAGCTCCTCTGATACGCGGCCTCCAAGTGTCATAGCCATACGATCCATCAACTGAGAAACGTTCATCAGGTACTAATTTCGGTTCCGGTCAGCTTTGCTGTTGAGCGTTCATAAAGGACCTTTTGGTTCACTTACAGAATCTCCGGGAGGGAGGTATTGAGCGTAACCAAGTGCTCCCTGGCCTCGAGGAATGATGGAAACCTTCAGAAGAGGGTCTGCGTGTTGCAAATACCAACCGCAAACTGCATGCCCGGCCTATCATGCAATGATATTTTTAGCATGAGAAACTATGGAACCGAAAGGCAAGAAAGCGTACCTCATGATATGCCACCGTACGTTTCTCTTCGGGTGACAAGACCAAGGATTTTTTCTCCAAGCCACCGATGACACGCTCGATAGCCTGTTCGAAGTGAGTTAAGCTAACGGAGTCCGCAATTTTCCTTGCCGCTACAGTCATTGATTAAGTTAGTAAGGTTAGTCACAAGAAAATGTTCTATTTGCTTAGCAAGCTGCGAAGGCTTACCGATAAGGGCTGCCTCATTGACGCAGTTTGCGATATCCGCCCCCGAGAACCCGGGCGTCAAGGCGGAAAGCTTCCCAGCAAGTTCATCCAAATTTTCGTTCGTGACTATTCGCTTAAGGTGCACCAGGAAGATTTGTTTTCTCCCTTCCATAGTTGGACGGTCTATCGCAATATGGCGATCGAATCTCCCTGGACGCATCAAAGCTTTGTCAAGAACATCCGGTCGATTGGTACCTGCTAATACTACGACTTGCTCAGAAGTATTGAAACCATCCATTTCAGTTAAAAGCTGATTCAGTGTACTTTCTCTTTCATCATTCCCGCCACCAAAGTTCGACTTTGCTCTCGACTTGCCAATAGCATCAATTTCGTCCACGAAGATGATACAAGGTGCGTTCTTTCTGGCTTTCGCAAACAGATCTCTCACTCGCGAAGGACCGACGCCCACAAACATCTCAACGAATTCGGAGCCGCTGACACTGAAAAATGGTACCTGTGCTTCTCCAGCGGTGGCCTTCGCTAGCAATGTTTTTCCAGTACCTGGTGGACCGGAGAGAATGGCTCCTCGCGGAATTTTGGCTCCCAGCTTCTTATAAACTCCGGGTTCCTGGAGGAATTTTACAAATTCCATGATTTCCTCTTTCGCTTCGTCCATACCTGCCACGTCCTTGAATTTTGTCTTGATATCGGTTTCGTGGTTGAAGAGCTTTGCCCTACTCTTTCCGATCCCGAATATACTACTCTGCGAGCCACCGCTGGATGCCCTTCTCGAGAACCAAAATAACGTACCGAGGAGCATCAATGTTGGGCCAAAGGACAAGAATGTGCCGAACCATGAGATTTCATCCTTGTAAGCTACTGGTATCCTTTCAGAACTCGGTATTCCGAGTTCTCTCTGTGCGTCATCTAGTCTCTTCTCAAAGGCCTCGACAGAACCAATGCTAAAGTAGTAAACGAGGTTCCCTGCCGCGGCATTCGAATCCGGATACACCCTAGAGGTGGCTTCCTTGTGCAGACTTACTTTGACTCGTTGCCGATTCACAACCGTCAATTTGTCTACAAGCCCTTTGTCAAAGAAAGTTGTACGAAATTCCTGCCAAGTAATCTCCCTGGTGTTTTCTCCGGGGACGACTGTTCGATATAGAATGTAGGAAACAACGGCGGAGGTTAAAAGAGAGGGTAGATCCATTTTATATTCTGGTTTCTTCCCGCCCTGTCCACCACCAGGGAACGGCCCACCTGGGAAACCGCCCCCGCTGTTGCTCTGTCGGCGTTTCTCATTTTCAGGTTGACCCGAGGGCCTGGGTGCGTCGTTGCCCTTGTTATTCGCGGAACTGCTTGTGCTCCAAAACTCTGGTTTCGACGACTCCTCTTTGGTTGATTTGCCTGTCTCTTCTGGTTGGTTCTCTTTAGTAGAACGCCCTTCGTTCGCGTCCTGGGGTTCGGTGTCCCTTTTAGAGGTATCTCGTGGTGCCTGAGTGGAATTATCCCGCTTGTTATAGAAGTTGAACGGGGAAGCGACGGCCTTGTGTTTTCCTGGTGTCAGCCTATTGGCAAGAAGTGGAGATCGTGGGTGAGGTATGCGGCTGTTGCTGGATAAGAATCGTGCGGAAGAACCTCGGATTCTGGTTGCGGGCGAAAGTACTCGGATGGAGGGAATCATCGCGTCAGATAAGGTCACCGGCTGGCGCTTCAGGTTGTTCGCCCACTCTTCCTAGCTACTCGGCCGCCTTTATCTTCGATAACATGAAGAAGAAGAGGAATAGTAATATCGTGGGGAGGATTAGGTGTGTTAGCGGAACTAGCCGGCGTTGACGACGTCGTGGAGCAAGGTTTTTTTTTTTTTTTTGGACCCTCCAAAAATGATGCTTCGCTTACTGTGTAGTTGAGACTTACTGCTATATTGCGGTGGCGAACCAGAAGAGCAGTTGATTATTAGATGTCGAATGTACATATGCGTGAGGACCGCGGACTGGCTACTACGGACTGTCGGCACATCGGGAGCGGTTTTTTACTTGTATCTGTTGCAAAGCACTCGCACGCGTAAAAGGGACGTTTAAATATCCAACTCAATAAATCCAGAATTCCAGACGCCCCGACGCCTATGTTCTATCATACAGCCCTTTTGCAAAGAAATGGTACATGAAATAGCGCTACTAGATGCGATTGTTCGGTTGTCAAAGGAAAAGATGCAATCATTCAATGTCCATGGCGTCTCGAGAAAGCGCCTGTTGCTGGGCCTTGCGTGTCGCGTGTCGTGCTGGTAGAGTGATAGCATACGCAGCTTCAGTGGATACGGCATCTTGTTCCTCCGTTTCTGGCACTGCAGCTCCGGATTGCGAGAGCAGAGCTCTGACTTCAGGTAACATGTGCTGGTTTTCCTCCACGAGCTTCCTATCCGCCGCGCGACGTGCCGCAGTGTTACCCACCATTCTTCGTTTGTAGAATGCCTTCTCCCTCTTCGCCTGAATCTCAGAAACTCGCTGCATCGTCTTCAAAGTGGTCGCCACGAGGTCTCTGGAGTATCTGGTAGGTACGTTTCGACGGGCAGCGAAGGAAAGTGTAGAATCGACGACCATTTCCTTATTTGCAGATTTGCGGAAAGCTTTCGTCCATTTCAGCTGCAATTCGAGATGTTAGCAGGTGCTAGCGTTATCGCGCGGCGGAATGGCTTTTCGGGTGTTACCTTTCGCGGGTTCCTCTTCATCTTGAAGTTCTTGTGGCATTTAGAACGACAGAAGCGAAAGGCCTTCGCATCATTGCGTATAAAGGTGATACCCTTTGATGGGTACACAGGGTGCGAACAAAAATAGCAAGTTTCGATCCTAGGCGATTGAGAAAGCTGTCAGCAACGGCGTGTATCTCGGGTACATCTTATCCGGTCTTCGCACATACCTCATTCTTGCGGATCCGGGGAGACGAAGGTGGGCTTTGATGGAAAAGAGAAAATTCAAATTTCGCGGAAACTTTTTTTTTTATGAAGCGAACCGCAACACAACGCACTCGGGATACACATCGAGTCCATATAAGGCTGAATGGAGCAAGCATATCAGAATGGATAGAGACAGCTATTTGGTCCGTTGGTTCTCCATCAGCGATTTGATATTTTGCCTCTGCCGGAGCCCGTTCTCCTCTGCTAGAAGCCCTGCTAGACTCTCACTAATCAAGCGCTCTTCCAGTTCCACATCCTCCATTGCAATCCTCAGCCAATACTTGTGCTTCTCGCATTTTCTCTTCGTGCATAGGCCTTCACGGCCGCTTATGAGACCTTGAGTAAAGACATTTCTTCCTTCCTCGCTTTCGCACCATGCTCCGAACTCCTCGTCATCCATCGCGAGGCGAATATCAAACCCGCATATCTCTTTGGTTCCCTTTGCCGTCTGGTCACCCTCGTTGCGAAGCTCGTCCCCGACGCGTTTCTGCCGGTCCTTAGCCATACCGATAAACTTATTGCGAGCCTCGACTCGACCCTGCCGCCTGTTAATCGCCTCCTTCTGAGGTCCGAGCTTTTCAACATCTTGGAGCAGCAACCCTTCAATTTTCGCGCGGCTGGTCTGGCTTTCGGGAGCGGGAACACTGTCCCCCAATTTTTGAAACCCCTTCGCATCGCTGGCTGAGCGCACTAGGGTTGATAATTCGCCCGCGCTGTATTCCGCTAGGGGGAACTTGGATTTGAAGAATGCGATGCCGTGCTCGGGTGAGCAGTATTTGGAAGGAACGTCTTTCGCGATCGCTGCAGGGCTATGACAGGAAGGGAGTCGGCACTTGCGCTTCCATGTTGTCGTACCATATCCTTTATCCTGGCATCCGGGGCCTATCAAATGAGCAAACCCGCACGTTAGCTTGGTGTTTCGCTCCATGAAGAGGAAGTTAGGGTCGTGGTAATTACAAAAGTACTGGTCTACGAGGTCCTCATCAGCCGCTTGGAGGCTCACACACTCGCCGTGAAACCAATCGTCGCATCCGTCGCACCCTATCATCCATTTGCCCGTGTCCGGTCTTCGACATATACAGTAGACGGTTTCGTGGGATAGTTTCGGGTGGCCGTTAGAGACCTGCGAAGTCCGACTCTTCATCCCGATGATTGCAGAAATCCGCGTGGAAACCGATGGTGACAAGCGAATCAAGCTAGTATCAGATTATCGAGATGTTTGTACGAGTCCATGATGAGGTTGGTGCGTGAATGGGGAGGGGGTGGTCGATAGCAAGAAGGGTCGCAGGATGGAAGGCGAGTTTGAAGGGTCTTGGCACCACAACATCCTACTCCACGCTTAATGTGCCTGGAGACATCTCCAGACGCTGTGACAGTAATCGCGCCATAGTTATCACCCGATCACCCTTATAAAAAGAGTGATAATTATAATAACGATTTAATTAAGCTGTTATTCATTCCTTTAATGTGCTACCGCATTCTTGGGATCCTTACGATTTTCAAATGCCTGTTCCTCATCGGCGTCTAACGTTAGATAACACGATACACTTCCAAAACACCACCACCACCCGTTATTTTGATTGCCACGTACTTAGCAAGCTGAACTTTCACTATGGTTGATAGCATTGTTATAAAGTCTCGTGTTCAAAAAAACAGCACACAATGTTCAAACAAGTCTTTTTTGGTAGTGTCGTCGTCGATGGCTGGCTGCCAGAGCCATTTCAGCCTAACACGAACGGTTATATCACAGCACAGAGCTCATGGGCAGCGATCTTTCAAACTAACATTGTGACATGGTACGTTTTGTCACTAGCACCACAGCATTTTACTGAAGGCAACATGTGATCGACTTGTTGGCTGCTGCCCATCCTTTGTAATCACCCTTTTTTTTCAAATGCAACACACATCCCAAGTCAGTTCGTGTATTTCTCAAGATCTTACTTCTCATTTCCCTCACGACCACAAACTGATTTCAGAAACGAAAATCCAACACTTGCTTCGAAGCTTCGCAAAGGGATTATTTCATCTCCAATGTCAGCATTTCAGAATCCATATATAATTGACCCTATATCCAACCATAAATATACCGTTGTTTTCTTCCATGGACGTGGTAGTAACGGTGAAGAGTTAGCGGACTCACTCTCTGAAGCTAAACTTTCGAACAATCAAAATACGCTCTACTCACAATTTCCAAACATACGATGGGTCTTCCCATGCGCTAAACTGAGGCTTTTAATAGTTTTCAAAGAAGAAATGACGGAGTGGTTTGATATATACTCTCTCTCAACCCCTTCAGAGAGAGAGGAACTCCAAATCGATGGGCTAAGAAGCTCGGTTATATATTTGCGCCAAGTTATCAAGAATGAGTTAGAGCGTTTGAACGGTGACGCCAGGAAACTCATCCTAGCTGGCATTAGCCAAGGTGAAGCGATTGCTCTACTTTTGCTCCTACATACTTCAAGAATATGCATTTGGCGGGTTCATGGGATTTAGTGGATGGGCGCCTTTAGCGGAGCACATCACTAAGGCAGATTCAATTCCGTTGTCAATTACAGCCATCCTTGACCTTGGGTCCGAAGGTATAGGTGCTTCTAATATTTCGGATACTCCGATCCTTCTAGGACATGGTGTGGATGATGCGTATGTTGATATCAAACTAGGGCGCCAGGTTCGGGATATATTGCGTCAACGTGGATTCCCAGTGTCGTGGAAAGAATATGAAGGGGCCGAGGAGGAAGGACATTGGCTTAAGGAGCCCGAAGGGTTTGATGATATCGTGGAGTTTATCGAGATTGTTATATCAGAGGATGCTAAAAGTGAATGAACACGTATGCTTAGAACCATGGGATGATCCATGAGCTTTATCCATATTAGATAATTCGAATTCACACTAATGAATTTAAGGCTACTGGCGGTCTATTGTCATCCAATTTCCCAAACAAGTTATTATCAAATAACGTTTTCAAGGCATATGTATATAATATCTTGCGCGCTCATTCAAAGCGTAAGAAACGAATCTATATATAGGGATAATATATCTTATCGTTTCTCGAGCATCAAGTCAATAGCATATTCGTATGGCCAGGTGCCAATAGATTCGGTGGGCAGATATTCCCACCAGTCCTCTAGGCCATCTCCAGAATCTATAGTATTGAGAGCTTTGATATACTCCCAGTATTCTGGATACCATCCACTAGCCTCCCAATCTAGAATCCCAGTGACCTTTACGCAAATTTCCTTATCCATTTCCACACTGGAGTATGCTTTCGAATTTTGGGATAATACTGCGCATATATTCCTAGGATGAAGGTCGGCATGCGTCATCGTAAGTTTATGATCAGTTCGAAGGAAGGATTTCAACATTTGTAGTCTCGAAACTGAGCGCGCATGTCTCTGGGTTTCTAGAAGAAATAAGTTGAACTGCTCTTCGGTATATATTGGATCCTCTGCAACCTTTTCGCTTCTTCGGACATCTTTGCACCTTCTTGGCTGACCGCCCCCCCAAGGCATTTCACCCTTCTCTGGTTGCGGACGGATTGATCGTAGTTGGTGGAAGAAATGGGCGAGCTGAGCCTGTATAGACCTTTTTTGTTCTCTACTAAGTATGGGCCATAGACGATCCAGCGATTGCCCCTCAAACTTTGACATGAATATGTAAACTTTATTCTTATCTCGCAGTACTGCATATATTTCAGGTATAGGAATATCAGACGCGCTTTGTCGGATAGTAGCCAGGTCAGATAAATACCCAACATCAAGATTGTGACCAATTTTCACGACAATGTTGGCACCAATACCCAGAACCAATAGACCACCAACACTGTGTAGTATTTCACCCTGGTGTATCAGCTCATTCAACTGTGCCGCTTGTTTGGAGCTAAGAGAGCTGGATAAGTTTTTTGTTCCGTTTGTCTCCCAATATTTAATTTCACTGGAGCAAAGCAATCTTGCCAAGTTCCCTGATAGTGGCACAACAACCTCAGTGCTGTCTTGAATTTTTAAGATCGACCTAAAACCTGTAACTAGTGAGGTGGTCTGTATATTCTCCCCTGCCCCTTCTGTAAGTGCAGCGGTTCGACGAGCTCGTTCGCCAACCCTTTTTCGGCGTTTTGGATAGTTATCTCGTAAATGGGAGATGTAAGACTCCATATCTTTCGCGGCATCATCATCGAGGAGGTCCTGTAGCTCCTGAACAACTGAAGCGTTGTGTTTACTAAATGCTTGCCGTTCTGCCTCATCGGCCAAAGATAATCTTGTCTTCTCTTCCAATGAAACACGTTGACTTTCCAAAAATTCCATAGTTGAACCGAACGCCGAGTCTCTCCCGTAGCTCGGAATTCGAGGAGATAGTTGTGATAGCGATATGTAGAACTTTGAGTGCTGAAAATATTCGCCTTGGAATGGAGGTTGATACATTGACTATCCAGCAGCTGTAAAGCGCCGGTATCCTTGCAGTGGAACAGGGGTATTATATTATAATAGTTCGAAACATGAGCGAGCTCCTCTGTAAAGGGACCCCAGGCATAATTCGCACGAATAATGAGAATTGTGTTTTATTCAGGAGAAATGAGATATTGCAACGTAAGCAGCAAGCGCTTGCAAGCTGTGTTGCCCGCGGTCACATGCTACTAGCATGTTACGCTCATATTTGGGAAGTCATGGCAAAGCTGCAACCCTTAGGATGATCAAACAGGAACGTACTTTTTTTTTTCAACTTTTATTGGCAGTAATAAAACCTTGACATGAAGGTCGGGGTGTCGGATGACAAAGCATCCCAAGCTATTTTTCTTCGTGTCCATTGGTTATCCCATTAGAGTTTAAACCAAGTAAGTACCTGCATTGAGAAGCTACAGCTTTGTCAGAATCTTCTATCCGGATAGAAGATTCTGACAAATAGGATATCATATTTCCAAAATACCATCAGAAACCCTTGTAAAGCCTTCGACCAATAGGAGTTGGATACACATTTGATAACCAATTCCGAGCTCTTCATTCACGTTAGTCACGGTTCCAATTAAAGGCCTTTAGCTTAACCAAAACTTTCGCTCGAGGCATGTAGCTTATAAAGGCGGCAACAGATTAGCCGCCATGGCCTGACGCAGAATACACTACATATAGACCTATCCATGTCCTCTTGGTTACGATTATACTTATAGACGTAGATATATCTTAGTGTGAATCGTGTATATCAGGAGCAGTCACATCTTGTGTAATTCCTCAGTAAACCATATCCAAAACTTAGAAACTCTTTTATTCCAAATTCAATAACTATTTTCCCTTTTTTGTCTATTTCTTGTCTAGAACTAGTCCCCAAGCAACTTTCAGGTCTTTGAAGAACTTCCGAGCAGATACAAGAACAACAACGTCATCGCTCTTATACAATAGCCTTTTCACATGAGACGTTCCAGATTCACGAAATTACAACGGCAAGCGTTTACGTCGCAATCTACAACCCTTCTGACCCACGAGATCCTTGTCACTGGGCTTTGTGGATACAAAAAGCCGATGGATCTCCAGTCATCCTACAGATTGAGGACGATAAGGGCGGTGTCGGTTACTATGTCGCAAAGCCAGTCTACAAAAACCCCTCTAGATCATCTCGTTTAAAGGAAACAATCCCGTCGGTACAATAGCTACTGCGGATGTGGATGACGCCATTAATTCCATCCAGGAAACTGCAGTAGACAATGAAAGCACAACATGGAATTGCCAATCTTGGATCATGGCGGCACTCAAGACTCTGACTCAAGACGGCGTAATGAGAAATGACACCAAGGCGTGGGCGGATTTGGAGTCTAAGAGACAAAATTGGCAATAGCTCTGCAGAGCTGAGAATGAAGAGGTGATATGGGGTTTAATATGGACACTCAAAGCTTGTAAATGCTTCTCTGTGCAGATAGCTTGCAGAAGTGCGGCGATGAAATACTGTATATTATCGTGTCTTAAATATCAACTTAAGATCCGTATTTAGTTGGTAACATATGTTTAAGGATGTGATTTGGGTACTTTTTATATTCAAGCTCTATCAAACTTAGCCCCGTTCTTCTAAGGTCAACTTCTTGCGATATGAATAATATCAATTAGAAGCACGTCAGAACAGGCTCAAACAATAAATGTTAACTCGAAAGGCTAGAGGCTGTACTATATGAGGATATTCTTATAGAAGACAATGAGGGATATTTTAAGAGAGCATGCTCCTCTAATATATCAACAATATATAATAAAAAAATATTAAAGAAAAAGTTATGTCACAAGCCGTGCCAGCTCGTGCCCCATACGGCCTTATGTATGACACCCGCGTACTGTTTGTAAATAGTTGCCCTCCAAACTGATATGGGGTGGACCTTCAGAGTGGGTTGACTTTTTACTGATGTTGATAAATCTTAATCTAACCTAACCTAACCTTAACCTAGATACTAAATAACAATAACAATAATAACACCAACAACAATAATTATTGATAATTGGTAATTGATAATATTACTAATTAATAATAATTAACAACTACTTAGTAATTTATTAACAACTAATTTGATATGACAAAAAATAATATTTTATGGTTAGTATAAACAATTTTTAATGGTTTTATGGTTACTTTTTTTTAAAAATAATTGATTAACCAGGGTTTTTTTTTTTTTTTGCGATACTAACCGCGGTTAGTATAAGAAGGTCGAAATATTGTATTATACTGTACCATGTCAAACACTACACACACACACGCGCGCACTACCTCATCGCCGCTTGCTCGCACCAAAGAAAATCTTTAAAAGTTTGGTCTGCCGAAACAACCCGAGCCACTCTTCACGATCCTCGTCCGCCGCCCAGTCTCCACCGAAGCAGTCTTCCCAATGAACGTAGTTCTGGTTGGTGTCGGTGTCGCTGCCGCCGCTTTCGTCGTAAGTCCTCTTTCGCTCTTTCGCCCTCTCGCTCTCCCTCTCCCTCGTCCAAGAGCTTCTTTCTAACGATCGTCTAGGGTCGAGTCGGGTAAGTATCAAACCACGCAAGCGCCAAGCCACGGCATGCCGCGGAATTCTCGTCTAGTTGTTCATAGCTCATGGTGTATATGCGCACAGACTCCAGGCATTGCGGAAGTATAAGGCCATCCCCGGGGGAGCAGCATTCGGCAAGCAATTCCACAAGGGCGGATTCGATGCCCGGATGAACAGGCGAGAAGCATCTCTCATTCTATCCTTAAGGTTGGAACTACTAAGTCGACTCTATTCTCTTCGCTTCTGCTAAATAGAAATATTCGCAGTGAACGAAATTTAACAAAAGCCAACGTTCGCAAAAACCATCGACAATTAATGTTGCTCAACCACCCCGATCGTGGAGGTAGTCCCTATCTCGCTAGCAAGATCAATGAAGCCAAAGAATTCCTCGACAAAAGCACTTCTTGAACCCGAATCCAAATCACTTAACCATACTCGGGTGTATGCACGAGTCCGGGAAATCAAGGGACCAAGCTTGCGGCCCGATTTTATTCCGGGAACAGTGGATTATTATTCTACGACATTACCAACCCTTCATGACGGACTTTTATTCCTCGCGAGGATGGGGACCCGTTCCGAAAGATCAGACAGAGCTTTATCAACTGCTCACCAAAACATTTCTCAAGCTCCATAACAACCTCTTCTCCAGGCGTCTATGCCTACATGTACAACAACCTCATTAAAATATATATGTGTATATATCATAACTATAGCCATCGATGCAATATTGATCTATTTCCCGCCCTGAACAGCCGACTGCGCCTCTTCAACAAGGTCTCTCACCATCTGATTGTACTCATGCACATGTTCCGTGCTGACGACGTGTCCCGCGTCTGGAAATAATCGGACTCTGACCCGCGGACCCAGCTTTTCAATCAAGTACTCCGAATGCGAACTAGCCCAATATGTCAGTGCACTGATAGCGCAACGTCGCTTGCAGTGGAAAGGGATGAGCATACGGTTCAATCATCTTATCTTGATTACCGTAGGTAACCAAGATGAAATCAATATTGTCTGAGATGTATTTCAGCCTCTCTGGACTGCATGAATGCCACCCCGCGGCGACGAGCTGGGACATGAATCCTAGAAACGGCGGCTGGACAACATTTTCCATTTTCCAGATCTCCTCTGCATTAAAGCGGTCGCCGTTTGTAGGGAATGAACCGGTCTCGTCAGGCGCATATAAGTACTTTTGACCGAACAAGTTGTCCCGCGCTGCTTGAAGCCGCTCCTCCAGTGTTTTCGGTTTTATGAGCGCCGCTCTACGTTTGATATTTTCGAAAAACGGCTTTGCGATGGGGAGTTTCCATTAGTGATTGTATCCGATGGTTGGGCAGAGAAAGATGCTTACCACTTCCGATCTTATCGAAGCTGCCGTTGACTGCAAAACGAGTGACGAAATCCTATCCGGTATTCGGAATGCGAGTTCTTGTGCAATCATTCCCCCCATTGACACACCAACAACATGCAGCTGCTTGGATCCCGTCCATCCTACATGATCGATGAGTTCCTGTATGATAATTTGTTAGCGCCATAATTACCGGATAAGATAACCCCATACCATAGCGTCTAGCGCCATTTCGCTGGTGGAATAGCGACTCAAGGGCTTATCAGAGCCCCCTACGCCCCTATTATCAAAGACGAGCATCGAGAACTTGTCCCCATGCTCATGACCAAAGTACCTTATCTGACGGATCCACGCAATTAACGGTGCCCTCAACCCCATGATAAATACCATTTTGGTTTCCCCGGTCCCGTGAATCTCATAGTTAATCTACGTCCATTTTTGAACATCAGCAGCTTCTCGTGGGGGGGATGCAACTGAGAAGAAGAAGGGCATTACGCACTTTGATAGGACCACCCCTCCCCACTGCGACCTCCGCCAGCCCTGATTTAGCGGATGCGAAGGGCACAATCACGTCGGCCATGCCAGGGTGAGCCAGCAGCTCTGGCAAGCTCAGAAGTTTGGCCATTTTCGAAATGTGTTGGCGCAAATATGCAACAAATCATCAGCGTCGACCTGACCTGACGGGCAACGACTTTGGTCGGTCACAGAAGGGATGGGATGAGTATTTAAAGCGAGTGGGCCCAGCGAGGAACTACTCCAGGCACGTACCGTACCAGAACAGTTAGCCTCGATAGCTGGTGTCAGCATGTGCAGGTTGGCTCGGATCCACCGAAACAGAACAGGGGAAAGCTGTCAAACACTGACAATTAACACATCGCTCGCTTCTTTCTGGCATCTAACAATTGGCTGGCGGCCTCAGTCTCTCGAAGAGCTCGAATGCCCGCCCGCAGGTGGGAAACTATCATGCTATATCAGCCCTCGGGATGCATTCTTTTGTTGGTGAGTTGGGATAGATCTTCTCCATGTGCTGGTGTTAATTCTGATGACCTCGTCCAGTACCGAAATCCCGGCGAGTAAGACCGATTCTCTACTCTCCACGCATCGGCCATGGACCTAACATCTCTAGCCGCGATTCAATCTCAAACTCCAAATCCACGACTTGAACAATGTCCCTCTAGTCAGCGGACTGGCTTACGTAAAATGGCATATCCGTGACTCTCCCCTAGCGGAATCAAGGGGCCGGACCAGCAAGATTCCCATCAAAGAACATCGTGTAACATGGAGATATACGAAAGAGCTGGTGGTCAAAATGACCGTCGATCGTACCGGCATGCTCTCGCCGGTCTACCTTGATCTCGAAATCATTCAGGAATATAGCGGAAGAGAAAGGATTATCCTCGGCACATTAGAACTAAATCTTGCGGAGTACGTGGGACGGGAGCGGGAGAGCAGACGTTACTTGATGCAAGCTAGTAAAATAAACTCCACCGTGCAAATATCAACGGAATTAAAGCAAATTTCGGGAGATACGAGCTTCAAAGTGTAAGGCCCCATCCACGTTTCCAAAGTCCACCACCATCTACTGACGATTACGTAGACCGGAGCTTCGTCCTGCCCAAGTATTCTCGGGAATCGCAGGAGTTGTTATGAGCGAGCCCTTGGCATCAGAGCCAGCAGAAGCAAATTCTGTTCAAACAACTGAATCGCCATATGGTACCGAACTATCGAATATAACCGCACATTCGCGTGAAAGAGATCGTGTGCAGGATATTTACCGGAAATCGCTAGCAGCTTCGTGGCAGCTCCAGACCGGTGAACTAAACGCGGTTGATTGTATAGAGGATATATTCTCCGGTGGGAATGGGTGGGCTGGGGAAAGGGACATGCGCATAGGGAGCTCCGAAGGCAATACCTCTGGCACCACCGAAGACAGCGAGCACAGGTCTACCCATCTTGATTCACTGGGAAACCATCGTTCTTCGAGCCAACGAACCGCTTGGCAACAAAACGG
Organism: Dactylellina leptospora; assembly: GCA_036971365.1. Lineage (NCBI taxonomy): Eukaryota > Fungi > Ascomycota > Orbiliomycetes > Orbiliales > Orbiliaceae > Dactylellina > Dactylellina leptospora. Next base: position 19,931 of record JAJTUC010000040.1, on the reverse strand, counting down.
CGATTCCGCATGGAAGCGTGCCCGTAGCTTTCAAAACCTGGATCGCCATGTCGTAGAATACCCTGCCCCTGGTATTTCGCCGAACTTGCTGTCGCGTTCAAACACGCAGCCCCTGAATAAATCAAACTCTCTTCGGATACCTGGTCGACTGACAGTCGCTAATAGGAGTGCGGTTGCTCACGATCAAACATCCCCAAATCCGTCCATTGCCTCAAGTAATTTGAATCAAGAGCGGACGCCGACATCTCAGAATCATTCACAGCACTGGCATTCTTTGGAAGTTGCGGAAGAAGATCTTCGAGATAACCTAGTCAGCTGGTCTTTATAGTCTGCTAACCCGTGTATGTCGGAGTTTGGCAATCCACACTTAGTATTTCACAGAAGAACCATGCAAAGGTTGTCCTTACAAATTTATCTGCATTCGCAACAGCTGCGAGACGTTAAGCTGATCCAAAAACTTCTAAGTTGTAAATATATGGACCTATAAACCCCCAGGCCGCGAATGATAGCCCGCGATTACTTGCCCAGGCATCGGCACCAATGTTGCGCTCCAATGAACCAGCCACCAATGAACCGGTCAGGTAGTCATAGCAGGTTTAATGCGTACTCTTGGAACATTGATAGCTATAAATGTACGGTACATTTGTCCCACAAACAGACCAATAGCAGATGGACAACAGTGGAGTATGGCAAGTGTGCCTCGTAACCGAATATCAGCAGCACATTATTTAATCTCGATATCTCATAAACCTTGGGTTTCGCCCAGCTCCTAATCAGTAAAAACATCGCTTCTTTCAAAGTTGGTACTGACTCAAGTCCACTACGCTAATAGTAACATTGTTAGTCGTGCTGGGTGGTAACTTTCCCGCACCAGCTATCATGATCCATCTGCCCCCATCACCATCCATCACCATCAAGCTCCTGGTGTAGCTTCTCGTTTCGGGTGTAGCAACCTTGTACCATGGTGTACCGGGTTCTCCTAATCCTTTATTTAAATAAATCTCACTACAACATCCCGAAGAAACCACTATGGTTCCATTTTTCCCACCATACGGGGTCCAAACAACGTATGGGCTACCATTTGGGACGACGCCATCCGTTGTATTCAGCTGGATTCCAGGTGCAAATCTAAAGCCCTCAGGGTCCTTGGACAGTCGATAATACACTGGGAATTGGTAAGTGCTAAATCCCGGTCCACCGCCGTATTCGTAGGCGTATATATATACTCCGTTCGGCAACTTCGCAACGGTGGGCATACCCGGGCGGTCAGTGTAAATAGGATAAGCTACATCGTCCACCACAGGTCCCCATTTTCTCAGATCTGTCGTCCCCTGGTGGACGAGTTTTTGTCCGTGGGTTTCGTTAGCTCTCTGGTCCGAGTAGTAACAGATCAATTTCCGACCATGCGGGTTATACATTAGGAACGGTTCCCAAATCGGTGTTAGGCCGTTATTCGGGATAGCCACACCGCCGATGGCGACATTGGATACATATTTCCATGTTTTACCGTTATCTCGAGAGGCATAGATATCAATCTTAGTCTTCGAGAGGTCAGTAGGGATACTGCTCCCAGCAAGAAGGACGGTCCCAGCGGGGAGCCCTCCAAACGAAATAGGGAGAACATATAAGAACGGCTGGTAGCGGAGGCCCCAGCCATTCACTTGATCTTGCACACGCCCAATCTCAGCCCAGGTATTCCCATTATCCTTAGAGCGCCAAATCGGAAACCATACTGGTGGTGGCTCGGGGGAGTAGTTCTCCCAGGTAGCAAGGATATCTTTGTTCGGGAGCTGAACGATACGAGCGTAAAGAACTCTAGGGTCGGTATAGTTTTCCGGCGGGTGATATAATAGCTTGTGGTTTATACCATGAGGCTTCGAAGTAGGAAGCCATGGAGATGTAAAGGTTGGGGATCCTTGAGAGCGAGATAGACATGAGAGGAAATAAATTACGCCTAGAAAGGCGGAGGATAGTTTATTCATTATAGCAAGTTTTCGAAATGCAGTAGTTCGTCGTGGAGCTTGCGGTAGCTTGGTATCTCGGTCTAGGAGCGGAGGAAGGATGGAAGCCAGACGCCATCAATCAGGGCACCACTGGTACTGGTCACTGGCGCCGACCATGATGTCTATTATAATGAACCTGCCACTCTAGTACCATATATATAGTACAATGCTAACCGAGAAGAGCATCCGGTAAGTATGCGTACGAATGCATAGCCCCTGATTCTTAAACGGACAATCTCCATCCGAGAACTCTTTTATATAGCTGGGCTGGTGGTATTCGTGTTGCCTGTTGCATTTTTAAGCATCACCAAAACCCCAGGTTTCGAGCCAACGTCTTGCAGGGTAGGAGGCGGAGAACATAAGTCCACTAGTCATCATAGAGGAAATGGTAGGGAACAAGGCTCCCCGTCAGGAGACGAAGGAATACCCTTGGTGGTCCGGATCTTTAGGCTGAACTGAAGCCAGAAAAGATCGCCCAGAGATACCTCACCGCACGTCACGGATGACCGTGAGCATGAACTCAAATTCGGATATCGTTACGATCCACTATGGATAACTTTTGTATGGGGTTTACCGTCCGATACCATTCCCGGGTATACTTTGCATTGATTTCGGTATATATTTATAATGACCTGAAAACACCCCTTGAAAGGTATCACTCTCTGGAAACATACCTTTCTTAGGCATATATAATAGCTAAGGCACCCAGCCGTGATAACAGCCTGGGTGCCCCTGCAGCAGCAGCAGCAACAACAATAACAGCAGCAGCAGCAGGCATAATAACAATAACAATATTATAGACGCGTCAGTTTAGTATATATAGGTTGAAGTTTGGCTTCCTGACTTCCACTTCTCTATCTCCTGTCATTCAACCACCCACTTGTTCAGTGCACCCACTTGTTCAGTGCACCCACTTGTTCAGTGCACCCACCAGCTTAGATGGGCAGCCAGCTAGGTGGGCGCGCCTATAGATAGGCCTATTATAACAGTGAACCTGAATTTGATCATATTGTGCCATTGCCGTAAGCGTGCTGTAGATGATGGGCTGCCAGGCAGGCAGCTGGCTGGCCTCCTGGCTGGCTGGCTGGCTGGTTGGCTGGCTGGTTGGCTGGCTGGTTGGCTGGCTGGTTGGCTGGCTGGTTGGCTGGTTTCCAGTTTAATTGCTCTGAGGCCCGCCGCTTATCCTGCGGGGATTGGATAAGGATCCCTGCCCCTCGAGCCTCAGCCTCGGGATATTTTCTGGGCAGTCGCTTGGAATCCCATCCTTGTTAGAATTGAAATGCGGCTGGACATGGGTGTGATAATTATCAGCAAAGGGGTAAAAAGGGAATTGGTGAGCGCGCGAAGGTGCACAGACTTACTACTTAGCTAGGCCGCACGAGACCGCTCCCGCAGTGGACTTTCTGGCATCGTTTGTACTAACTACGTTCAGTGGTCAAAAGGCTGTTAGAGATGCCACGACGCACCTGAGTCGACGGTTCGAAGCAGGCCGGGTTTCTATCGCGCAGTTGCAGCTCAATCGAACGGAAACCCCACGGCTCGGTGCATGGTCTCTAACAGACCTCCTCAGTAGTGAAATTGCAAACATGCATTCCAAAGGGTGGTTGACCACCAGACCAAGTTCGCCAGCCACTCCCAAGCAGTGTAACCCTCCATTTGGTACAGGCAGGGATGCTCTCTGCGCTCTCCTTAACTGTCGTTATAACAGTCGATACGATGGCGTCCCAGCTTAAAAAACTGTTCGTTTAAATGTACAGCCGTCCCTGCTCTCGTTCTCCTCTTAGAAAACAGAGAAGAATGTTCCGCAACCATGACGAGGCCACGGCCCTTGAAGATAGCATTTGGTCTCCTCTTTTTCCTTTCCATCTCCTTGACTCTGTACTATTTCAAAGAAATTCGAGCAATCTTGGATATCTCAGACAAATCGGAGCCCGCATCTACAACTGATCTTGTGTCTGCGCCCACAATCTCAACTGCAACTAAGATTGTAACGGCCACTGTAACGGCAACCACCACCGCAAGCGCAAATGCAACGACCGGAACAAAGATTGATCCGAGTCAACTCGATGTCGAACAAATCGAAGCCGACTTCCCTTTGGGTTATCGGAATCCTAGGGCTTGGTTTGGGCCTCTACCAGTGCCTGATGAGAAGGCCATCGTCGATGCCCTTTCGAAGGAACAGCTGGACTTACTCCCTTCATTCACTGCCCAGGGCCAACTTTCCTCGAGACGCATGGATAAGATCAATAGTTTCTATGGTATCAATCGGACAGGTTCATGGCAGGATCACATCGACAGGTTAGATGATGATGAACTAGCGCCCCTGTATGCCCTCTTCTAGATATTCCCTCTCCACAACAATTTGTTGTTCTTTAGTTACTCAAGCTAATAGCGCTGGTTGTCGCTTCCCGTTTTCCTCACAGGACCAAGTGGGCCCAAACATACATCTACGATCACCAGCATCCTAAGAATTGCGAGGGTAAAAAGTTTTACGTGCTCGAAGAAAAGGCGCGCTGGTATGGCCTTGGAGCCGCCATCCGTGTTGTTTTCCGTGAACTCGAACTAGCTATATCCGCAGACCGCATACTGGTATTCGATAGTGCGAATCCCCCTGGTGGCCATCTAGTAAGCCAAGATTGTGGGATATATCGGAACAGGAACGCGTCTTTCGAATGCATCCTTGAGGATATTACATCGTGCGCGTCCTACGTTACGCCGGAGAACTCGGTGAGAGAGATCTCAACCACAGGAATCCCAGGAGGAAATAAATATGTCCCGCCCCTCCCTGCCATGGCGTTGATAAAATATCTGAGGGCGACTGGTTTGCCAATAAGTGGTGCGGTCTTGCGATACTGGTGGCATGCCCAAATGTACGGTTACCTTTTCCGACCGAATAGGCCAACGCTAGCTCGAATGTTGGAGATGCGACTGAACAAAACTACGCACGTGAGCGTAAATACTAACTTGAAGTTCACGGGGATGGTAGGTCTTAACTTGCATTTGCCTAACCATTTCGATTAGGCAGCATATCATGTAACAGTCGGAGGCTAATCCTACATGAACCAGCCAAAATTCGACCCGGCACCTTTCCCTCTGCCTGCAGCAACAATCTCAATGCACATACGACATGGAGACAAGGCTATAGAAGGTCGCCTCATTAGCACACGCGATTACATAGTCGCGGCTGAACGATTTGTACTCCGAAACCCGATCGCCTATCGAAAACGGGCATTTGTTACTACAGAAGACCCCGGCGCGATCAAGGAAATAGTTCGCACCCCATTCATAAACCCTACGGTTACAAGCTATGCCAATATGCACTGGACCTGGTATGTCTTTAGATTTGAATTCAATCTGCCCTTGAACACGCAAGTTGTATTGCGCCGAAAGGATACAGACCGTTCCTAAGGCAGACCCACGGTTACTGAAGCGTGCGGTAAACAAGTAGGATTTAAAGCTAACAAATCTCTTTAAAGGATGTATTCTAAAATCCCACGCTTCGATGGCAGCCCATTCAAGAATCTGGGGTTATCCGAGAATCGAACAGACGCGCTAATAGTCCACCTTATGCAACTTTGGATGGCTGTCGAATGCGATACGTGAGATGCCCTTCTGAAGTCTCCAATGGTGACTTATGACACGATTCTAACCCCTCTATTTGACCAGATTTGTTGGGAACCGCAATTCGAACTGGAACAAAATGATTGACTCGATTAGGTGCACCTTGATGGACAAATGCCGAGCACCATACCTAGATGCTGGGTATTCGGCAGATTGGTTACATTTCCCATGATGGTCCACTAGACTTATGAAACTATAGCCTTGTGTTCATTCCGCTTATGTCGATTTTCGTGGCGAAACACATATCCGGCAACATATCATCTACAACCCGAACTCCGAAACTTCGCAATGTATATAGACAACCCTATTATTCTAGTAAACTATGCCACCAAAATTTAATTGCTGCTTGTGAAAACCCGTCTATTACAACAGTTTGTTTCTTGAGGAAGGCTGGGCTTTTGTCCATAACGACGCGGATGCCAGCCCCACTCGGTCTTCATCAGGTTCGACTTGCCTCGCTTCATAGTAGTATATATTCAGATTACGGATAGAGTAACACGAAGCCCGTCTTGGTTAGAAAATTCCTGGGTGAACCTAGTCCCCGCCTTGCCACCAGAAAATATAAATATTTCATTGTTTATGCGAACTCCGGAACCTTTCAAAGAAAAAATATATGTATTCTACCCTCAGGCTCTAGATAAAAGGACGCAAAGAGCATAAGAGGAGTATTACCGTAAATAAGATGAGCGTAAGTCACCTTCCTAGAAAGTCATTTGGGGTGATAGTCTGAGTCTTTAGCCCAACAAAGGAACCGGAAACTACCGTCGAGAGACCGGAACTTTCTACCGGAATTTCTGCCATCCCTCAAGCGACCAAGGATGTCAACTCTCGAATCACGACGATATCGAAGTTATATAAAGAGTATCTATCCAAGCTAGATGAAATACAAATCGATCAAATCGAAGACATGCATAGCCAGCCCGACGCTTTGGCGGCAGAGCTGTCGTCAATCAGCAGCAACGTCATTGAAACACTCCGGCAGGTTAATAGCAGTGCGGACCTGGAGCACAAGCGTCAAGCGAAGTCTCAGACTGCAGACTTTGAAATGGCATTGAAACGCTATCAGGGGATATTAGGCCAATATGTGAAGAAAACGAAAGAGCAATTAGTGGCACGGTACAAAATCATTAATCCGGAGGCGACTGAGACTGAAATCGAGGAGGCACAGACCGATGACAAACCACCATGGTTCTTTTCAAACCCGGTATGACCCAATACGCGTATACCTTCATGTTATGGCTTATCTCTCTGGGAGTTGTCTCGCTAAGGTTCGCGCTTGAATCGCATCATAGGAACCCGAGTCACGGCCCGATGACTGGCATACGGCTAGAAAGGAATACATGGCGCTCTACCCGGAAGTGAAAAAAGTAGAGCAAAGATCAAAAGAGTTGAAAGACTGGTTAGGAATAGTAGGCGAAACCAGAGGTTACAAGGATCCGATTGGAGAAAAGGAAAGCGAAGAAAAGAATATCAATGATCTGCAAGTAAAGACCGCCGGGGAGAAGGTTGATAAACAAGCTACTCAAGACGCGGCGAAGGGTAAGAAAAGAATATCCAGGTGGTTCAGTAGTGTAAAGGTCAAATTCGGGGGAGGGAAATCATGACATCTCTTGAACCAAACCCGGATACAATAGCAAATTAGTCTCAAAAATATATCCAGAGTTCTAATTATGGGTGTACCGATGCAGACGTCTAGACATGCACCACCCTCTTTCTCAACAATACCAGCTGGCGGCTGGCGAATCCCGTGGCCATGGGTGTAACCAATGGTGAAACCATCAAATTTTGATATCGTGTGAGAGTTACTGCCGTGCATCATAGCACATTGGAAGATACAGTACTTGCCCACGCAGGTATTGCCTTTTAATCCCGCCTCTTCGTAAGGTCTGAATCCACGTAGCCAAGTTTCTACGTGACTACCTAAAAGGGAATCGAGAGGATGTTTTAGACATTCTATAGCTGGACCACCCGCAACACAGGGCTATTTCGACCAAGCTAATCAAGATTAGCGTCCTGGTTTGAGACAAACAATAAGCCTGTAGAGGTCTGATGTCTCCGATCCGAGAGAAGTCGAAGAATACTTATTCTTATAAGAGTGTCATTTATAAGACCCCAGAATGCCAAAATTAACACCGGGACCTCCCTCCCCAGGCTTATTACCTAATAGATATATACCAATGATTTTGACGTTCATCGGTATTTTTAAGTCACAGTCTTTCCATATACCTCTAACCTCGAAAATATTCCAGGTAGTTACAGACCCAATACCAGGAACATGAAGAATCTGCATTTTTGGTCGCTTCACTTTCTTACATTCGGAATCATATCGACTTTAGCAGCCCCGAGTAGCGAGGTCAAAAACACCTATAGAAACAATGAACCGTCGGTACCAACCGCAAAAGCTCATTCCGTATCTGGAAGACCGCGAAGCATTATTAGCGGTCTCAGATACTCCAAGAAGGACAACATGGTAGAGCAATCGGAGGCGACTTGGGGTCTTCAACGAATATCCAGTGGTCAGAAGGTACAACTTCACACGAAAGGGGGAGACAAAGAAAAACAGTTCGTATACAAGTACAACGGAGACTTCGACGTCGGGACTGGGGTCGACGTATATGTTTTGGACACCGGGGTCAAAACATCAGACCCAGAATTCGAGAACAGAGCTATCACAGTCCGAAATGGCTTGATGGACCCTGACGACTTTAGAGGACACGGGTAAGTTACCTCCATATCCTGCAAAATAAGAGAGTTCTATCTAACATGGGGATTTAAATAGAACACATGTAGCCGGTGTAATCGGATCAAAAACATACGGCGTTGCCAAAAAGGCCAACATCATATCTATAAAGATAGGAGATAGGGATATCGATTATTTTTTAGTGGTCGAGGGTATTGCGGCCGCTATCAAACGACATGTTACCCGGAAGACAGAGAGTGATTTTATCGCTTCCGTTCTGAACATATCTCTAGATTTCCCCAACTCTTCCGAGATGAGAAGTGTTCTCCGCAGAGCAGCAAATTCTGGAATGCATATAGTAGTTGCAGCTGGAAATAGGGGGGGGGATGCCTGTGAGTCATGGCCAGCGACATACAATCAAGATATCAAATCTATGATCGTGGTTGGGAACATAGACTACGACGATTCGCTCCACAAAACATCCAATTACGGCACATGCGTCGACATTATGGCTCCTGGCACTGATATTATGAGTGTAGATGGTACCTTACAGACTGGTACATCAATGGCAGCGCCCATGGCGGCAGGTGTTGTTGCTGGGCTAGCTCTTCGGCATAAGGAGTTACGAACTGACCCAATAGGAATGAAGAACCTACTATTGAAGAATTCATTAAATGGCATTACAAACGTCAGCGAGAAGCCTGGGACTCCGGATCGGATCTTGTACATTGGTAGCTGATTTCAATATTAAAATATCCTTTCTCATCAGAATATTCTCCCTGCACCTTGTATGTTTATTTTTGGAAGAACTCAAAGTCTCCACGGGTTTCTCAGTGCTATTTTGGCCGATACCTTTGGCCTAGGAAATTTTGATCAACTAAACGACAGGCTGGACGACTTGCGGATTATAGAATACATTGCCAGGGTCGTATTTCGTTTTTAGGGTTCGGAGACGCGGATAGTTTGCTCGCCAATAGAGGTTACCGTAATCCGCGGGTGCAAGGGTAGGGTCTGCATAATTAATGTACATGCCCCAGTCACTGCGAGATGATACTGAAGTCACAGAAGCGACCCAGTCATCTAGGAACGCGAAACCGCTGACAGGGTATACACCGGAAGCTATATTGTCGCTGAACTGGAATTTGAAAGTGGCTGTACGATGAGCATAGGAACCACCGTCATCCCCGCTGATGCTGCCAATGTACGAAGTGGGGCCACCATGTAAGTCGATCATAGCGTACCATGTCTAATTTGATACGTTTAGTAGTAGCTCATTTGTGAAACTAAAGAAAGCCGTCATTTTTCTTGCCTTGTTACTCTGCCTCGCGCTATCATACCAATAGTCTACGAAACCCTCGATCGCCTCAGGAGAAAGCTGCGTGGTCATAAGACTCTTCGCAAACTGAAATTGCGGCCGATGTATGTCAATTAAATCTGCCACCGGGATCATAGTTCCACATCCGTATCCGGCCTAGGAGCGGGTGAGGGTTGAGGACAACTTACAAAAGTGGCGTGCTTTCATAGAGTAGCACATTTAGCCTGTTACAATATAATTTTATTCGAGAGAGCGGGAAAGCCTCACCTCATCATAGTCTATGGGAGTAATGAGCGACTCAAATGCAAAATTATCCAAGGATCCAAGCCAATCCTTTGTTGAAACAGTATTGCTGATCGAGGGTCCTAGGTCGGATAGCAGTGGGTTTATGGCATTCTGAAATCCAGTTTGGCTTCCATAATAAACCCCCTCTATTACAGTCGCGTTTGGGAACATCAAAAACCTCAGATTTAACTGTCTTGGGAAGTCACTAGACTCAACATAAGCCTGTAAGGATTCTATACCCTTCCGGCCTTGTGATTTGTTCCAATCAAACATGTAACTGTAAACGATGTTGCTGCTGGGAGCTAGAAACGTGTTGAATTTCAGGTTGACAACGATTCCGAAAGATCCGCCAGCGCCTCTGAGAGCCCAGAAGAGGTCGGAATTCTGAGTTAAAGATGCAGTTACTATACTGCCATCTGCAAGAACAACCTGGGCTTCTACTAGCCAGTCAAGAGCGAGGCCGCGTGTGTGTGAACTAAATCCATAGCCACCATGCAAAACATGGCCGCCAATACCGACACTATTCATCGAAGAATTTATCACCCAATCAGTGTGATCCCTTAGATGTGGTTCGCGTATTTGGAGACCATATACAGCTTTCCCCAGCGTTATTGGCACTCCTCGGATAGCTAACGAGCTTTTGTGATACCAGATTCTAACGGGACGGGGACATACCCGGGACAAGTTCCATGACTTATTGCGCGTCCGCCAAACAAATATAAAGCCACCGCAACATTTCCTAATCGCGCACCCGGACCTATGGAGGCAATATGTGTGGCAGGGTCCAGAAAAATAGCATTGATGTACTTGAGATCTATTACTAGGTGGCCATTTTCACCACCAAGGCCATGGCTAGCGTAGCTATGCCCACCAGATTTTGCTGAAATCTTGAGGTTACTCTGGGTCCCACAGCGGACAGCGTCTTGAACTTGAGCGGCGGATAATGGCAGCGCAACGGCAACCGGTGTGAAAGGAAGCCTGAGATTATAGGGTTTGATCTCAAAGTTGAAGTTAGGCCACCCCGGAAATGCCTGCGGTACGAGCTTCGATGCCAAACAAGCACTGACGCTCATTGGCGCATTCGAAGTAGGAGCTGCCTCCGTCGCCAAACCTGCGATGACTGCAATGAGAACTTTCCAGAAATACATCGGGATCAGTTGGAAAGCTTTCGAGAAAATTTAGAGAACTACCGAGTTTGGGCATTGGGATATGGCAGGATTATATTTCGGCTGGAATGAGACACATTATATAGTATTGGCTGTTGGCCTTATCCGAAGTGATGGAGACGCTTTCAGTAAAGTTTCAGATGTTATATCTAGGCTCTTTAGAAGGCGAACTTCTAGGCGCATTTCAAGGCCAAGCGGCTGGACTTTGGGGGAGCGACGTTGAGATGACAACTCGACCGGCTAATATAATCTAGCGAAGGAAACCTCGGTGGGTTTTCAGCATGGATAAAATGTAATGCCGGTATGGCCCCGGAAATTGTCGTAGGCGTCTGAACAAGAAGACCCGTGAATAATAGAGGTACTTCGGGCCCTCCGAGCGGCCTTGATTGAGTTATACGACGCGGTTTTACAGATATGAATGGAGCTTGTCGTCTGGATAGATTCTGATACGAATGGCGATTTTGCTTGGCAATTGTCAACGCCTGGGGGTCGAGCCCCTTGCCCGAGCCTGTGTTGCGTTGCCAGTACGAATACCAAGCCTATCCGAGGAAATAAGCGCACTTCGTCAATAGCAATGGTCCATCGAATATGAGATGAACATAATAATGGAAATACACGATGTCGTGGCATTCTCTGTGGCGGATTGTTTTCGCGTGATCAGGTTTGGTGTCCGAGCTTCGACACACACACACACACACACACACACGATTCGTTTTCGTGTTGGGTGTGTGGTACAATCGCATTTGGGTCCTGTGCAAAAGAGGGAATTGAGCGAGTGCGTCGTACCAGTACGCGAACCACAAAAAAAAAAAAAAACATGTTGGGCAATAGCTTTGTCATGCTGAAACCCCCTTTCGAAACCGAGAAAATCGGGTTTGATATATATTTTGTTTCATATTCCCAAGTTTCGAAGCGATCTGATAAATGCCTTATCGAGGGATTTCAATTTGAAGATTTTGGAGGTTGTCTTGGCGGTCCGTTTTGGTGTGGTGTTACCTCGGACGGAAGCTCGCTACTAACGTTAGTATATATACGATACGTTACCTTGGGTGAACTTGACCTCGGCCTGGTATGCACTATACCTCTCTAACACAGATCAAATCTCAAGCGGCCGAAATCTATCTTCAACTCGGCCTAGTTTACCGAGGTTAAGTGCCAACCCCACCAGGACGCAGACCGTGCGCCGCGTGGTTTGTGGGGAAGCGAATCTCCAGGATTTTGCGGGGAAACAAGCACTGGCACAAACCTTGACCCACGGATCAAGCTTTTTGCTCTTGGCGGATCATTTGACCTGCCCCCAGTCGCAGGCTATATGGTTTGGGATCTAAACGTGCGAATCCGTATTGGAGGGCTGTGGCAAACGCGATCCGGGTACACACAGTCTATCGCGGTTCAAAATCTCGGATAACCTAAACATGGCCAGTGCGCTATGCCGGGAATTCTTAAGATTCTCTCGCGCCATGTTCCTGCCCTGTTCTCGATGACCCGGAGTACAAGTAGCGTCATTGTCGGCCTTCCCTCCGAGCGAACTTCAAGGCTTTAGTTCCCAGGGACGATCGCTTCAATCAAACCAAAATCAGCAGCCATCACCATGTCGATACTAGAAACTCAGGAGCCCAAAACCTCGGACGAGTACCGAGTAGCGACGAACGAAGCAAAGGTATCGTCTCGTGATCCTGATACGGAGCGCGATAGCGATGGTGAGGACCATTACCATGAACCACCGGTTAGTAGCCCTTTTAGTTCTCAGAAACGAAGGAAAACTTAGTGAACATCCATCGGCCGAGGGTAGATGACATTTCGTCGGTTCATGGCTTTCGTCGGGCTTGCTTTTCTTTGGACCGGATCTCAAGTAAGAAATACTTCCAGAACATTATATTTTCATGAAATACTTGTGTTCTAACCAAAAACTCCAAATAGATACCTGTCTACCTTTTCGGTGGGTACGTAGAACCCTAGAAGGAACATATCATCACCAAACTCGAGTTATTTTTCATCTAATTCGAATCAAGGATCCCACCTTATATTTACGGCTCGATTGGCGGTGCGGACCGCTGGATCTGGTTTGTTCTTGCAAATCTTTTATCACTCGCATCCGTCTGCCCGTTCGTTGGTAGCTTGAGCGATCTCATTGGCCGAAGAAATGTGGCCATGCTTGGAGCTTTGCTACTCATCGTCGGTATGGCCGTCTGTGGAACCGCCCACAAGATGAATGTATTCATCGGTGAGCCCCAAAAGGTCCTTGTTGATACGATATCCAAAGAACGTTCATCGCTAATATCGATTATCACAGCTGGGATGGTAATTTTATAAACACCAAAATCCAAAGAAATATGTATGCTAATACAAATCACAGGCGATTTCTGGTGCCGGTGCCGGTATTTGTGAATTAACGGCACTGGCTGCTACTTCGGAGCTTGCTCCCACTAGAAAGCGAGGAAAATATGTTGCTGTCCTTATCTTCACTATCATCCCCTTCTGTCCAAGTGTCCTCGTGAGTTTTACCCTGCCAATCAGCGCCACCAGAGGGATAACATTTCGTTTGAAAATCTAACACTCTATAGTGGGCTCAACTTATAGCATATCATTCAACTTGGCGAAATGTCGCATGGCTCTGCCTCGGCTGGTCTGCTATTGGTTTAATCGCTATCGCCGCCTTCTACTTCCCACCACCAAGACCAAACTCGAAAGGCTTGTCAAAGAAAGAAGTAATCAGTCGTATCGACTTCATTGGTGGGTTCCTGTCAATCACCGGACTGCTCTTGTTTATGGCAGGGTTACAGGTGAGTAATCTCGTGCTTGTCCATCCAGAGTTCGTATTATCACTTCGCTGACAACCTCAAAGTGGGGAGGGTATCAATACCCGTGGAAGTCAGCGCACGTCCTCGCTCCGTTGCTCATTGGTGCTGCATTCTTAGTCGCCTTTACGTTTTGGGAAATATATGGCGCAAAGTACCCAATATTCCCAAGTGAATTGAAAATAGCTCCCAGAATTTTGACCCTCACATTGATCATCACCGCGATATCTGGTGCCAACTTTTTCAGCGTCATAATGTATGAAATCCCTCCTCATTAAGTCCGAGGTAACTGGACTTGACGGCTAACATTGATGCTCAAAGGTTCTGGCCAACACAGGCGTTCAATGTCTACGGTCACGACCCTGTTGGAGTTGGCATTCGTGGTATTCCCATCGGATTTTCAATTCTTATCGGGGCTTGCATAGTGCTCTGGCTTCTTTCAGTTTTCAGTGGCCGGAACCGAGAGCTCATGATTGCATCATCGGTCATTATGACCGCCGGGTGTGCTTCTTTGGCCTGCGCAACGCCCTACAACCTGAATAAGTTATACGGGCTTTTAGTTCTTGCAGGTCTAGGGATTGGTGGAATAGTCGTTCCCGCAAGTATAATCACCACGATTATCTGTCCAGAAGAGTTAATAGCGACAGTCGCAGCATTGACACTAGCCATTCGAGTATTGGGTGGCGCGGTCGGATATACGGTGAGCTTGTTCCTGACTTTTGATCCATGGATAGGAGCCCGCCATGTGGGTTCGTTTTAGCAAAATTGTGCTTACAAAGCCCACGATATCAGATATACTACAACGTTTTTATCGAGAAATTCATACCAAATGCGACAAAGTACATCGGATTCACTATGTACTCTATGAATATTACAAACCCTGCACTTATCGAAGAAGCCATCGTACTCACCGGAGCTAGTTTACTAGAAGGTATTAAGCACATACCTGGTGTCGACACTGAAGAAAAATACGAAGCAATAGTATCAGCGGGGCAATTGGCGTTTTCTGAGGTAAATATCTCATTTTCACAATAAAACGAACATAGGTGATGATGACTAAAGAATATTTAGTCATATAAATATGTCTATTTGACGAGCATCGCATTTGGAGGCATCTCCATCGTCGCATCCATATTCTTGGGGGATATCAAGAAGTAAGCAGTACACTACCACCCCATATTTCAACTATATATAAAAAAAATTTTGAACTTTGAGTTCAAGTTTTCTATAGGTATAGATCTGACATTTCGAGACAGATACATGACAGATCGTGTTGCCGTAATCATTCATTAGCACCTATCCGTACGAAAGTCTTGTTCTCAATTTGTTCTCAGATGCGCAATCAATTAAATTGTAAATTATCAGATAATCCGATAATGTTGAAGCTACAAATTGTTCGATGAAGTGTCCTACTTCGTGTTGGCTGTATCAGGTCTCCGAGAGTGACCTAGGTAGGAACTTACAATTTATCAATTAATCACTTGTTTATTGTAAATCATTATTTTTTTAAAAAAATGTAATAAACCGTATATACATACTGTCAGCTTTGAGGTGGGTTAAGATAAGGTTAAAAAATTTTTTATCCCACATAAATAATTAAAAAATATATATATAATAAAAAAAAATTATATAAGTATTAATAAAAATAATTACTTATATGAAATTAATATTAATTTTTAAAATAATAATAAAGTTATATATATTAAAATAAAATAAAATTATTCAATATAAAAATATATAAACATTAATAAAAAATATTGTTGACCTCCTTACCTTTTTAAAATAATATGGGTTTAAGATTTTTTGATTATAATGGTATCTATTATATATATAAATAATCGTACATCAGCAAAAATATCAGGCCTCGCTTATACAATATGTGGTATAACTAGTGGCGCAATATATAATATATAATTACAAATACCCAATATTTTATATAGTTTAACTGTTATGTGGTACTACAGCAGCCAGCAGCCAAAACAACCAGAACAGCCTGAATAGATATTACATTATATAACATATTATTAAATGCTAAACAACTATAAAAACTATAATTTTCTAATACTTTTTATAACTTAAACATTAATTAATATTATTATTATTAATATTAATATTTTATAAGTAATAATATTAAACTTTATTAATTTTTAAAATCTAAACTTAAATTATTTTAATTTGGGTCCAAGATTGGATTTTTATTTATTATTCATCAGCAAAAAGTTAAACAGCTATAAAGGATAGCCTATATAATTATAAAGGTAATCTTTATTTTATAAAAATTTGTTTATATATTTTCAAAAGTTATATTTATATATTTTTAAAAATTATTCATTAGTAAAAGGTTATGTTGCCCTCCCTGCTTTCTAAAGGTTATAAAGATATAAAAAAAAAAAATTTTTAAATAATTTTAAAAGTTAATATTTAATCTTTAAAAAATAAAGAAGGTAATAATTTAAAAAAAAAAGGTCTTTTTTTTAATTTAAATATTTTATTAAAAATAATAAAAATTTAATTGAAAGAAGGGATTTTTTAATTTTTATAAATATATTTAAAAATAAATTTTAAAAAAATTAATTTTAAATTAAATAAAAATAATAAAAATTTAATTGAAAGAAGGGATTTTTTAATTTTTATAAATATATTTAAAAATAAATTTTAAAAAAATTAATTTTAAATTAAATAAAAAATAAAATTTATTAAAAATATTTTTACTTTTTTAAAAAAAATATTTTAATATTATTTATAATATATTTATAAAATATTAGTTGAATAATATGTATTATTTATAAAATATTATCAGTACACATATACTATTAGTAAACATATTAATAATATGTTAATAATAAAAGGGGATTTTATAATTTAATATATTACATCAACAAAAAAATGGTTATCCTTTAGCTCATCTTAAGGATTGGTGTTATTTAATGATCTTAATTTTTTATTTAGACGTATATCATATTTAAATTTTTATAAATATTTGATAACCTTTTTCAAAAAACTAACTATTTTTTTAAAAATAATAATATTTTTTGTTAAATTATAAATAAATTAAAATCTTCTAATTAATAAATATAATAATTTTAAATAATTTATAATTTTTTTATTATTTATTAATTAATTTTAATTTATTTATAATTTTTTTCGGAAAACCAACCACCCTTCCAAGAATAACAACATTTTTTATTAAATTATAAATAAGTCAAAATTTTTTAATTAATAAATATAACAATTTTAAATAATTTATAATCTTTTTTTATTATGTATTAATTAATTTTAATTTATTTATAATTTTTTTTAAAAAACTAGTTATTTTTTTAAAAATATTAATATCTTTTATTAAATTATAAATAAATTAAGATTTTTTAAGAGTGAATATAATAATTTTTTTATAATATTTTTATTATTTATTAATTAATTTTAATTTATTTATAATTTTTTTTAAAAAACTAGTTATTTTTTTAAAAATATTAATATCTTTTATTAAATCATAAATAAATTAAATTTTTTTTGGAATAAATATAATAATTTTTAATAATTTATAATTTTTTTATTATTTATATATATTAAAAAGAGATTTTTTACATAATTCTTTTAATAATATTAAAGTCTTAATTATTATTATTTTTATTTAATTTATTAATAATTTAAGTTTAATTATTATTATTTTAAAATTAATATTAGCAAAATTATAATTAAAAATAAATTATTCCATAAAATTTTATACTTTTAATTTTAAATTTTTTAAATTTTTTATTTATATATAAATCAATAATAATTATTTAAAAATAATAATAATCTTTTTTAAATATTTAATAATTTAATTTTATTATTATTTAAATAATAATAAATTTTATTATAAATATTTAAATTTATATAAATATTTATAATATATATATTTTTTTTTAAGATTATAAAAAATTAATTAAACCTTAATTAATATTTTTCAAATTAGAATAATCTATCAATATACTTATAATTTATATTAACTATAATTTAAAATAAAATATTAATATATTTAAATAAATTTTAAAATTTTTTAAATATATTTTCTAAGGCTTAATTAAAATTTATTTATAAATATAAAATAATACTCTCAATTAGTAATTTTATTATATAAAATAAATAATAATTTAATTTTTATAATATTATATTTTTATAAATTTTTATAATTATAATTTTTATTTTTTTAAAAAATAATATAATTTTTATATTTATTATTCTTTTTTTAATTTATTATATATTATAAAATATAATAATTATATAATTTAAAAAATTAAAAGTTTTTTAAAAAAATTATTATTTTATTAAAAATATATATTTATTATTCTCTAAAATTATTTAAATAAAAATTAATATTTAAATACATTTTTTTAAATAATAACTTTTTTAAATAATATATTAATATTTAATAAAAATTTAATATATTTTTATAATTTTTTTTTTTAATTTTTATAATTATAAATAATTTTTTTTATAAAATTAATTTTTTTAATAAATAAAATAATAATTTTTTACTAAATTTTAATTATTTATTAAAGGTTATTCGTATTTATTTTTAAAAATTTAAAATATTTTTATTATAATTAAATTATTATTAATTTTTTTTATATTTTTAATAAGAATTTAAATATATATAATATTTAATTAAAATATATTTATTTTATTTTCAAATATTATATTTAAAAAATTTAATTTTTGAATATAAAATTGGTAAATATAATAATAAAAATTTAATATTTATTTATATATATTAATATAATTGGATATTTTTTATTTATTTTTTAATTATTTAATATATATTATTTTTAAAAACTTCTTATTTTATTATAAAATATTATTATATTTTTATATAAAATAAAAAAAAGTGATTAAAAAAATATATTTTAATAAAAAAATATATTTTAATAAAGTTAAGATTAGAAAATTTTTGTAAAATAATTTTAATTTTATTTTAAATTTTAATTTTTTTTTTTTTTAAATTTTAAAATAATATTTATAAGTTATATTTTTATTTTTATAATTAAATTTCCATTTAAAATATTAAAAAAAATTTTAATTTTATAATTTTATTTATTACAAATTTAAAAATTTTAAATTTATAAAATATTTTTTTATAAATATAAAATATTTTTAATTAATTTTTTATATAATTAAAAATATTTTTTTATAAATATAAAATATTTTTAATTAATTTTTTATATAATTAAAAATATTTTTATTATAAAAATAATATTAATAATAAAAAATAAAATTAATAAAAATTTAAATGTAATTTATAATATTTTTAAAAAACTATTATTTGTTATTTTAAAAATTTCTAAATATTTTTGTAAATATAATTACTAATATTTTTATTACCATCCTTATTTTTTTTTTTATTATTATATAATTTAAATATAAATTATTTTTAAAAAATAAAAATTTTTATAAAAAAAATATAATTTTTAAAAAATATTAAATTTATTTAAAGATTTATATTTTTTTAAAAAAAATTATAAATTATTTTATAAATTATTTTATTATATTTAAATAAATATTGTGAAAAAAATTTGATTTATAAAAATTTAAAATTTTATTTTTTTATTTTTTTTTATTTTTTATTATTTTTAAAATATTTAAAATATATTTAATAATTTTATATTATGCCCGACTACCAGTTAGGACATAAGCTAAAGAATTTCGCGCCCATCAGCTGCGAACATAAAAACACATCCAATTTTTGCCCCGGTTGTTAGCGGTACCCGGGTAAAAATGTGTTGCGCACGGACTACTCTGATAACCATAAATTAAAATTAATTAATAAATAATAATTAATAAATGATACTACTTAACCCTAACCTAAACCTAACCCTAAGTAATATAATAATTAAAAGTAATTAATATCAAATAATTAAAAGTTAATTAATTTTTAATAATATATATTTTTAACCCTAACCCTAATTTTAATTAATTTTTAATAAAATGTAGTAATTATTAATATTAATAATTAATAATTAATTATGTATATTATATAACCCTAACCCTAACTTTAATAATTAATAATTTAATAATGCAAAATTG
>JAJTUC010000039.1:167504-198347 GCA_036971365.1 Dactylellina leptospora | reverse complement strand
AAAAAAAAAAAAAAAAAAAATTTATCAAAACAATAAATAATAGGTTTATTATTAAATAATATTAATTTCTAATATAAATTTAGAATCAAATAATAACCATTTATACAAAAATATTTATAAAACTTATTATTTAAAATTTTTTTATATTTACAAACAAAATAAATAAAAACTTATTTTCTACAATAAAATCTTTTTATAAAAAATAGTTTATTTATAAATATAACAAATTCTGGTATAATAAAAAAAAAAAATTTAATAATAAAATTATAATATTAATAAAATTGATAAAAATATCTTTATTTTTTTTTTTATAAATATTTTTTATAATATTATTATTTTTAATTTTAAATTTATTTATATAATTATCAAATTTTTTAATATATTTTTAAAAAAAAATTTTTAAAATAAAATATTTTTTTTTTATTTTATTATATTATTTTTTATTTTTTATAAAAATATTTATAATAGTGAAATAAAAAATTTTAATTTAATTTTTTTAAAAATATTTTTTAGTTTAATAATTAATATTATTATAAATTTTATATAAGTTATTTTTATTATATTTATAATATTAATATTAAAATTAAAATTTATTATTTACTTTACCTTTATTTTTATTATTAATGTTTAATTTTTTTCTAAATATTTTAGTAATCTTATTTATAAAGTTACCAAAAAAATTAATATAATTAAAAAAATTAAAAATATTAGAAAATTTTTTATTATTTTAATAACCTT
This sequence comes from Dactylellina leptospora, assembly GCA_036971365.1. Classification (NCBI taxonomy): domain Eukaryota; kingdom Fungi; phylum Ascomycota; class Orbiliomycetes; order Orbiliales; family Orbiliaceae; genus Dactylellina; species Dactylellina leptospora. The sequence continues at coordinate 197,609 of JAJTUC010000039.1, read as the reverse complement.
TTTTATTAAATTTATTAAAAAAATTAAATAATTTTATAATAAAAAAAAATATTTTTTTTTTAAATTTTATTCATTTTTTTTTCATTAATAATAGTAAAAATTACAATTGATTTATAAATTTTAAAATTAATAATATTAAAAATTTAATTTAATATACTATAAAACTTTAGGATTACATTAAATCCTTTATAAATAATATTAACCTATTCTTTTTTGTTATCTTTTTTAATTATACAAAGGAATTTAAATTTATAATTAATATATTCCATTAATATATAATTTTATATTTAATTAAATTTTTTTTTATATATTATTTATTTAAATCTATATATAATATTAATGAAATTATATTAAATAATTTCCTTTTAATAATTAATATTAATTTTTAATTTATCCTTTTTTATAATAAATAAGCTAATATACTATTTAATAATTTTATTTTTTAAATAAAAATAGAAAATTATTTAAACATAAAAACTAAAATAAATATTATAAATATTAATAATAACTTAAATAAAATTATATATAACCTTAAAATTAGGGATATCATCAAAATTAAAATTGTTAATTTGTTTAATTTTAAGAAAACATATATTTTTAGTATTTAAAAATATATTAGCCATAAAACTCAATATAATAAAAAATATATTATTTTATTAAATAATAATTATATTCTAAACTAATATTTTTTATATAATATTAGTTATTTAAATTTAAAATACCATAAATATATTCTAATCAAAAATCAAACTACTAGAAAATAGAATAAAAAAATTAGGTGAAAATAAAGATAATAAAAATAAATCCAGAAGTATATTAATACCAACACCAACACCAAAACTATTTATTATATTATTTATAATATTATATTAATTAATTACAAAAATAATTTATAATAATAGAATATTTAAAAAAATAAAAAAATTAAAAAAATTAATTAATTTAAATAAATTGATTAAATCAAAATATTATTTAAAATAATTTAAAAAATTATCAATTTTTTTAGTTTTAAAAATAAAATTAGGAGAATTAATAATTGGTAGTAATGATATATTAATTAGAGTTTTATTATTTAATAAAAAAAAAAATTTATTATTATAAAAATAAAAAAATAATATTATTAATTATTTGATAAAAAAAATTTTTTAAAAAAATAATAAACCTAAAAATATCTTAATTTTTTTAAAACTAATATAATTAGTGAAAATATCATATTTGATTTTTAAAAAATCAAAAATAATATCTCTAATATTCCATAAAATCAAATTTATAAAAATTAACAAAAATATTTTTAATAAAAATTTAAATAAAATTAAAATATTTTTAGTAATAAAAAAAAAATTTCAACAACTTTAATAATTTTTTTATTCACCAAAAAAAAAAGAAAAAATATTTATTTTTTTAAAAATTATAGATTATTAAAGAATAAAAATAAGAATAAAAATTTAATTATAAAATATCTAATAAAACTAAAACTAATAATATAATAAAAATAAAAATGGTTATTAAATTTTTTAAACATAAAAAAAATTAAAAAAACCTAATTAATAAAATTTTATAGTATTATTCTTAAATTTAAACAAATAAGTTTAAAGGTATTAATAAATTTATTAATAAAATTAATTAAAAATTTGATGATAATTAAAACTAAATTTTTTTTATAATATATTTAAACTTTAATTAAATTAATTTTTATTATATTCACAAAAAAATATTTTTTTGTAATTTTAATTAAATCAAAAATAATTAAACAATAAAAACTATATTTTTATAATTTAAAATAATTATAATAAACAATTAATATATTTATAAAACAAATCTTACAAACCTTATAAATTAATATTAATATAATAAAAAATCCCTTTAATTAAAATAAATAATCAAAAATTAATAAAATTATAAAATTTTTAAAAACCAACTTTAAAAACAAACTTAAATTGATAAAATTACTTTAAAAATGTAATTAATTAAATTAATAATAAACAAATTTTTCAATAAAATATAATAATAATAAAAATACTAGAAATACTTATAAAGATGTAATAAAAATAATTTTTAAAAAAAAAAAAAATTATATTATAATTATTATAAAATATAAAATAATCTAATTTTTTTTAATAATAAAATTTAATTAATTGGAATATAACAGGATATAATGAATGAATTAAAAGTAGAAAAATAAATAGAAGTAGCTATGGAATTTAACAATAATGGAAATTATAATTTCAAAAAATCAAAATAATTTAAATTTTTATATTGAATATTGGTGTGATGTTATTAATTGTGATGTTATGTGTATGGTTGATATAATAAATAAGGTGTTATTTAATAGAGGGAGTTGGGCTGCCTATACTGATAAGTAGTGTGTTTAGCAACGTAACCAATAATATAATAATAATCGGTTGATGGCCACCATAGTAATTAAATTTTTTATAAAAAAAACTTTAACTATTCTTAAATCTAAAATTAATAATAAATCATTTAACAAAAAAATATATATATATATATAAAAGAATTATTATTTAAAAATAAAATATACTTAAAAAAAAAATATTATAATTATAATAATAAAAACTTTATAATATTATAATTTTAATTTTAATAATTTTTATATCTAATTTATTTTTTAACAATCTATAATAATAAAATTATTATTTAGATTTTTATTAAAAATAATAAAAATTATTAAAAAAAAATTATTAATTTTATATAATATAAAAAAAATTTATATTTTAAAAACTTAATTTATTTTAAAAAAAAATTAATATTATTTTTTAAATAAAAAAATTATGAAAAATCGATAAATATTTATTAAAAAAAAATAATAAATTAAGAAAGATTATATATAAAAAAAAATTAATTATTAAAAATTATAAGTAATAATTTAATTTAAATTATATAAAAATCTATATTTTAATAATTAATATATATATAATAAATATATATATATATATTTTTTTTTATAATTCTTAATTAAAAAATTTATTAAATAGATATTAAAATTATTTTTTTAAATATTTTGTTATTAAAAAAAAAAGAATTTATATATATTTTTGAAATAAATATAAATTTAAATTTATAAATGCAAAAATTTTATTATTATTAAAATTATTATATAAATTTAAATAAATATTTTATTTCTAAAATAAAAATTTTAATTTTATAATTACTTTAAAAAATTTTCTTTTTAATATAAATTTTTTTTTCAAAAATTAGTGTTTTTATATAAGAGATAAATTATTATTATTATATATATAAATAATTTTTTAATAATCTTTTTTAATTTAAATTAAATAAAAAAAATAAAAAAAATTTTAATAATAATATATAAAATAAAAAACTTTAAAGATATATAAATATTTTTAAATTTAAAAATTATAAAAAATTATATTAAAAAAATCTTAAAAATTATATTTAAATATTTTAATATATAAAATATAAAATTGTATATTATTTTAATAAAATTTAAAAAATATTTATTATAAATTTTTTTTTTTTTTTTAAAAAAAAAAATACAAATTTTTATTAAAACATATTAAAAAATTTAATATATATAATTATTAATTATAAATTAAATCTATTTTTTATAGTATATTATTTAAAATAATTTATTTTTATTTTAAAAAAAAATTATTTAATAATAATTAAATAAATATATCAATATTTTATAAATATTTAAAATTAATATTTTAAATATTTAAAAAAAAATATATTAAATAAAAATATTTTAGATATTTTTTATAATATTAATAATATAAATTAGATTATAAACTTTAATTTAAATTTTTTTTTTATAAATTAATTATTAGATTTATTTTTCATTTATATAATTTTATTATATTGTAGATTAGTAAGTTATAATTTATTATTACTAAATCTAATACTAAAATTGAAATTATTATTTCAAATATAATTAAAAATAAAAATATATAATTTTATAAATTATTAATAACCTTTTTATTATTATTAAATAAAAAAAAATTAAAACTTACAATATTTTATGTAAATAATTAAATAACAATTATAATTAATTTAAACTTTAATAATTAATAAAAAATTAAATATTATTAAATTAAATAATTATAATTAAAATTAATTATAAAAAAAAGAAACTTAAAAATTAAATATTTAAACATAAATAAATTAATTATTAATTTTTTCATAAAAACTTTTTAAAATTTTTTTTTTAAAAAATATTATTATATTTTTAAATTTTAATAAAAATTTATTTAATTTTTTTATATAAATATATATTATTTATAAAATTATAATTTATTTAATTAAAAAATATTTAATTTAGATTTTATTATAAATAAATTAAAATTATATATAAATTATATAAAAATAAAAAATATAAATAAAAAAAAATTTATTTAAAAAAAATTTTTTTTTTTTATTAAAATAAAAAATAAAATAAAACAATTTTAAAAATTAAATATTTTTTATTTAGATATAAACTTTTTAATCTAATTTTTTTTAAAATATTTTTTTAAAATCAAAAATTTTTAATAAAATTTATAAATTTTATAAAATTATTTATTTTTAAAATAAAATTTTAAATTGATTTATTAAATTTTTAAATTTTAATTAAAATTTAAAAAAATTAAATTATAAAAAAATTAAAAAAATTTATATAAAAATTTAATAAAATTAAAATCAAAATTTATTATAAAACCTATAAAAAAAAAATTATAAAAATAAATAAAATAAAAATAAATTATTAATTAATTTTTACTAAAATTGATTTTAATCTTTAAAATAAATAAACTAATATTTAAAATAATAAAAATAATAAAAAAAAAAAATTTTAAAATATAAAAATAATTTAATAAATTAAATAAAAAATTAATTATAAAAAAATTTTTATTATATAAAAAATAATTTAATATATATTTTAAATAAAAATAATTAAATTAATATAAAATTCTTTTATAAAAAATATTATATTTAAAAAAACTTATTATTATAAATTATAATTATAAAATTTATTTATAATTATTTTTAAAAAATCATAAAATAAATTTATAATAATTAACATATTTATAAATATAATTATTTATTATTTAAAATATTTATAATTAAAATACTATAAAAAATTAAATAGGATTAAATAAAATATTATAAAAATTAAACTAATAATTTTAATTATAAATTTATAAATTATTTATATAAAAAAGAAATTTATTTAAATTAATTAAAATATTTATTTTATTTAAATAAGTATAAATTAATAAATAAAAAATTTTAAATCAACAACTATTAATTATAATAAATATAAGAAACTAATTAATTATATAATTATATTATATTATATTAAATTAAATAATTTTTTTGAACTTTTTATTATTATAATAAAAAAAAATACAATTTTGGTTTTAATATATATATATATATTATATTTTTTAATAAAATTAATTAAAATAATATAATATTTAAATTTTTTTTAAATATATTATAAATAAAAAATAATAATTTTATATAATATAAAATTATTTTAAATATTATTAATATTATTAGTTTAAGTTATTAAAAAAACAAAATTTATTTTTATAAAATTTATATAAAAAAAAAATTTAAAAATATTTTAAAAATTTAAAATTAAATCAAAACAACAAAATTTTAAATTAAAAAATTAAAAAATTAAAAAATTATCTATAATATAACATAAAAAAAAAATAAAAATAAAAATAAAAATAATAAAAATATAATTTTTATTATATATACATATAATAAAAATATAATTTTTATTATATATACATATAATAAAAAACTTAAATATTTATTATATTTAAAATATAATTAATAAAATTAAAATTTTCTTTATAATATTTAAATTATAATTAATAAAATTAAAATTTATTTTATTAATTTTAAAAATAATTAATTTTTTAAAAACTCAAATTTTAACTATATTTAATTTAAAATTAATATAATTAAAATTTAAGGTGCTAAATTTTGATTATAAATTTAAAAATTTAAATTTAGGTAATTTTAGATTTGATTTATAAAAATATAATATTTATTTTTTAAACCAGAATTTTATTATTTAAAAATTAAAAAATAATTTTATATTAGAAATATAATATAATATTTTTAAATTAAAATATTTAAAAAAAATAATTTTATATTAGAAATATAATATAATATTTTTAAATTAAAATATTTAAAAAAATAATTTTATATTAGAAATATAATATACTATTTTTAAATTAAAATATTTAAAAAAATAATTTTATATTAGAAATATAATATAATATTTTTAAATTAAAATATTTAAAAAAAATAATTTTATATTAGAAATATAATATAATATTTTTAAATTAAAATATTTAAAAAAATAATATATTTATTTTAAACTAAAAATTTAACTATATAAAAAAAATAATTAATTAAATTAATAATAAAATTTTTTAAAATTATTAATATATAAAAGTAATTTTATAAATCCATTCAAAATTAAAAAAGTAAAAACCTTTTTTTATTTTATATATTAATAATTTTATATTTAAAAAAAAGAATTTATTAAAAAAACATTTTTTTTAAATATATACCAATATATTTATACTTAAAAAAATATAAATATAAAAAAAAATTATTTATATAAATTCTAATTAAAAATTTATTTTAAATTAATAATTATTTATTAAAAATAATATAAATATAAAAAAAAATTATTAATTTATAAAAATAATAATTTATTACAATATTTTAAATATCTGATGATATATAATTTTAATAATTAATTTATTTATAAATTTTTAAGGTTGAATAATTATAATTTAAAAATTAATTACATTTATTATATAATTTTAATTATTAATAAATATTATAAATATTTTATATTAAAAATTATAATAATTTTTAAATTAGGAAAATAATTATAATAATATTTGGCTAAATAATTAACTATAATTAATATTTTGATAAATAAATTATTAAAAGAGTAATGATACTTTATTTTATATTAAAAAATTATTGGAGATTTTCTGATATATTATTTTAGGTTTAATAAAAATCGAATTTTAAATTAATATTATAAAAAATAATTAATTGGATTTCAGATATTATAAAAATTATTAATATATAAAATTTTTACCCTTTATAATTAATAAATTATTAAATAATAAAAAGGTTTTTATATTTATTTATATAAAACCATATTATAATTTATAATAATTTATTAAATAAAAATTTTGTTTAAAATTAGAAAAAAAATATATAAATTAATAATATTATATATTTTTATAAACTAAAATATTAAATAATATATATAAAAATATATTATTGTTAGGTTACCTAATTTATCAACCATATACTTTTAATTATATATAAGGTTTTAAAGTTATATAAATTAATATAATTATATATAATTAAAGAATAATTAAAAATTTTTTTTAATCATTAAATAATTTTATATTTATATATTTTTCCATATATTATATATCAGTTATAGTAGAATACCGTTTAATAAATATATTTTAAACTTAATTTAAACCCAACCCTAGGTAATATAATAATTAAATAATAATTAATAATTAAATAATAATTAATTATCAAATAAGCATTAATATTAATAATAATTAATTAAAATATTATTTAACTCTAATTTAATTTTAATTTTAAATAATATAATAATTAAAGTTAATTAATATTAAATAATTAATAATTAATAAATTTTAATATTATATATTTTTAATTTTAACCCTAATTTTAATTAATTTTTAATAAAATATAATAATTATTTATATTATATAATTTTAATCTTAATTTTAATAAGTTTTTAATATGATATATAAATATTTAATATTTAAGAAGGATAAATTAAATAAATAATTATTAATTGATAAATTACTATTAATTATTAAAATTTCATTTAATAAATTAAATAAATTAAATAAATTAAATAAATTAAATAAATTAAATAAATTAAATAAATTAAATAAATTAAATAAATTAAATAAATTAAATAAATTAAATAAATTAAATAAATTAAATAAATTAAATAAATTAACTAAATTAAATAAATTAAATAAATTAAATAAATTAAATAAATTAAATAAATTAAATAAATTAAATAAATTAAATAAATTAAATAAATTAAATAAATTAAATAAATTAAATAAATTAAATAAATTAAATAAATTAAATAAATTAACTAAATTAAATAAATTAAATACTTATTTTCTTGTTAATTAATAATTATATATAAATACTTAACATTAATAACCATTTTTTATAAAAATATATAAATATTAATAATATTTTTAAAATCCAATTATAAAATATTATAAATTAATAAATAATTAATAAAATAAATATTATAAAATTTTATAAAATTTATATAATTTTTTATCAAATATTTTTTATTATTAATTTATTATTTATTAAAAAAATTATTTAATTAAATTTAATAGTTTAATTAAATTTAATAATTTTATTTACTTTTAAAATTTTAAATATATAAAATAAAAGATATTAGAAGGTTGTTAAAAAATTAAAATTATAAACAAAAATTTTAAAAAAAATAAAAAATAAAAAAATTAATTAATATTTAGTTAAAAAAATATAATAATTAGAAAAAAAAATATTTAATAATAATTTATAAATTTATAAAAATATATTTTCTAATAATAAATATTTAATATTATTTGAAAATTAAAGAAACTTATTATAAAAAATTATTATAAAAATTAAAAATATTTAATAAATTATATAAATAAAAATAATAAAAAATTAAAAATATAATAATAATTATATTTAAAAATTTTAAAATTTTTTTTTAAATATTAAATTTTTTTTTTAAAATAAATATAATAATAATTATAAATAATAAAAAATTTTTATAATAAATTTTTTTATTTAATAATAAATTTTTTTAATATAATATACTAAAATAAATTAATTTTTAAAAATATATAAATTAATCTTTAAAAAATATATAAATTAATTTCTTAATATTTATTAATAATTTTTTTTAAAATAAAAATTTTCTTCTATAGTTATATAAGTTGCCTTTTACAGCCATTTGACTTTTTGTTAATATTTAAATACTACTTTTAAATTTTTTTATTACTTTTAAAATTATATTATAATAGTAAAAAAAAATAATGGAAAAATTAGAAGTAGGTATAAATAGAAAAATAAAATAAAAAATAATTATAAATTTAAAAATATTACAAATTATATATAATTAAAATATTATAAATATTTAAAACTATTTTGAAATTAAAAATTATAAAAGATTTTTTAATTGTGTTAGAATATTGTGAACTTCAAAATTATTTTGAATATTAGAGACTATCTTAAGATAGTTACCATAATATATCACCCTTTGACACAGTATATTTTTTAGTTCTCATTGACCAGTCAATCCTTAATCAAAAAGGCGCAATTTTTAGCGGATCCTAGCGCAGCGGAAGCAAGATGGACACAACTTGGTCTTTCAATATTTAAGTCTCGTGGACCATCGGAAATGAATCGGCATTTCCTGAGCCACCACCAACAGTAGTTTTTGAATTAAGAAGCTTCAGTAGGGCTCACCAAGAGAAGATGACCACTGCGCAATCTTCTCTTGGATGCGCGTCCAACGCTTTTGTCTACGTGGTCCATACCAGCGCCTTGATCGGGCTGGCCAAGATCAAATTGATCTACCATCGTGGACAGAAACAGACGGAAAACGGGGATTGTTCGAGTCCAAGACTTCCCGATCTTGTTTCGATCGATGAATCGGGGCGATAGGTTCCCCAGAAATGGATTCTTGAAATATCTTGGGAGGACATTTCGATCCAGAAACAAAGCTTGGCTCTTGGAACATTCTGTTGGCTTATGGCGATCTTTCGATTTCTCGATAGCCAAGATCCACCGCCGAAATGCCAATGTGGATTGGGTGTGTTTCTCCTTGACTACGGGTCTTGGAAATGCAACATTTCATACGCAAGGGCAACACTTTTAATCGAAGGCTGACGATGCCAAAATCTTGGGAGCAGTATTGGCACAGAGATACAGAACTTGATATTTGCCGTCTCTGAAGCCGATGAACTGGACTAACATCAACGAAGTGCCTGCAATCCGCGCACTTTGTCCCACCTCTATTCAGTGCCAAATGATCCCTAGAGCACCTCCAGCTGGCTGCTCTTTTCTATAAATTGGCACATAATCCTGCTTATATGTTTCCATCATGTGTCTGAGAACACCTCAAGCTACATCTCAAAAGCCTCTGCATGTTTAGTCCATACATTCGCCGTTAATATACCAATACGCCCTATTTCAAGATGAAGTTGGTTTTTGTTGCCACGGCCGCGTTATCTCTGGTCAATTGTGTCTCCGCCCTCCCAACCGCAGGTTGGAAGTCACCAGTCAAGTTCGATACATTGTTTTTCGACGCTACCTACGATGTTATCGCCACTCCCAACCAAGTAGTTACCAATACTTCTGTACCCGCCCCAGGCGAGCCTGGAGCCAAGGGAAGGTTTAGATACGGTATCAACGTCGCGTCTCAGACCATCTGCTACCATATCGAACTCTGGGGCGTTACCGGAGACTACCAGTCTCCAGCTAAAACAGCTACCCATATTCACGAGGCCGCCAAAGGCAAAAGCGGCCCCCCGAGAATCGCTTTCCCAAATCCGATTGGTGACGGAAAGTATCGAAAAAGTCGCGGTTGTCTGAGGGGGCCATTCAAGACGGGCATCCTAGCAAACGGTATCGATAGTGGCGATGGCTTCACGCTTGACAAGATCGTTGCCAACCCTGCTGGATTCTTCACCGATTCTCACACTAAAAAATACGTTCCGGGCGTCGTGAGAGGGCAACTGGGTAAGGGACGGAGCTGTTAGGAGCGGTTGGTAGCCAGTATACAGGGCGGTTGGTAGCCAATATATAGGTCAAATCAGATGGACATACAATTGATGGCCAAGTCAAATCTCTTCTATTCAGTATTTTTAAATTTAAAGTTGTATTTAGGCACATTTGATGCCTGTTAGGTAGCAAATCCTAGCTTGCCGGGTTTAACTTATTTTCTACACTATCAAAAGCTCGATACTGCTCTCGCGGTTGTTCTTGTAGAATCCTATTATATATTATACCAACGTCTGTAACCGAATACCATTTAAGGCCTGACCAAACCACCATGCCCGCTGTTAATCAACATGATTTTTTTTTTGAAACAAAAGGAACAAGAAATGTGTGTTTCAACAAGTGCTAGTCTCAAATCTACGTGCTCAAGACATTTTGAGCTGGAGGGTTGCAACGTTGGAACGTGTCTATACAAAATCTCTACCACGCATGAGATAGGTGGAACAATATATTGGGATATGGGGAGTTTACTTTCTCTAATTCCTTTTCTTTTCCTTTTTGTAACGCACGGGTTGGGTGCAGATGAGCCATGTGAGATTTGGGTTAAAGGCGAAATGTAGTTGATCTAGCCGCTTTGTGGTTCTAAATCCCGCTTATCCAGATTCATTAGCTTCATACCAAGATGCATCATACGAAATGAATTGGGCTGTTCGCGTACTTGCTAAGGCGTGATGGGGTACCTAGTGGGTACTTCGTAGCAGGTAACCATGCCGAGGCGAGCTCAGCCTAACCAACGAAGCGAAATCTCGTTTTTTTAACTTTGAGGTTTTCGCGCAACTAGCAGGAAAGCAACCTCGGAGGCTGGACCCGCCAGTCTCGATCGAAATCTATGATTCGTTTCTATTTTGTAGCACTGAACGCGCCACTGTACCCAGAGTCACACCAAACCAGTCACTAGTCCAAGTCCAGCTTGGGTCTGGAGAACTGCCGCGCTATTTCACAGAAAAACCCGGTCTACATGTATCCACGCACATTGCCAAGAGATCCGATCCGGGACCCAGCGCGGGTTTGAAGCAAAAATTCGAGATGCATGATGTGTTTTCGATCAAGAAGACAGCATTTTAGTCATGATATTCCTCTTGGCAGAGATTCTCTTTTCATATGAGACCCCTCTACCAATTGACGACTGCGTTCCTCTTTCGGAGTCTGCAGGAGTTACCCGATTTCCGAACACGCATTCGCATGATAATACAATAGACAGCCCCAACCTAGTGTGCTAGTGCCACATGCGCGGAGAGTCGGCAGGTTTTTGTGGTATCAGGAAATAGTGAGGTTGTTGCGAGTCTGTGCGGATAATTTTTGGCAGGGCTACGCTCCACGGAATTCTCCTTAGAATAGGTTAGTTACGACATCTGCTTGTTTAGGAATGCTGGAGGGGGGATCCGTCAGAGGAGGATGGTCTCCATCTCGCTCCACTGTTTAATGACTTTAGAAACCGGGTTAATTACTACTTAGTATATCTTTCAAGAGCTAACATAGGGATCTCCTTTGAAGGACCAAACCCTCCCCAGCAAAGTCATAATATGCGTTTTTGCAAGTAAAGATTCGAATTTTATTCGTCGGTCTTGCTGAAAGCATCCATATAATTCGACGCGCCTTGAGCCCAAGACTACCAATTCACAACAGATGTGACCACCTGGGACACTATTATGATTGCGAGCCCACCGCATCCTCAAACAGATCGGGATAGGGAATATCTTCGATCGCTATTCCCCCTCTTTCAAAAGTTTCCCCGGTTCCCAGACGACTTCAAGTTTCCCCTCACGCAAAACCATACCCCGCCATACGACCCCCCGAACAATGCCCTAGTTTATTTGGTTGTTGGCATGATCTTGTGCGGCATTACCAGCGCCATCGTTATTCTGCGATTGTGGGTTCGTGGGCGCCGTGGCTTTGGTACGGATTATTGGGTGATGCTTGCCTCGTTTGTATGTGTAAAAGCCTCAACACCTTGCTTCGACACGGATCGCAGAATAAATTATATCGCTCAACTTCTTGAACCCTTGCGGGTCCTAGGTATTCTACAATGGCTACGGGATCGCTAGTATCTACAGTACGTAACAATTCCTGGCTCAGTGGATCCATACATCTTGAGTACAATATCAATTGAACTTGTGTGTCGCAGCTGTTTTTGGAACCGGCATCGGTTATCATTTGTACGACCTCTCGGTTCTGGACATTCGGAACTATCTGATGGTAAGTCGCCTCTTGCTCCGGCTTCAGTTTTCTTGTAAATGCAGAGAGAGTTGGGTTCGTCATACAGAGACACCTAACTAACCGAACTCGCGTCTCCAGATGATACCTATAGTTGTTATAATGCTATGGACCTCGATAAATTTCAGTAGATGCTCGATTCTACACCTGTTCCTTCGGTTGTCCCACCTACAGTCCAAGTCACAAGTTCTTTATATCCGTATCCTCCTGGCTTTGTCATACACCTTTGCATTATTATCGATCTTGGTGATTGTCTTCGAGTGCGGGTTACCGCTCGAGAGGCTCACCGACCTTCGGTCATATTTCGATGGTACGTGTCGTGGGTATTCGACCATGGCATATCACGGGTACCTCGTTGGTATCAATCTAATTCTGGATGCTCTCACTATTTTCCCCCCAATAGTGATATTACTTAGAACGCCTTTAGCTTGGAAGAAGAAGCTTAATCTCATATTTCTACTTACGCTTGGTGTCTTAACAATGACGGTAGGCGCGGTTCGTATGTATGTTTTTTGGCAATGGACTTTGAATTCATACGATATTACCTGGAACATGGGTCTAGTTATAGTCGGGGGAAGCATCGAAGGCAGTCTTTCGGCAATAATAGCAAGCCTGCCAGTGCTCAACCAGAAAATTATTCAACTTTGCCGCAAAGTTTTTGGCAAGCCTGAAGCAGGACCCCCGAGAACTATCAGCACGAGAATGATAACGAGTTTGTTCGAACGAGCTTATAATCCAACCAGCACCGCTAAGTCTACGCAGGCCTCTACTTATGGGACAGCGCCCGAGAGGGTTCCCGCGCAGACCAACTGTATCGCGCTCTGTGAGATGGTAGTCGATCAAGGTGGCGTGAACTCTGACGGTGACCAGGTGGAAGATGACAACCGCTCCGATCGAAATGCCATATCTAGCGTGGAACATGCTACCCGCTACGGCCAATCGGGCTCAGAACTACAAACAGTTGCACTTATTCACGGTCAGGTACAAATTCCGATACCCACCAAAGTTAGGTTAAACACGTGTAGGTGATAGTCATCTTCCCCTAGCATATGTTATGTATTCGGACTGGCACGACGAGAGGGATTTTGTTGAATCTATATACCCCAGCCCCCCCCCTCGATGTTTATTTTAATAATTTATATTTGTTCTGTCGCAATGAAGCGAGTTCTAGTTTGAGGACCACCGTTTTCAAAAGATGTAACGAGTTCGAATTTATTCCCCGTCTCTGCTCTTCTGTCCTGCCAATTAGTACTTCGTAAATAGACACCCCATACACCCATGCTAATATATATGCATGGGTCTATGACGTACAGAATTGTCGGTGGTCCATATATTATTGTCTATGACCCCTACCGAATAAAATGCTCGAGATGCCAACCCACCAGCATTCGCGTTGTTTTTGTTGGTGGTCCACCGCCTGCTACCTTATCGAACCAAGCCGCGCCACAGCCGCTGATGTTTCGTCGCACCGAAATCCTCGTTCGACTTGACGCGCTCTTCGACGACTGTTATCGCCTGTTTTTGAGACTGAACCGCCGTAAAATTTACAATCCGGGTATTTTGGTTTGCAGGGTGAACCTCTATCGGGTCCCACCAGCTGGTAGATCCAAAAAAAAAAAGCCTGTCAAGGGCAAATTGCGTCAGGCCCGCTGATTGGTCCCCCTGCAGACATTATCGTGGCTGTTGGCTTGTTCCCCTGAAAAATGATATGTTCACATCGAATGGACTATCGTTGAAACAACCACCTCTTCATCCAATATATATTCAAGTGCCTCGCACTCCTTGTTTTTAAATCTTCACCGATTTACGGAATCCGGGCGTCTTGACTGACATTCTTTCAGATGCGTGTTCAAATAAAGAGCCAGCAGGGGAGCTAAATAAGTAACCCGAAACACACAAAACTATCCTAAGTATTCTATAGGATCGGTCCTTTGTGGGATCAGATGGCGACTTCTCCTGTTTCCAGCCAGCCAAACTTGGGCGCGGAAAATCGACGGCGACGGTTATCTGAAGAAAACCTTTTGAGGCATAGTGTCGACTATGATCATCCTTCTGAACGAGGTACATATTCACGGAAGAATTGCAGGTGATACCGGGTTGGTCAGCTGGGTTGGAGCTCAGACAGAAACTTGACACCTTCTCACGAACGATATTGGCATCTCGCGCAAAATTTCTTTCACTTAATTAAATATACAACCATCGCTAACGACTCTTATCCGAGTTTAGATCACACTGGTCCAGCATCTCGCTTTATTGATTACTTCACCAGTTCGACATCGACCATTCCGCGAAAATTCGGCGTGTTTCCCCGTCTCAGACATGTCCTGGCTAAACTTATGTTCTTCCTCCTCCCGAGCTTTATCTCCTGTTCATTTACAGGCGCTGTTACCACCGAAAAACTTGCGCCGACCGCCTGGCTAGACGGTCTGCGAGGCCTTGCCTGTGTCATTGTTGTGGTCCATCACTATGCAGGCGAATACTCTAAGACCATAGAAAATCCTTATGATGGTGCTGACAATACCCGCCTTATCCAATTTCCACTTATAAAACTCATACACTACGGTCCTCCTATGGTGAAGATATTTTTTATAATATCGGGATTTGTCCTCACGGTGAAGGCTGTCAAGGTCTCAAGAGTCACTGGCGCTATGGATACATCAGCCCTCATAAGTAACCTTTCATCATCAATATGGAAACGTTTTCTTCGGCTCTATATCCCGTGCGCGGCCGGATTTTTCCTTTGCGCCCTCATGATATCTGCGGGAATGATGGAGGCTCTCCCTTACCAAACACACCCGAAATGGGTGAGCGGATCGATAGAAAGAAGACCACCGACCAAAGAAAACATCATTCAACAACTGGTTTACGCGTATCATGACTTTTACATATTCGCGATCGACATCACGTTCTTCAAGATCCGTGATAAAACATATTCTACAGATGCGCGTTCAACCCCCCTTGCCCTTTGAAGTGCTTACGGCTAATTATTATCGTAGGGGCACTTGTGGACTATCCCAGTCGAATTTAGGAATTCAATCCAGCTGTTTACCTTCGTCGTAGGAAGCTGTATGCTCAAACGGTGGTTAAGGATTTATGTTGTCCTCCCAATTCTCTATTCATTTTTGCTCTACTACGGGTCCTGGGGCTTATCACTCTTCCTGTTTGGCTATTTTCTCGCTGAGTTACATAGCGACCTCCTCGCCACTCCTACAAACCTCCCCACCAACCTCAACGAGAAAGTATCATATCGAACCTTTCCGCTCAAAAGCATTGTCCATATTTCAATGGCGCTAGTGGGCCTCTATTTGATCAGCTACCCACGCAAAAAGCACCCATCTCAATATTCTAATGGCTTCCATTTTTTACTCCCTCTGACGCCAAAAAAATACCCACTAGCCCATGACAAACGACCGGATTTCAGTCACGAATTTTGGCAGAGCGTCGGTTCCATGCTGCTTATATGGGCTTTGATGTATCTGCCGCGCATACAGAGATTAATTTTGTGTAACAAAGTCGTACAGTACTTTGGGAAAATCTCTTTCGCCCTATACATAATGCATGCCCAAATCCATCACAGTGTCGGATATTGGGCTGTGGTTAACGGGTTGAAATTAGTGGGAATCTGGCGTTATGACGCGAAATCAAAGCATTGGGATATCGCACCAGGACATGATGTACTCTGGAGCGGCGTTGTTGCAACGTCATTCTTTCTTATTACCTTTCCAATGACCGTTTGCTCCGCAGATTTGTTTTGGAGAGCGGCTGATCTACAAAGCGTCAGGTTTCTGAGGTGGCTTGAGCCAAAAATCAAAAGATAGGCCGATTCGGGGCAGCACCCGGATTAAACACGTTCCGAAGTTTGTATGTTTTGTTGGTGTTCATGTGAGATTAAATTTCTAGATGTTACAAAGCGCAGGAATTACGTATTCGAACAGACACGGTTGTTTGGCCTTGCTTTCTTCGCACCGATTCTTGAAAACTCCCCTCTTTCTTACCACATCTAGACTCTGGGGCCTTTGTCAACGCTAGGGGTATGTCATAATCATACCAATTTGTAGACTTGATAGATCTTCTCGCGTGTTGGACCAGCATCTAGTCCCTTGTATTAATCTCAGGAAAATGTAAATCCTGGCAACATTGAGTGTAGTTGGTCCCATTCCACTCGCCTATCTTCATCATGTTTATACACCGGGGTCTTGTCTATTATTCGTTGATGCGGTTTATTTGACCAATTTGGTTTCTTGCTGGGAAATCAAATACACAAATTCTTTAATGTGGGTGATCTGGGTTATTTCGAGAATCAAGCTCATATAACCACCAGTGGCACGTTTTCAGCTGAATTCAGCCATTTCCCGAAGTTACAAATAACAGAAAGGGAACTAGAAAGCAACGAAAGAATAGAGAACAGAGGGAACAGAGAGTTTTAACAAAGATTTAACGCCAATGATAGTAAATACAGCGCTCCTCATACCCATGCATTAGAAAGTATATACGAATATGTCCATCAAGTGAGTGATATGTAATTCTATTAGCGGTACGGTACCCAGTCCGTCCGTCTCTCCAAGATGAATGACTCTATTGGGACACCACGGAATCTTCCTTCATCGTCCAACAATTTAGGTTCAAAGCTCACGCTTCTCCAACCTCTTATGAACCTCCTCCAGTAGCAAGCCTCAGCCGCCGGTGTTAAATACCTATCTCTGAACAATTTGACAGAGTTATCCGCGATTCTCTTCGCCTTTTTATGGTCCCATCTCAAGTCCTTGATCACATCTTCTAGATCCGAAAAGTCTCTTTTGCATTCCACATAGTTTTGATTCGGACCTTCTGGTACTAGCAAGGAGTGATAATGTTGTACCCATTCCAATTTGTGGGCGATTACCACCGACCTGCACTGTTGCAGATATTTCAATCTACCAGAGTACGAACGCCCCTCCGTATGCGCTACGAATCTATAATGGCAATGGTCCGACATACTGAGAAGATCCTGCTCCTTACTTTCGGGATTGCCCCAATCTAGAGCCTTGACGTCCGCCCATGGTGCCCCCTCAGTCTGGTTGAGAAGCGCTAGTCTAACCGGGAGTTTCAGCGTAGCTCCTCTCCATACGATTTTCGGGATCTTCTTATCCCAAGGGATGGCTTGCTCGGCAAGGAGTGCCTTGAGACGAACTTCGTCGTAGGACCCAACTTTGGGCTCCGGCCAGGACCAATAACCGAAATCCGGCATAAGCCAATTAAGGGTCTCGCTGGGGCGGCGGGCATAGGTCCAAGTGGCAGCAGGCTGCTCGATATAGTCGGCGGTGTTGAAAGTAAATTCGATATTTGGAAGGGGTTCGGGAGATGTAATGATCGCTCGGTGCATGGCCATGAGCGTTGCGAATCCACGCGAGAAATTGGGATCGAAAAGTCTCAAAACGTAGAGCTATTCGGGGGATCAGTTTCTCGCCAAAGAATAAGGAAAGTCATGCGTGTCAAAATGTGTGACAACGAATCAGTTCATACCTCTTGGTTGTATATGATCCCTCGAAAGTATCCATACGTCGAAGAGTTGACTTGATCTAGCTCTTCAAACGTCACGGGGTTCGATTTGCGGTCCTCTACCGCCCGATCAATCTCGACATAAAGCCCCGGGAAAAAAGCCTCGCATTGCTTCTCAGTCATGATAAAGTTGCGCGCATGGTGAGAGGAGAATGAGGAGAACGGGGCTACCGTCTCGTCCACCGGCGGTTGAGCGCCATCGTCGTGGGTGAGCGCATCGAGGGCGCCGTTGCCGACGGGAATGGGCGCAGGCGAGGTGAGGTTGTTGAAACGGCCGACGACGTGAAATTTGACAAGCTGCGGGTCGTACACGGTGAGCGCAACGAAGGAGGTCGTGAAGATGGCGAATACGGCGATGAGGAATGGCCGGGCTTTTCTGCCGAGTTGGGTGACCATGATCATGCCGCCGTCGAAGTTGGGGTGGTGCTACACTAGGCTGCTCCGGGGCTAGAGGATGCCGGTACCACCAGAAGATATTTTTTTCGGTGGATGTCGGAGGTGTGTAGATACCATCAAGTCCAGGCGACTTTGCCTCGAGAATGGGGCGTGGTATTTTGGTATTTTGGGCGAACGGATTCAGATGTGAACTCTGGCACAGTCAGGCTCCATGTCGGCGTATTAGGTGCGCAGATTAGGCTGTATGTATGTCTGCTTGGCCACACCGCGCGCAGCTTGATTTTATCCTCGTATTCCGGTTGCAAATACTCCGTTGTCTCCTTTTTAGAGCTCATCTTCTTTCCAGAAGTAGGGGCCGTACGGGCTGGTCGAAGTCTGGGCGTGGTTCATCTAAAGTCTCGGCGGAAAACTAATTTAACACGAGCAGGTGCACGCGGCCAGGGGCTGTTGTGTTGGAACCGCCCCTTTCCGATAGATATGCTTATACTTAGTAAGCATCTGTATATATACCTATAAGTAAAGACTTAGATATATGAGTATATATGAGTTCACTCGGAGTCAGGAAAACCGCAGCACGTCCGGAAAATAAATCGGCCCGCGGAAACACCTCTCTCGTCTCTCGAAGATATTCTCGCTGAGGCGATAGCGCAGTGTTTCGAACGGGATGCCTCCGTTGTCCGCGATGTGTTGTTTTTGTTGGAGAATTATGCTGCGAGAAGACGCCGTCGACGAGAGCTCTCGGGACGACTGTGAGCGGTGTTCCAGTTCTTAAAACTGGTAGTGGGTCTTCGAATCGTGTGTTACAATACTCGTATCCATTTTTTAAGAGCGGGTGATAGATTAAGGTGGAGATATTTGGGATTTTACTTCCATTTCCCCGGACTTCGTGAAAACTATAAAATATACGGGTTCTTTGTAAACATATCAACTTGCTGGGACGCGTAACTCTACACCTTACGTTGAAAAGATGGAAATCACATCGCGTTTGACGATACAGACTAGGAGGGACGTAAGGCGTGTTTTACGGTGTCATCTGCATACCGGGTGCCAGCTATGTCGCAGGTATTGGTTCGGGGATGCATCCGAACAAGCTTACACCTACCGTATGAAAAACAGGAGCGCAGCTTTCAAGACGGTCTCGCGTCCTAAATACCAGTCTATATTTTCTGGTCAAGGCGTGCCAAAAGAAGCACCCACTTCCGTACGATATCCAAGGCTTCATACAACCCAAAAACGTTATGGATGCTACGTCTCATATAATCCAAATGACTTTCACAAATCAGACGTCTCAACCGATAATCTGGTAGAGAGAACGATAGTAGAATAGATCAAGTTCCCTCAGGCTTCAACGGAGAGCTATCGGCGTGGTATAATGGGCGGTAATGACCTGAAGAAGTCACATTGTCATTGTTTTTATCGCTACGTCATTATGGAAAATCAATTCACGATTGCCAATTCCGCAAGGAAACCCCTCCGGGTGGGCTTGTACACAGTAGTACACAGTATAGCATTACTCGAGATGATGGTGGGGCTGGACATGTCCACATGTTCGCGGGGTCTTCTAACGGATCACACAGGCGCAGGCCGTCGAGAATGGTTGGTAAGAACTTGGACGCGTCGCGTTATGCCGCTGGCGAGCTCACGTAGGGGAAACAAACGAGTTGGCTGGCACGCGAAATTTGTTCACAGATGGACATAAGTTCGGTCCGAGGATCATGTAAAGAATTTGCTTTCATTTCACAATGCTCATTCGTCTTTCTCTCCTCGCGGGAGAGGCGCGTCGGAATTATAATGTTACATGCGTAAGAAACGGAAAAGGGTCCCATTAAAGTCACGTAGACACCGATACGCCCCCAAATAACCTAAGAAACAAAACTACAAGGGAAAAAGTAAACCAAAAACAAACAAGGCGTTTAACCACCGAAACCCTGGAGGGAATGAGTTAGCTTAAGGGCATGTACACGGGTGGCGAAACAAGATGACTTACGTAGAGGGTACGTCCTTGTCTCTTCAAGGCGTACACGACGTCCAAGGAGGTGACGGTCTTTCTCTTGGCGTGTTCTGTGTATGTGACGGCATCACGGATGACACCCTCGAGGAAGGTCTTCAGCACACCACGGGTTTCCTCGTAGATCACTGCGAGACAGGTTAGATGGGGGTCAGGAAAGAATATGTGTGTGGAAAGAGGGTGACGTACTGGCGGAGATACGCTTGACACCACCACGACGTGCCAGACGACGGATAGCAGGCTTTGTTATTCCTTGAATGTTGTCTCGTAGAATCTTCCTGTGACGCTTGGCACCGCCCTTTCCGAGACCCTTTCCACCTTTTCCACGGCCAGTCATTTTGAAATAGTTGTGCGGGGAGAGAGAGAGAGATAAGTTGTTTGGAAGTTGAGGATAGATGGAGTTTTGGGATTGTGGAGAAGTATGTTTAGCTGGATGATGGGAGGGAGGGAAGAGCTCGAAGACGAGTGGGAGGTGGTGCGCTTATGAATGGCTGGCGCGACGCGTTGGGATCAATCAAAACAGGTGGGAGGGGTGGTGGTGGTGGTGGTGGTGGGTGGGTGTGTTTCAATACGCACGCACTCGGACGGGAGTTGTTATTGTTGTCTCAAAGATCCACCACGCGAGGCAGCTGGTCGGCGCAACGCAAAGCAGCTAGAACAGCACCGACCGATGAGGGCAAGAGAGCAGGCAGAGACTCAGTCTCGGGGACGCAAAACCCTCCGAGAGACTGCAGGTAGAGCGAGCGAGCGAGCGAGCCAGGCCGACGCTCCACATCTCCGTCGTCCGAAGATCCTGCGTAGACACCCTCCCCAGCAGCACGCGTGGGCAGGATGTAGCGACCAGCGACCAGCGACGAGCGACGAGCGACGAGCGACGAGCGACGAGAGAGGTCGGCTGAAGGTTGCTTTTTCCGCCGCGCAACAGGGCTGCGTGATTGGCTGGCCGGCCGATGCGCAGCGGCTGCACGCGTTAGTTCTCTTTGAGCTCCCATTCCACCACCACTTTCTTCCCCCCGTTTGACATGCTCCTTTCCAGCACTTTTTCCTGCCCTTTTTTTTGGTGTGGTGTTTGACACCTTTTTTTATTTTTATTTTCCATCAGACACCCCGTCCGAATTAACTTGCTAAACCAGCTTTCCGCAATTAATTAGGAGTGATCCAAAGCCCGCCCGATTTTCTTATAAGGAGCCCACGCCCCCCCAAAAATTCCTGCTCCCTTCTCCCTTCCCCTTTCCTATTTCTATCTTCCTTCACAACACACACCCAGCCTCAACCATCACGACATCCCAAGCTTCCACGAAACAACAAAATAATCCTTTCCTCCATCTCAAACATTAAAAATGGCTCGTACTAAGCAAACCGCCCGAAAGTCCACTGGTGGCAAAGCTCCTCGTAAGCAGCTCGCCTCCAAGGCTGCTCGTAAATCTGCACCAGCCTCCGGTGGTGTCAAGAAGCCACACAGGTACAAGCCAGGTAAGACGCGTCTCCTCTACCAAACACCCATCAACGCATTCGCTAACTCACCGCCTCAGGTACCGTCGCTCTTCGTGAAATTCGTCGATACCAAAAGTCGACTGAGCTCTTGATCCGAAAGCTCCCATTCCAGCGTCTTGTTCGTGAAATCGCCCAAGACTTCAAGTCGGACCTCCGCTTCCAGTCCTCCGCCATCGGTGCTCTTCAGGTAAGCTTCAACCCACAACACATGCGTATCTCTACCGAGCCTCTCTAACGCTTTCTTAAAAGGAATCTGTCGAGGCTTACCTCGTCTCCCTCTTCGAAGACACCAACTTGTGCGCCATCCACGCCAAGCGTGTCACCATCCAGAACAAGGACATCCAATTGGCCCGTCGTCTACGTGGAGAGCGATCGTGATTTTAGTCTTTTTTGGATACTCCTTTCTCACCTTTTCCTTTTAATGCCTTGCGGATTATGTCAACACCAAGCTTGTCAATGTTGATCAAATAGCGTTAATATACTCTTAACGTCACGTTTGACGATTAATCGAGATATTCTTTTCCGAAAGAAAAAGGGTTGATATTCCGCTTTCGTCTTTGTTTTCTCTATAGGGTCTGGGATTGCGGTTTTGCTTTGATTTTGTACTGGTCTTGGTTTACACGGTGTCGCAATGGGCTGTATCATATCTGGTCTTTTCTCATGTTTTCTCTGGACGAAGCAATGAACCCCGCTGTTTGACACGTTCTCAAACCATTCTTTTCTCGTAATTTAATTCTCGTGATTCCGCCGTGACATAAATACGGACAATTCTCTACTGCGTATGTTGGCTTATGTTTGTTTACCACTATGTCTCGTGATTATGATGCGCGCGGATTATATAATGTACGCGTGTATATATCTTCCCTAATATTCTTACACATCAGGATGACTAGAAAGGACAAAAACAAATTGACTATAGATTGTGCCCTTGGGAGCGCAATATGTTGAGTATCTCTTCGACAGACGGCGGAGGGGGCGCCTGAGGCGGCAACGATGGGAATTGGGCAGGATTCAACGGCAGCGGTGGAGGGGGAGGAAACTGCCCGTATTGTCCTGCCAATGGGAACTGTGGATTTGGTGGTATCGGGAAAAAGGCCGGGTTAATGTGAGCCCCAGAGGGAAATCCTGTTGGCATCGCCTGTCCGGGTTGCAAGAATGGTAGGAATGCTGGAAGAACTGGCGCAGAGGGGGAAGGACCACTTGGTTTCGCCTCCGCCATCTGGCCTGCGGCGGCGCGAGGTTCAGAGGGTGCGGGAGCGGGAGCGGGAGGTCGCTCATCCCTCTGGGCCTGTCGCTGATGATCGGTGTTATGATTGGGACGTCGAGGAGCTGGTTTTGTATCCATTCTACCTGGAGGCTGTCTACCACCTCTTCCACGACCTCCTCTGAAGGCGCCTCTGAAAGCGCCTCTGCTAGCTTGATGCTGGTTATGTTGATGGTGATTTTGGTGGTGATGCTGATCCCTTGGTCCATGCGGTATACGAGGGGGCCCATCTCGTCGTGGCAGATTGTGACCATGGTGGGGAGGTGGAGCGGACATTTCATGTAGATTTGCGGGGCGAGAAAGCGGGACATATGGCTCGTCGATTGCATCAGAAGGTTGAAGTTGGACACGACTCTGGCCCTTCGCTTTTCTCTCTTCTTTCTGTCTCCTCTTGAAATCCGCCTCCGCTTCGTCATCTGAGAATTCTCTTTCGTCATCTCCGACCTCCTCGTCGTGGAGGTTGCTCGCATCACTACCCTTCAGGGCCCGGATACTCTTCGTGAAAAGAAACGTGCTGTGTGATGGGATGTAATGCACTTTGCGCCCTACCGTGGCGTTCAAGCTCTTGACCTCATCAGCATCCTTCAGGCGGACTGTATAGTAAGGTTGCTCGACTCGACCGAATGTCTCTTGAACGGGACCTAGCAGAGATCGATCTTCGAAGCATAGAAGAGACTGCTCGTTCAATACTTGATACTCGCCAGATACACTAGCCTTGACGAGGATGAGGTCATCAACGACCGAGTCGATGGACCCCAAGAAAACGATAGGGGTGCTGGCACTGATGTCGATATTCGGACGGCTTGAGCGGGTCTCCGGGAGCTCGTTTTTGGTCCTGTAGGGGCCATTCGCTCCCTTCTTGAAACCGTTGGGACCATCGTCATCCGATCCTCCATCCTCGTCCATAAGTCTCTTTGCCTCCTTTTGTATATCCAGGAAGACAGCATCTTCCTCTCCTTCTTCCTCGTCCGCGCTCTCGTTATCACCATCCTCGTCGCTGTCGGAAGAAGTAGAGCTGCTGTCATCCGACGAGGACATCGATGACGAGGGGTGCGATTTATTCATGTCTTCGTCGTCTTCAGCTTCGTCTGCGGATGAGTCCAACTGCCATTCGGCATCAGGGTCTCCGAGATTCGCCTTGCCCTTTTCTAAAAAGTCGTCCATGTCATGGATGACATTAGGGTATTCATCGCCACCGTCTTGGTTCATCGGATCAGTTGGGGCTTCAATACCACCTTCGATAACGGCACCCTCTTCCTCTTCCTCCTCTTCCTTTAATCCAATCTCTTCAGAGGCTACTGTGTTCTGCTGATTGGCTTCCGACATCTCAATTTCAGCCACTTCCTTCGATGGCGCTATCTCGCTGCTCGTCGTGTTTGGTTGCGCGGTGGGGGCACCGGGCTGTTTATCCGTGGCGAGAAACAGGCCGGGGATTGCACTGTCATCGGAGACTTCGATTTCACGGGCGACGGTGGTGGAGCCATCAGGGGGACTCGGTGGATTTGCGGACAATCTGGCCGATGATTCTCGACTCTCGCGGCCGTCGAACGAGAGGCGTGCTCGCTTAGGTTGAGGTTCGCCATCGTGGACATGTTCGACCTCAGTCTGGGGATCCGCCCCATCACCGTACAGTATTGGGTCACTGTCCATCTTACGATCTGGGCGAGAGAGGTCGAGTGTATCAGGTTCGGGTATGGTTTATTTATGTCTTCGAACGTGGGAATTCAGTTCAGTCGGCAGGGAAGAAGAGAATGCGCTCCTCCGGGTGGTAATTTTTGTTTTCTTCCTTTCTTGTTTTTTTTTTCTCTTTTATATTTTATGTATTCACCTTTTTATTTTTTATTTTTTCTTTCGCAGAGATTTGAAGGACCGTCCGTACAGATCGGATGGTCGCTAAGAAAATATTTGCTTGGCAGGCTTGCAACACCACCAACGCGCCCTGTCACCGGCGCCTTGTCTTGAGCTCACTCCCACAACCGCCATCTGACTTTCCCAACGTAATCAATCTCGCCGGACTCGGTTCTGTTCAATCTTGGCCACGCGGCATCGCCTGAGACTAATATATGCAATGTCCCTGGTTTGCTGCAGTCCGTGAATATTAGCAAGCCGAACAAACGTAGGACTGAAATCCTATCTTCGAGATTCCGTTATGGCGACCTCGAAGGAGCGGATAGAGCCGCCCCGAGGAGCATCGGCCGTGCCTCATCTTGATTACAATGTCGCCTTATCTTTGTCGTTTCTTGCGGGGATTGTATCCGCAACATATGCCACTATACCTGACTGTGACGAAGGTACGTGCGTGTTTTGACCAGCACCAAAGAGGTACCTTTCAGGCGAGATATAATTCTGACCCGAACATCTCTCAACTCCGAAGTCTTCAATTACTGGGAACCCACGCACTATCTATCCCATGATAGCGGGCTACAAACATGGGAATACTCACCAGTCTACGCCATTCGAAGTTGGTTGTACGTGGGGATCCACTCTCTCCTGACCCTCCCCTTCTCGAAATTAGCTGGTCTAGATAAAGTAGGGAAATAATGTTCTAGTTAATATCTGCAATACTCAATTAACAATACTTTTCTGCGAGCAGAAGCACGAGTTTGTGCTCCTTCGAGGCATATTTGTTGCATTATCTTCGTTCTCACAAACAGAACTCTATGATGCTCTATCTACAAATGTCGGTTCAGACGTGGGACTGTTCTTTCTTCTGATATCAATCCCGAGTGCTGGTATGTTCCAAGCTATACCTGCTTACTTGCCCTCTTCGTTCGCCATGTACTTTGTAATGTTTGGGATGGCAGCATTCCTAAAATCACCCGGATACCCTGCTAAAGCCCTTGTGTTTTTCTCGATCGCCGGGTTGTGGGGCTGGCCCTTTTCTCTGGCTCTTGTCGTTCCCCAGCTCTCTTTGTGGGCGCTCGATAATAGCAGGAGGTATGGTGTCGTCCGGATGATACGAACTCTCTTCTCGTGTCTAACGGGACCGCTCCTAGTCTTGGTATGTTTTGACACCCACCTCGGTCTGGTGTTTTCCGTAAACATTGCTAATAATGACAAACCAAGGCCGCCGTAACTTTGGTTGATTCGATTGCGTACCGCAAATTGGCACTGGTGCCTTTAAACATCGTCCTCTACAATGTTTTTGGCGGTGAAGGTCGGGGCCCCGATCTCTACGGCACCGAGCCTTGGTGGTACTATATCGCCAATCTATCTCTAAACTTCAACATAATGGCTATCGCTGCTCTTCTAAGCATATTCGTCCAGGTACGGAGTAACATGCCACGTTTCTCCTATCGTTCAAGTATCATGCTAAACCAAACCGTCCCCGGTAGGCAGTTGGCGCAGTGGCCTGGCCAAGCGATGCCACTAGATACCAAACAGCCGTTCAAATGCCGTTTTACCTATGGTTCTTGATATTTAGTCTCCAACCACATAAAGAGGAACGGTTCATGTATCCAGCTTACCCGGCACTCTGCATGAATGCCGCCTTGACGATGTTTTGGATCAAGCACGGAATATCACAGATCCTCAAAAAAGTCAAAAGTAACATCCCTAGCAACTTACTAGGTATAGCTACGGTATCCGGTATTTTAGTTATAGCGACTTTGATATCTGCATCTCGAATTGTTGCCGTCACAACTAGTTACAGTGCACCCAAAGACATCTACAACCTACATAGCAATCTGTCGCTCTCCGGGAACGTATGCTTCGGGAAAGAATGGTATAGATTCCCATCATCCTATTTCTTGCCTGAAGCGGCTCGTCCTCGTTTCATCAAGAGTTCTTTTAGTGGATTGTTGCCAGGGGCATTCGTGGAAAGAGGTGAAGGCTTTCGAGATGGTACCTGGAAAATACCGGAGAACATGAATGACCTGAACCAGGAGGACTACTCTAAATATGTAAGTATCTTCTCTCCTCCCGGACTTTGACGTTATTTTATGCCCCGGCATTCACACTAATGCTGAGATTTAGGTACCAGTCGAAGGCTGCGATTACCTGGTGGACTCGTATTTTGGCGGCAAAGGTGACGAGCCGCTAGAACCAAATTACATCTTAAATACCGAAAACTGGGAACAAATCGTTTGCGCCAAGTTCCTAGATGCTTCAAAGACACCATTCTTGGGAAGGGCCTTGTGGCTGCCGAATTGGCTTTCGAAGGACAAGAGAGTCTGGGGTGATTATTGTATCCTTCGAAGAAAGTGATTGTGTAAATATTAAAATAACTTATTACATTTGTCTGTTGAATAGAACTATATTGACTAGCTTGAACGCGTATCCATGTTAACCTCCAATTATGTGATCAGAACATTAATATTAGCTTTGCGATGTACCCTTCGCTTTCGCCAGCGTCCAGTAGTTTTCAACTTTGTTCCGTTCCAATAACCTCCTTGCCTCGGTCTCGGTTTCGCATTTATTCGTCGTGAATCTTTTGAAGGATCGAAGTTTCAATTCACCTTCCCAAACCAAGAGACAAGAATTCGTTTCCATTTGATTCGTTGGACTGGCGGCTGGGGCGGCTGGGGAATCCACTTCAACGTCGGAGTCAGCCCCACTAGCTGTTTCGTTCCACCTTATTCTTTGAATCATAAGTTTGCGATATTTGTTGATGGCCCAATTTCCGCCCTCCACTACGACTAAGTTAAACTTGGGATTATTGATACAAATCCCAGTCAAAGCTAGTTGTTCTGCATTCTTTCGAATCTTGAACTGATGTGACGGATTCGAAAGATTCTCGACCCGAAAGACGAGACAGTGAACACCCTTTGCCAGATCCTTTTCTTGGTTGGTGTGTAACTTTTCGAGTCTTTCCTCCTTCGATAGTTTTCTTTCTTCGTTAGCGGCGACGTGCTTGTCCCGGCGCTCCGCTATTTGTTTGTTGACCTTCGTTTCTACTGCCGTTGGATCTTTCACTGCTTCATCACCCCAGACTCTCATCATATTTTTCATCGTTACTTTGGGAGGCTCTGGTGGCTCGAGACCCAATCGTACCTTCGCTTGGCTCTCTTTAAGTTTCGTCATTCTCGCTTGTAATCTCGTTTTCTTTTGCTCCCTTTTCGTCAAGGGAAGTGCTTTGGCTGCAGGGGTGTGTTTCTCCATAGGCGGGTCTAGGAGAATGGGATGTTGGACGTATATGGTGATGATGGAATCCTGGGTATCGATTTTCAGATCGTTCATGGCAACATCATCATAAGACCCGTTCGCGCAGAGACCCTGGTCCCACCATTCTACCTCTGGAGGTTTATCTCGCTGGACAATGACGTTAGAAAGTGATTGATTCGAAACCGGGGGATATTTACATACCACGAAAAGTTTATCCGTATCTATGTCTTCCTCGATGCCTGCTCTTCTCGCAGCAGCAGCGATCCTTGCTTTCAGTTCCTCGAGCTGGGCTTGCTTTCGTAGAGCGTTGGCCTGTTCTATGTATTTCCCTTTCTGGTTGAAGACCAATCCCTTTGGGACACGATTCTTTTGGTGGCCTCCTGCTCCAGCGCTGATACTAGGATCAAAGTATGGGTTTTTTACGGGAGCTGTCCCAAAATTTGGTTTCGACTCCAGTGTCCTAGCACCCTTTTGGTGGTGCATGATGTTTCTGGTGCTCCCATCCGACTTTTGATTGGCCATAGTTGTGGCAAACTTTGGCTTCATGGTTTGTCGTCCACGGCCAGCACTCGTCGACGTTTCAAGTGAATCGGCGAGAAGGGCTGGATGGATTCCGATATCCAGACCACCCCGACCTCGACCACCTTCCAGCGCACTAGGTTCCGCGGGTTCCCTTGAAGTTCCACTTGGAATGGTGGACGGCGGCTTCGGGGGGATCGCGGGTGATGTGCTGTTGACAGCAGCGGCGACTCGAGCCTTTAGAAGCGCCATGCGACTCGCAGCATCGGATCCTGGAGGCTGTTGAGATGTAGTTAAAGAGGAGGCACCTGCGGCACCGGCGCCCAACTTTGCAGCAAGAGCAGCAGCTCTGGCTCGCGCATCTTCCATCATTTTCTTCTTCTGTTCCTGGACGGTTGTCATGGGCAGAGGCTGTGAGTCCATGCCTCTCGGTTTCTTCGTTGGCGAGCCTGGTATGGGTTCTTGTGGCGGTGGTCTTTTGAGGGACCCGTGGGACGCCATGACGATGGCGAAAGGGACCGGTCGGCGGTCGGCAATCGGCTACACGGTAGATAGAGATGTCGGCAATGGACCTGTCGATGGAGGTTTGAAGCTGTTGATGGCGTCGCTTGTGTGGTGACGAGAAGGAGGAGGAATCACGTTGTTTCGATTTGGCGGGCAGCCGGGGTCTGCAATGTTTGTTTGCTTTTTTCGCCTCGCCATCTCGAAAGCAGCG
>JAJTUC010000039.1:3716-167491 GCA_036971365.1 Dactylellina leptospora | reverse complement strand
AAAAAAAAAAAAGATTTTAGTATCGTTAAAGATTCCTTCCTTATTACCACCCCAACATTTCGATCGCTATCCGCTCGTTCGCACTTTTTATGCGCCCGCCGCACTCGGGTGTCAATTGCGATAACTGGCCTTGAATCTCAGCAAAATGAACATCTCCAATCCGATATCATCTGAAATCAATGCCGTTCACTTCGGCTTCCTGTCTACCAAGGACATCCTCTCGATATCGGTAAAACAAATCGTCAATCCTTCGACCTTTGACGTCAATGGGAATCCAGTCGACGGAGGTCTTTATGACTCTGCCCTTGGCCCGTTTGGACGGTCGATAGCGTACGTCGCGCTTCTTTTGGAACCCTTTGTCATGAATTATTCTCAGTCCTGGATTCAACTCTTCTAGAGTAGCTGGGCTAACATTATCCCACTGAAATTAACATAGATGCTCGACCTGCAACTTGAGCAACGAAAACTGCCCTGGTCATGTTGGACATATCTCGCTGCCTACGCCGGTATACCATCCCGTTTTCTTTGATCAGATGTACCGCTTGCTCCGATCAACGTGCGTTTATTGCCATCACCTACGTTTGTCAAGACAAGAGATAAATCTATATACCTGCAAGCTTCGCCTGATCGACGCGGGATTATTACAAGAATGCGAGGAGCTCGAGTTGATCGGTTCTCGTAAAATCGAACGCGCTAGCGACCTTACCAAGGAAGTCGACTTGGGGGATGTCGCTGAAGACCTCGACGGGGCCGAGGACGTGGAAACCTTGATCCGGACAAGAAATAAACATGTGCGCAAGCTTTTGCGTGAAGTTTCGAGGGCTGGAGGGTTAAAGCCTACGCAAATTATGGCTGTTTCTCAGGCGCGCAGGGCTGTCGTTCACGAATTCCTGAAGTCGGTAATCGGTGGTCGAAAGTGTGGCTCGTGTAAAGGGTAAGGAGACCTCTTGTCCATGAAATGGTCCTGTAAAATGCTGACTTTGGCGAAGGGTATCTCCTACGTATCGCAAGGACGGATACTCTAAAATCTTCCAACGCCCGCTTTCGGTGAAGGAGCAGCAGCAAATGGCGCTGCTTGGGCTAAGGATAAAACACAGTCTCTCCAAAAAGTCTAAAAATACAGCAAAACCTACCCCTTCTCATGAAGGGAAGGATAAGAAGACAAACGGAGAGACATTCGAGCCCCGACCGACTGTTGACATCATAGAGGAGTCAGATGTTGAGATGGGTGAAGCGGATAACGTGCCAGAAGAGATAGTCAACCCCAAATCGGGTACATTTCTGCCTCCGATGGAAGTCCTGGAGCGTCTGTCTGGCCTTTTCAAGAACGAATCCGAGATTCTTTCTTTGGTGTACCAGAATGAAAAAACCACAAAGGCGAACCGTGGCTCCGAAGACTCACAGGATGCTGGAATGTTTTTCCTTCAAGCGGTTCTGGTCCCACCGACACCATTCCGTGCTCCGAGTTTTGCTGGAAACGAGCTCAATGAGAGCCCTCAAAATTCGATTCTCAAAAAGATTCTTGATAGTTCGATCCGAATTCGCGATATCAATGAGATGGCAAGGGACAGCCTCGACCGAAATAGCACTTTTAGTAAACTCATACGCGAATTCATCAATTTACAAGACAGTGTCAATCTCTTCATAGACTCAACAAAAGCAGGAGGAGCAGTTAGTGCCAGGCAAGCTGCCGCTATCATTGGTATCAAGCAGATATTGGAGAAGAAGGAAGGTCTTTTCAGAAAGAATATGATGGGAAAGCGTGTCAATTATGCCGCTCGTTCAGTCATCTCGCCGGACCCAAACATCGAAACGAATGAGATTGGTGTATGTTGTACTTCTTTCTCCTTTCACTCATCTCGATTTTTCCTCACTGACTCGATTTCTGATATAGGTTCCTTTAACATTCGCTAAAAAGCTTACATACCCAGAACCTGTCACTCCCCATAACGTAGATGTCATGCGCCAGGCAGTGATAAATGGGCCAAACGTTTGGCCCGGGGCAACTCACATTGAGAATGAGAACGGTAGATTACAACGTCTACCTCTATCAGAGGAGAGTAGAAAGGCCCTGGCAAATCAACTCCTCACGCCATCAGAAGCTACGCTCAAGTCCTTCAATAAGAAGGTATATCGCCATCTCCGGAATGGCGACATGGTCATCATGAATCGACAGCCAACATTGCACAAACCTTCAATGATGGGACATAGGGCCCGAGTTCTACAGAAAGAGAATACCATTCGAATGCACTACGCTAATTGTAATACCTATAACGCCGATTTTGATGGAGATGAAATGAATATGCACCTTCCTCAAAACGAAAATGCCCGAGCAGAAGCCCAGTTTATTGCTAATACTGATTCTCAGTATCTTGTTCCAACCTCGGGAAAGCCTCTTCGAGGTTTGATTCAGGATCACATTGTCATGTCATTACACATGACCCAAAGGGACTCGTTGTTTACTCGGGGCGAGTATCAAGAGCTTCTTCATGCATCTCTACGCCCAGAGGACAACCTTGAAACCACAGAGAGGATATGTCTTTTACCTCCAACTATCATCAAACCAGTCAAACTATGGACAGGAAAGCAAATAATTACGACCATTCTAGAGAACATCCGGCCGTCAGGAACAGCCTCAATTTCATTCAGTTCAAAAACCAAGGTCCCGGCAAGCAGTTGGGCGGACAAGTCTGAAGAAGGAGAAGTTGTCTTTTATAATGGTTATTTCGTGTGTGGTGTCCTTGACAAATCTCAGGTAGGTGCCTCTGCCTATGGTATAGTTCACTCTGTTCACGAACTTTACGGTGCGGCAGTCGCTGGTAGCTTCTTGAGTATTCTGGGTCGTTTATTCACAAAATTACTGCATATGCGGGCGTTCTCCTGTGGGATGGAGGATTTGGTTTTCGGGGCACAAGGTGACCAAATTCGTCGAAGCACACTCGAGGCTGCGGACTCAGCTGGTACGGCAGTTGCGGCAGGGTTCGTAGAAGTCACCGAAGAGCATGCTGGTCCAGGGTCTGTTCTACTCTCATCTCGGTTGGAGGAGGTGTTACGTAACGATGCCAAACAACAGGTTTTGGATAGTCTTATGGGATCTAAAGGCCATGAGTTAACCTCTAAGGTCATCAAATCCTGCCTTCCCAATTCTCTTGTAAAACCTTTCCCTAGAAACCAGATGCAGGCTATGACTGTATCTGGAGCCAAGGGTTCGGATGTCAATGCTTCGCAGATATCCTGCCTGCTAGGGCAACAAGTTTTGGAGGGAAGAAGAGTGCCGATAATGATCAGTGGTAAAACTCTGCCGAGTTTTGAAGCATTTGACCCCGGCCTAAGGGCCGGAGGGTATGTTACCGGGCGTTTCTTGACTGGAATCCGACCCCAGGAATATTACTTTCACGCCATGGCGGGAAGAGAAGGTCTTATCGATACAGCCGTCAAAACAAGTCGCTCCGGATACCTTCAAAGATGTCTGATTAAAGGCATGGAAGGAATCAGAACACACTACGATAGTTCCGTGAGAGATTCAGACGGCTCGCTAGTTCAGGTATGCGCATTCAAATATATTCCACAACTCCGCATCACTGACGTTTGCGAAGTTCTTATACGGCGAAGATGGAATCGACATTGGCAAACAAGGCCATCTGAGTGATTTTGAATTCCACGCTCGAAACCAAGAGACTTATATAGAGCGACTTGGAGGGGCGACCCTTACGGATAGACTTGACTTCAAGACAGCGCTTGACTATTCGAAAGATTTAGCCAAGAGAATACGCAAGATGGGGCCTCGGGCAGTGTCTGTGGACCCTGCAATATCCGTATATGCGCCGGGGCGATTTGTGGGGAGCGTATCAGAACGTTTCTCAAGTGATCTCGAAAAGGTAGGTGGCAATTTCAGCTCATCAGTCGTAACCTTGCTGACATTGATGCGCAACTCGCAGTTCGTCAAAGAAAACCCCGGCGGGTGGCTTGAATCCGACAAGACGGCAAAGAGAACCTTCAAAAATTTGATGTACCTGAAATATCTGCGGTCTTTGATAAGCCCGGGTGAGGCTGTTGGCATATTAGCGGGCCAATCTATTGGTGAACCATCCACCCAGATGACCTTGAACACTTTCCATTTGGCTGGTCACGCTGCGAAGAACGTTACGTTGGGTATCCCACGTCTACGTGAAATTGTCATGACTGCATCTGCGACGATAGCGACGCCAAAGATGTCTCTGACATTGAATGACAACGTAACCCCAGAACAAGCTGGGATTTTTGCCAAGAGTATCAGCCGTCTTAGTTTGTCAGAGGTTATCAAGACAGCGACTGCTACGGAGACGATTACGCAAGGGAAAGGCTACCCACAGGCAAAAGTATTCAAAGTCAAGCTGGAGTTCTTTCCGTCTGCTGAATACGAAGAAGAGTATAGCACAACGATTGGGGAGATATTCAGAGCTATTCAGACCACATTTGTTCCAAGGCTCTGCTCCGCAGTCGGAAAGGAGTTTAAAAAGATGGGGGGTGCCTCGGTTGGTGCCAGCGATTCGATACCAAGCGTGGGAACGGCTTCTAAATCGATCAACGAGGGTCAATCCGGCCAATCAGCTGCGGATGTAGACGATGGAGATGACCAAGAAGGGGCGGATAGCGAAGACGACGACGGGGAACAAGACGCTAAACATAGCTCACGCAAGGCGGACGCTACTTCCTACGATGAACCAGACGACGACGAAAAGAACATGCTGGATAATATGGCGGAGGAAGATGACGAGGAGGACGAGGAGGGGGATGATGACTCATCTGGTGACGGAGAAAGCGATGGCTCCGGAACAGAGGGGACGGACGGGGATGAGAGCGCGAAGGACAGAGGACAGCAGGATCTCAGCAAGAAGGATGTCTCGATAGCGGTGGATGCATTGAAGTCAACACATTCGGAGCTCTCCGGATTTTCGTTTGATAGAAGTGGCGGTGGCTGGTGCCAAATCGAACTTGAGGTATGTCTTCGATTCTGATTCGGTGGTGGGGGAAAAAGAGGGTTTGCTTTGTCACGCTGACTGTTGATGCAGTATCCTGCGGAATCACCCAAGATCCTCATTATCAATATAGTCGAAAAGGTTTGTCGAGAAAGCGTGATCCATCACCTGCCAGGCATCAAGACATGCGAGGTGGTTGCGGAGGCTGCTGATTCGCAGAAAAACGGGGTGAGTGGCTCGGCCGACGGATGCGGGGAATTGGCCAGTAAGAAGGCAGCGCACTGACACAGGTTTGCCACAGAAACTGCTGAGCGTCGACGGAGTCAACTTCCACGCCATCTGGGACTACGCCCACGTGATAGACCCTGGCGCGATCTACTCGAACGACATCGCGGCT
This sequence comes from Dactylellina leptospora, assembly GCA_036971365.1. Taxonomy (NCBI): domain Eukaryota; kingdom Fungi; phylum Ascomycota; class Orbiliomycetes; order Orbiliales; family Orbiliaceae; genus Dactylellina; species Dactylellina leptospora. The sequence goes on along the minus strand of JAJTUC010000039.1, from coordinate 162,136 downwards.
GTGTTGCGGGTGTACGGGGTTGAGTGCGCCCGCAACACAATCATCCTGGAGATGGACTCGGTGTTCAAGGGGTGAGCAAGCATCGTTATTCCCTTTTTATCGAAGACCCCTCGCTGACATTGATTTCACAGACACGGTATAGCGGTGGACACGCGGCATTTGAACTTGATTGCGGATATCATGACTCGCAACGGAGGGTTCTCGCCGTTTAACCGGACGGGGCTCGCAGGAGCTGTGTCTCCGCTGATGAAGATGAGCTTCGAAACCACGTGCAACTTTTTGAAGGAAGCGAGTCTCGCCTACGAATGCGACGAATTGAGGAGCCCGAGCGCAAGAATTGTTTTTGGACGGCTCCAGAACATCGGGACTGGGTCGTTCGGAGTGCTGGTTCCCACCTGAAGCGGGGGTAACCTCCCTGATCGGTGTTTATTTATACATTTACTTGAATGACTTAAATATAGATAAGTACCTGTAGATATGGATATACATATGCGGGCGTTTTAAGCAGATGGTAGAGTAGCATGTCGAAGCAAGATGCGCTTGCTGCTTTTTTTTTTTCTCTTTCTTTCTTTCTTTTTCCCTTTTCTTTTTGGATCTTCGACCCAGGCCCTGTAGATACATACCATTTACTACTTAATTTATTCTACGCAGGTTGTCGGATCTCAGTATTTTTAGACACCTGTCTGTTATCACCCGCTTTGATGGGACGGCTAGCGTGGTATTCGGCTAGGAGGTGGAGCAAGGTTCAGAGGGTCCAGAGCAGTCGCCAGGTCCAGAGCGCGCAGGTGCGCATGTGTTGGGGGTGGTCCGTGGAGTAACACCGCAGCAGAGATCGGCAGGGTGCAGGAGGCCAGGCCCTTTTCCCTTCGTTGGTTTGTGCTCCGGCAGAATGAGAAGGAAGGGAGGAGAAAATATCTTCTTCCGTTCTCTTTCCTTTTCCAATCAACCCCCATCGTACATGTAGCCGGCGATGTGTGCATCCCCCGTCTCGTGCGATCCAATTAATTACCAGCACCAGCACCAGCACCAGCACCAGCGCTATAGCAGAGTTTTATTCTAATTTATTTCAGAGAACTCCTCTGCGGGCGGTATTCTGCCGGCCGACCGGCGAGTCTGCTCGAATTTCATCCGTTCACGGGCTATTATCGGAGCATTCGGTTCAAACTGCCCGCATGAAGAGAGGGAGAGAGAGAGAGCCTAGGCAAGAGTCAGTCGGGTGCATGAGGGAGGTAAGGACCCGGAAAGCATAAAAAATGGACAAAAGAGTCCGGAGCGGCTGCCTGAGGCCTTTATACTAATTGTTCCTTTGCAGCGACCCTCCGACAGAATTTCACGATGCACGGACGGTTTTTTTAGTCCGTGAAAGTTTTTTTTTTTTTTTTTTCGAATGGGAAACCCAATGAAAAGATAAAAAAAAAAATCTTCGCTTTCATGCAGGGTACTTTTGCATGTTGATTGATACCTAGTTCCCGGTCGCACCAACCGCGGCTTCGAGCGAGCCTGTTGCAAGGGCGAGCGAGGGTACCCGACAGGTCGGACGATTCCGAGGAAGATGCAGCAACAGTGGGTGTCTTGGCTGCACAACGGTGTCCGACTTGGCGCGACGGATACGGGCTAGAAGCTGCTTGGTGCTTCTAGAACAAAAAAAAATCTTTTCACACCATTCCGGTGCGAGTGATATCTCCATCGAGCGAGTTGGGGATACGCTCGGCTAATTGGGGCTATGTGAAGACGAGTCGGTGTAGCCGTTTTGATCAAGTCGGTGAGTTGAGCGGACTTTCACCAGAGAGGGATGCAATGCGCGCACGAGGGAGGGTGTATATGTGCGTATACATATATAAGGATGGCTTTAACGACCGGATTTTGCCTCCCTCTCCCCAGCCAGCCAGCCAGCCAGTCTTGACTCTTAGTTCCGACAGAACTGAATCGAAAAGGCCGGTCGTGCTGCTTTGTCATCGACCGCAACGCAGCAACGCAACAACACAAGAGGAAGGGTCCTCTCGCCAAGCCCGGCAGTGACGTCGGCGTCTCGTTACTTGATCTGTGTGGAAAGCTAATCATCAGACTCATCATTATATAATCATCATCCGGCCTTCCCTGCTGTCCCTGACGCTTCGATATAAATCAATCCATCTGGGGGGACATCTCTATATATAAATATATAACCTTCCATCTTCGCCACTCCGTCGCCTCTTCCCAATTCTTGCCATCTTCTATTCCTTTTTTATTTTCCAACTTCATCGCTCACAACACACTTTCAACACACTCACACCAGCACCCCATTGCAACACCCTCAACGCATCCCATACAAAGCATACAAAGCATAATACATACGCACATACTCTTTGCCACTCAGCCATCGGGCTCCCTCAACCCCCCTCGACAATGATGACTTATAGTCAACCCTCCGCATACTACGACAACCTTCTCAAACCAAAGTCCCCAACAACAGCCGTCTCATCCTCTCAGACCTATTACAGGTCTTCACCCACAAATAGCAGCGCCCTCTCGCAGGCAAATCCGAGAACCCTTCCACCATACATATCTCTTCAAAGGCCCTCGGAGCCCGCGTCACCTGCGACAATTGCCACCACAATATCTTCGCACTCCACTCCATCCCCGTCGCCCTCAAGGCAGGCGAACATGCCCAACACTGCCTCCAACGCTGACTTCACCCTATTCGAGGACGCCATGATGGCGGTAGCCGATGTGAACGGCAACTCTACAAAGGGACCCCGTCCTCTGAGTATGCCATCTACCACATCCTCGATGGCAGAAAACCCAGCTGGCCTTACCAGCTACGCTCCTAGCGGCTTTCCCATCATCGTTCCTCACGATGTTCCGTATTCAAACTACGCTCAATCCACAATGTACGGAAACTACTCGGGTAACTACTCGGCTCCCGACGCAAACTCGAACTTCTACTCTCTGGGACAGGACCAACAGGTCGCCCAATCCCAACCGCAGAGGCAACCGCAGTCTGCTGCCAAGTACCTACGCCCGGTCTCTTACTCAAACAACCAGAATGCTGTACCCCGACATCGTACCGCCGCTTCACAATTGAACAACGAGGTCGAGCCCATAGAAAACGTTCCTGCTCTATCTCCAACATCAAAACGACAGAGCGCTTTCCAGAATGGTGCCAACAGCCAAAACTCCGGTTACGGCTCCGGAGCATCTACTTGTGAGGATAATAATCTATCCATTAATGCTTGGCTTGAACAATACTTACGAACAGCGGCAGATTTGCATTCTGCGATCCCAAAATTGGGTAGAACTTTCTCAGATGCTGTTCAAGACGAGCTCTACAATCCTGAACCGTCTCGTGAGCCTGCCTACTCGAGCCCCAAGAAACCAAACTTCTACCAGGGTTCCGAGACGAAAAGTCCAGCGAGGAATACATTCCCACGCATCTTCCACGAAGCCCAGCAACAACATCAACAGGACTTCACTCACAGCGGTTCCCCGCAACAGCTAGGAAGCCGAGACCGATCACCGTTCAGACACAATTCGCCCTTCCACCCAACTAATAATTCCAATATGCCTCACGGAATCGACCAAAACCAGCTCGCTATGGCGCTGGCCCTTCGAGAGCGGATGAGAAAGGAAGCCGAACAAACCGTTGCGCCTAAGACAATTTCGCCTCGGGACTCTCTATTGGAGTACCAAGAGCCGGACAACCAGCAAAACCAAATGGCATTGTTCCCACCCCTCCAGGACAACAGGATGATGGGCACCCAAGACGATGTCATCAGCAACGGTGGCAGCCTTCACACTTCCTCGCATGATGGGTCTGATATCGAGGACTTTCAAAGCATGGCTACCAGCCGACGTGCGAGCATGGCGAACTCGACTGTATCCTCGCATCTCGAGATGCCGAGGTTCGGTTACATGCAACAGACAGCTTTCGACACAATGCCAGCGGGCGCGTACTACTATCCTGACGCTGCCGCATTGGCCTCTTCCACACTGCCTCTGAGCGAGGCTTCTTACCTTAAGGATGATATGGGAGGTAACCCCATCGCTAGACCGTTGGATACCTCTGCCAATACGGGCACCTATACTTGCACCTATTCTGGCTGCGGTCAAAGATTCACCACTTCGACAAAGTTGCAGAAGCACAGACGGGAGGCACATCGCAAATCCGTCCCTTCCGGCAACAGTGTATCTACGGCGGCTGCCATCGCATGCAGAAATGCTCAGCCCGGCCCTCACCGTTGCATGAGGGTTAATCCATCGACAGGGAAACCTTGCAACACCGTTTTCTCGCGGCCTTACGATTTGACAAGGCACGAAGATACGATTCACAATACGGCCAAGGCGAAAGTGAGATGTGAGATTTGCGACGACGACAAATTCTTTTCTCGCAGCGACGCCTTGGTTCGTCACAGGAGGGTAAGCATCATACATTTTTCGATCCTAAATTCCCTAGTGCAAGACGGCTAACATATTTTTTCTCACAGGTCAAGCATGGAATCCACTAAATCGAACAAGGCGCTGGTGCTGCGCACCGAGTTGGCGTCCGCAACACACATCATCCGCAAACGTCGTCGACTGACAAAAAAGAAAAGAAAATAACAACAGTCCAAAAAAAAAAAGTTACCTCCGTTTTTCAGGCCCGAAGAGCCCTGCATAAAACCAGCCCACCACGCGGTCGCACATGACGTCATTGACTCGGCTAAAAAGCCAGGTTTTTCGGTCTTTTGTTTTTCTGTTCTCCCACATTTCTGCGTTTCTCCGGGGGATGAAAAGTCTTTTTTGGCATCAGCTTTCCGAGGCGTTTGTCTTTTCTTGTTTTCGACCCCTGTGATCGGCTTTCTTCGTCATTATGATTAAACCTACACGCTGCATCTGCTTATCCCCATCGTCAGAGCGCTTTCTTCCATCGCAGAACGAGAATTATATTTGGCAATCTCCTTGTTGGTTTTGTATGAATACACGGCGTTGGGTATTTTCTTTCTTCTTTTGCTTTGCCAGTATATGACATGTATTATCTTTTGATTACACAGCGAGGGTACATTTTTTTTTTCAAAAGAGAAGTTTGCGATGGTTTTGTTTTTCCGAGGGATACTGTACGATAAGGACTTTTGACGACATCTTGGCTTTGTTACGATTTCATTCGATATGATACGAGGAGGAGAAATAATAATTCTAATGCCATGCAATATACAAAAGGCCCCGGTCAACACCGGCAAAAGCCATCTTTACCAAGCAAAAGACCATTGTTCCCGTAGTGCAAATTAACTTCCGGTGTAAAAGTAATCAAGAAATACGATAGACCAATCGCCCGAGTAATCAAAATAGGAGCTACAATGATTCGTTGCGTTGCCCTATCTGGTTCCGATCCTATTCAACGCGGCTAAATCTTACGGGAGTATCGGGAAGTTCCTAGTGATATCGAAATCCCAGGTTGAAATCGGCATTTTTTGTTTTTGGGAGGGGGTATGCTGTGCTTTCCTTTCCTGGAAACACAGAGAAACGACGTAGGAGCAGGTCATAATGAACGAGGTGGCTTCCTGGATCTACAATATGTATTTGCAACTCTAACAACACAATGTATTTTTTTTTGGTAAACAGCCATGCGATAAGATATGACAGAAAATGCTACTACATTCGAAACTAGACTTTGATAGCATTGGGTAATATAGCAAATTCGCAATCGTAGAGTTATCGTTGGATTGGTAGGGGGGAGCGACGTTGGTATGATTGAATATTGAAGTAAACGGTGAAAATCGATTACCGGATTTGGCGCCAGAGGATTCCATCACTTTTCGTTTCCTCCCCCCTCATTGACCGAGAACGGCATCCCTCGCGATCTGGGTGTTTGGCACGAACCCTGTAAATCGCTTAAATTGCTCGATGCCCTGTGGATCGAGAAAAAGATAAATGTCATTATGAGAATGCCATGGAAGAAAGTGATAAAAGTGACCACGGGGAATTCCGGGGTGGGTGATATCGGAAAACATGACGTACCTGACCAGTGAGGGCTTCCAGCCCTGGAACCGTGCTCCACCCTACGCTTTCCGCAATCTTCATCATTTCGGTATGTCGAGGCTTGTACGCCATTTCGACAAGCACACCTTTCTTGCTATCAGTCTTCCCCACCGAGGATGATGATCCTATACCGAGTATGGCTGTTGACAGCTCCTTAATTTTGACGTCAAGCTCGCGATCTGCGGGGACCGTCGACACTGCAGCAGCTGGTGCGATCGAAATCTTGGAGATATCCTCCATACTTTCGATGACCTGGATATCGTATTTACCTTCTGGAAATGATGCTACCATCTGTTTACTGTTTTCGGTAGTCCTGTTGACGATATATATTGGGGAAAGGCCCGAGCTTGCTAGAGCGTACACCGCAGCCCTGGACGTTCCCCCAGCGCCAATCACCAAACCAGGTGCTGGATCATCGCCGCTAACAAACCCGCCGTTTTGAAGTGCCATTTGGATACCCAGCCAATCCGTATTATCTCCCCGCAGCACCTTCTTACCATCTCGCGAAACAGGATAAATCGTGTTGACCGCACCGATCGCGCGTGCCTCGTCGCTGATTTCATCGAGGTGATCAAAGTAAGATAGTTTCAGGGGGATCGTGACAGAAGCACCACCGAAATCAGCCGACTTGATCGTCTCAATGGTATCTTCCGCGTTGTCCGTCTCCAGAAGGCCGTAATTATGAGGTAGTCCAAACTGTTTGAACAGCGAATTGTGTAATGCTGGCGATCTTGAATGCGAAACTGGCTTTCCGAATAGATAGAACTTGCTCGCTCGTGTTTCCCCCAACAAGGTCAGACCCTGGTTAATTTCGGCTATAGAAAGTTGCCCCGGAGCCGCTTTGAACGGTAGTGCTGGATGCGAAACCGGCGTCAGGAAGCCGTTGAGAATGCGGCTCATCTGCCCTTTGCTGGTCATGTTGATCGCAATCAATTTGACATTCTGCGTTTGTATAGCCCACGTTCTGAATTTCTCAAGTGAATAGTTGTCTTCAAGGGTCCTAGCGATCCCGACCAACTTGACAATATCGCCGTGCTCTACGGCTTTGTTGAAGATTGGGATCCAAGAACCATCGGACCAAGAGTTAACCTGCTTCGTATCATGATGCGAAGCTATGATTTGCGTGAAGCCCTTGGTGGAAGTAATCCGCTGAAGTAAACTCTCTGGCCATGTCATTTCCAGATCGACGTACTCGAAACCCATCTTCAAAGCTACCAAGTAAAGCTTTTCTGCATCTTCAACTGCGGAATCGGGGTATCGGCCGCCTTGACTTGCGGTTCGTATAGTGAAGATGAGTGGTAGACTAGTTTTCGATCGTAGATATGCAACTTGATCGTTTAGGTACTCCAAAGAAGGTATTCCTGTCTTTTGTTCAGGGTCCTCCAGCAAATCAACTCGAAGCTCTACTGCATCGCAACCTTCCACGGACCGCTCGATAATTTGATATTCATTCTTGAGATCTGGCATCGTGAGAGATACGAAGAATGAAGGCGAAGGCTTCGTCAATATCCCCGATGTTACAGCGCTCGTACCTCGAATAACAGAGAGGAACCGAGCGAAATCTGGTTTTAAGGCGCTCAGGTTCTTGGAGTCGACCGCCGGGCTGTAATATTGGTAGTTGCTACACTCGTAGAACCATGGCTTTCGTCTTTGCCATACACCCATCATATCGTCCACATAGGCAGGCCTAGTTTTGTCTATTTGTAGATAATCCATGACCTTTCCGATATCACGGTGGAGGTGGATGATGATGCCACCGCTGCCGTGATACTTTGTCAAAAGCTGTTTTGCCTCTGGGATTTCCACTATGCCTCCACCGCAGGCGAATATGTGATTCTTTGGCTTGTTTGTCAATTCTCTGGCGAACAGTTCATACTCTAGTTTTCTGAACCCTTCCCATCCCGAATCGTTGATGATTTGGGGAATCGTTTTACCAGCCTCCTTTTCAAGTAACGTATCAAGATCTATAAGTGGGAGACCGAGGATACTTGATGCCCAAGAGCCCATTGTCGTCTTGCCAGCGCCTCTCATCCCAATAAGGAATATAGAACTGTAATTTGCGCACTTGGTAGACACCTTGGTTTCCTTTATCTCATGGCCGCGAAGTGGTACACCGAAAGGACCAGACAGAATATCCCACCAGCCGGGCCAGGTCTTTTCGACGCATCGGCGTTCTAGTAGAAGTATTGGTTCCTTGAGGGCAGCGCTGAGAACGCTGAAGCTCATGGCAACTCGGTGGTCATCGTAACAATGTACGCCGCCCTCGGGGACCGTAAGCGTGGATATATCTCGCCCATCGATCTCAATGCCGTCGTCAAATTCTCGGCATGTTACGCCAAACTTAGCCAGCTCATGATTCATCGCCGCGATGCGATTGCACTCCTTCACTCGCTGATTCGCGATACCGTATATCCTGGTAGTCCTTGTTTCCGAGTTAGCAATCGCAACCGCCGCTAGAACGGAGGCGGTGAGGAAAGCATCGGTCATTGGTTCCATATCAACGTTTGGTAGCGCCTTCAGACACCCACGTGGCGGTCCTTGAACAGTTGTGCTTGTAGGGGTTTGTTCGACTTTGCAACCCATCGGAGCGAGGACATCTACTGCGAACCGGGCATCGCCTTGGAGAGAAGCAGAACCGATGTTGGGAACAGTGCATCTTGTTCCACTAATTGCGGCCAATGCGAGTGGGTAAGTCGCGGAACTTGCATCGCTTTCGATGACGTACTCTGCCGGGCATTTGTAGGTGGCTCTCGGAATATGGTATGTGTACTCCTCGGTCTGGGAACGTTCTACTTGTATACCAAAGGAAGCCATCATACTGATGGTCATGTCGATGTACAACTGAGATATCGGTTTGCCCACTAGCTTCAGAGTCACGGCTTCCTGGGCGTACGGAGCGCACATCAAGATAGAAGAAACGTATTGAGAAGAGACAGTGGCGGCGAGCTCAATACGTCCCCCTTTCATCCCGCTAGTCGACTTGACTTTCAGTGGCAGACAGCCTTGTGATTCCATATAGGTGATACCAGCTCCATTGGATGTCAAGGCATGTACTAATGGACCAATTGGACGCTGCTTCATACGTGCATTTCCAGTCAAAACACAGCTCTCTAAGTCTGGTGTTGGAGATACCAAGGTGGCAACAGAGGTCAGAAACCGCGCTGCTGTACCAGCATTACCAAGGTACAGAGGCTCAGGGCACGCAGTCAATTGACCTCCATTTCCCTGAACCACAAGAATCTCCCCGTCCTCCTCCCAAGAGTATTTAATGCCGCCTAATTGGCTGAGAGCAGTAAGCATGTATTGTGTATCATCCGATTGTAGGAGATTGCTGATACGGCAAGTACCAGAGCTCAGAGCGGCCAGGACCAGAGCACGGTTCGAAATAGACTTTGAGCCGGGGGGTGTGATTTGAAGGTCGAGGGTGGTTGATTCTAGATGCCCGACAAAGACACTGGGAGATAGAATAACACGGATTGCTTCGTCCGCAACAGTGCTTGCCTTCTTCTCGTGAGTGCGTCCAATAGCGGATAAGAGAACAATCTTCTTTTGCTTGCCGTAGTTCTTCTTGTCCACTGCCATGATTTCGAGAAGTCGGTCGACGTCGCATATTTTACCGCCTGACAATTTCTTTACACGTTTGTCTTCTAATGCCACCGGGAGACCGTAACCAGAGATACATTTCGATAAACGGGCGACCGCAGTTGGGCTAAGTACTCCAAGGTATCTCGCTAGCTCTGCTTCCCTGACCATACCAATGGCGACGCATTCACCGTGTAGAAGTTGAGGTGTGAGAATAGCTTCGAAGGCATGTCCAATGGAGTGGCCAAAGTTTAGTAAGTTCCTGAGACCACCTTCTCGTTCGTCCGCCGAAACTACATGAGCCTTGACTTTGGCGGACCCGACCACAATATCCATGAGCAGGTCCCGAATGGCGTAAAATCGTCCTTTGCCTGCGACGCTATTAGCTGAAGAGGTTATATCACTTATTTGGAAATGTGACTGCGAACCGTCGCCTGTAGGCTTAGCCTTTATAGAGTCCATAACAGAATCGCAATTTGATTCGAGCCTTGAAAACGCTTCTTCATCCCAAATAGCCGCGGTCTAGATGACAAACTGGTGAGTATCTCTCTGGCAAAAATCTTTAACAATACAACAGACCCTACCTTGATAACCTCAGCCATACCGTTGATAAACTCTCGTTCTGGCAGTGTTTCCAGAACAGCCAAGTCTACAAATATTCTATCTGGCTGCCAGAAAGACCCAACCAAATTCTTCCCCAGAGGTGTATCAATTGCAGTTTTACCTCCAATCGACGAATCTACCATTGCGAGTAGAGTCGTGGGAATTTGGCAAAACCTCACACCTCTCATGAAAGTCGCCGCGACGAAGCCAATCATATCACCGATGACGCCGCCGCCGAGGGCTAATATAACGGTATCACGAGTACATCCCTGAGAGAGCAACCAGTCCTCCACATCAGCCTTTGTCCCTCGAGATTTCGATTGCTCTCCGGGGCTGATCTGATATTGTAACAGTCGTGAGTCCGAGTTGCTAGCCAGCTCCTTCTCGAATGCCTCTTGGAGTTGCTTGAGATATAGCGGGGCGAGATTGGTATCGGTAATTATAACATAGGTCGACGACTTTAGGTTGGAGACGACGTCCTTCGCAATATATGAGGTAAGGATTCCGTAGCCAACGATGATACTATCATTTCCCAAGATTGGGATCTTGGTGATGTCTTCGGAGGCCGGCATCTCGAAAGGAACGGGTGAGTCTGATGAAGAAAACCGACTTGAGCGGGGGGAGGTCCAACGGTTGACTGTAAGTGGATTTCCTGTCTACGAATTGTAACTTTTGTCAATTAATGGGCCACGAACGGGGTGGAAATGCGGGGCATACTTTGCGTCCCAAGCTCTATCTTTTGCGTCGATGTTGTCCACCAACCGGGGAACGGCAATGCAGTAGTTGCAACTAATTAGTGCCCTTGATGTGAGAACAGTCAAACTACAGGACCATCACGAAAGACCGGGGAGCGGGAGACTGTGAAATCGATTGTGTGCGGGCGTTTCGCTCGTAGTCGCGGAATAAAAGCCCGAGAGCAGCGCCAAATTAGAGATTTACATTTTTGAAACGGGTTTATCCAATTAGCCAGGTCCGAGTATCGGCGTTTCACCCGGTTGTGTTGGACCCTGCGTTGCCTCAGACCACGGAGATGGGATGAGAATGAGACGATGGAATAGAAGAAGTACCAGGTATGTACGGAGTATCGTTGGTATTAATGTTACCTCCCCTTGTTAAATCTTACACGGTGCCGTAGTGACTTTGCGACTGGCTTTTTACATTTGCTTATCTCATTCGACTTCCTCTTCCTCTTCCTCCTCTTCCTCCTCTTCCTCCTCTTCCTCCTCATCCTCTTCTCCCTCATCATCAGTTACCTCCTCTCCGAGTTTCTTTAACCGACTCTGTTGAACATCATTAGCGACAGGTCTCCGAGAACTAAGTTCAGAGGATTATCCTCACCTTGTACTTCTTCACATTCTCCTCCAAGTCCGCCATCACTAGCATGAGGTCATCGGCCTCCGCTTGTGCTGTGGCTGCCTTTTCCTTTTCCTCTTCTTTCTCTTTCTCTGCTACTTCCTTCGCCTTAAGGACTTCGGACTCTGCCTTCTCAGCTCGTTTCGCCGATTCTTCGGCAACCCGAGTGGCGTTCTGTAGCTTAGATTCCAAGTCTCGTTTGAGGTCATTGAATTCCTTCTCCGCCATCTTTCTCTCGACCTCTTTCTCGGATTCATGCCGTGACTGAAGCTTCTTCGCATTGTCAAATTGTTCATTTAACTGTGATTCTAACTTGAGTATAGCCGTTTTCATATTTGTTATCTGCTGTTCTTGCGCAATTTTTCCTTCTCGAAGGACTCCTAGTTCTGTTTCGAGCTGAGCAATATGATTCTGAAGTTTTGTGATCACTACGGACGTCTCTTTCGTAATCTTATCAGTCTCGGCCTGTGATTCTCGTAAAGCGGCATCCATCCTTAGAGTAACTTCCTGGATTTCAGATCTATGCGATTCGCGCTCCGCTATCAAGGTATTTTCGGATTCCTCTTGAATCATTAGAGCCTCGTCTCGAGCACTAGCTATCTCACGGGCTGCGACCTCCTTAATCTTTTGTACCGTTGAAGTAGATGATTCTTTGAAGCTTCGATACTTTTCCTGCTCCTGAGAAAGCTGGTGCTCTAGCGAGGTATGCGCAGCCTGTAATTTGGAAAGCTCATCGTCCTTTGCTTCTAATTGGCTTGTGACGGATTGCAGTAGCTCGGCGGATACCAGTTTCGGGTTGCCATTTGCTAATCAAGTCATTAGTTTACGCGGAAGCCACTGGTTTCTCGGAGAATTGTATATATACCATGGTTTCCAGACGCATCACCCGGGTCCTTGTCTAGGGAGCGCGATATGATACCTGAGGTTATAAAGAGTTCGTGTTAGATAGTAATAGTTGGCATTTGGGGAATGAATTTCATGAAGCCTACTGTAATTATCTTTGAAGAATTGAATAAACTCGCTGGTAAAGTATACTTTTGGAAGGCCTTTACCATGCTGTCTGTTTCCAGTTTCCTCGAAATCCCGGACTGCGGCGGTTTGCCGGAGCTTGTGGAGCTTGAGGAAGTATTGGTCTTTCTTCAGCCGACCGAGGATGCGGGAGTGGAGGTCCACACTTTGAAAATTATTAGCTTCGTAGAGAGAAAGAAAGGATTGGCGAGCTGATTACCGTGGTATGGGGGATTCCTTTGTACTGTATTCGTACACTATTCCTATCAAAAAAGAGCACATTCCCTGCAACAACGGCGCATCCCCGTCATGTAATTGGTTGACAAGTGCTAGGAGGCTCTCCAAGGTCGAGTTTTCTGTCAAAAAGTCATTGACAGCCTCTGGGTTCTCGTGAAGCCATACGCAGAGGATCATAAGAAAAGTCAAAGATATTCTGGGATCTAACCCGTATTGTAATGCCGCTAGCAGATTTGATGAAAGATTTTGTATTGCGGTTATAACCTCTTCACCGGAGTCGGCATCACCACTACTTAAGGTCATGGCAATATCTTGAGCTTCCCGGTTCTCAAATATAAGTGTTAAGAATATCGCTCCGGAGAACCATGTCTTGTAAGGGTCGGATTGAGAGTTGCTGTCCAACTCTATTAGGTTGGTGAAAATATTGGCAGTTTCATCTAATCCAATTAGAACCAACTATTTAGAGTGTATGCGAATAGAATTTACCTTCACCGCTAGTAAAGCCTTTGACTGCCCTGTCTATAAAGTGCAGACGGATTTCAGGGTTGTTGCAAACATAGGACTAGCACCGCAGATGGGGAGTATTAGCGAGTTACTGTGAACAATAAGGGAAAAAATTGGTACCTCGATACACTGAACTGCGGCCATTCGAATATTGAATGATGCGAGATCCGTGTCTTTGAGCGCCATATTCAAAAGGGCCTCTATCACGTAAGCGGTGGGGACCCCTGGGTTCCCAGGGTCAGCCGAAGCGGCATAATCAGGAAGAGTTGATGCGTCGACCTGTTCCAATGCGAAATTTTCCTGAAGAGCATGGTTTCCACGGATTAAATCCGCTACCGTATAAAGTGCCTATCTTCGATTGTCAGATTCAGAGCTTAGCAATTTGGTGGGCGTCAAACGATTTCGGTGTTATAAAGAACCGTAGACGCTTTGTTGGAGGTGTAGCTATTTACCTCTGCACGAACGTCAATTGCTGACTTGGGGGAAAATGCTAGGCCGAGGACTTTAGCAGTCACTCCACAACTCCAGAGATATTTCTGAGGAGGAAAAAGTGTAAGTATAGGTTTAGCGACAACGTACGAAGGCGCCATAACTTACCTGATGTGCTTCGGCTGCGCTGCCTACAAATGTTACAAACACTTTACATAGGTTTAAGAGTTGCAGGATGTTTTTGATGGTCGTTTCTAGCATCAAATCATCCGCTGTTTCATCATTACTGAGTAATTTGATGAGCTGGGTGTCGCAACGTGCTTCTCGAAAAGACAATTGATTTGACACATTGAAAGCGAGCAGATTGGTGAGCAAACGTAAACAACTTTGTACCAAGAAGCCTCCTGTTATCCCGCCTTCCAAGTTGATGATATTGAATACGCCATCGAAAGCTCCGTGGTACGCCACCAGTTTTTGGATTTCCGCATGGTCGTCGGTTAGAGCGATCAGGAGTTGGACGCCCTCTGCATATATGTAAACTATCAGAGATGAAAAATTCAACACCAGACGCTTCGAGGAGGAGAATTCGCGTTCATTCGATATGCGTCCTTACCGTTTCGAATGATCTCTCTCCGATCCTCCAAAGTCGCAACTAGTCGTTCTAGGCCAAAAGGGGCCGTATATATGCACTCTCGAGTTCTTTCTGGTCTATTTTTGAGGATGGCACTTAGAAGTCTCAATGCGTATAACCGCTCATAAAAATCGCTTTGGTCCAAAAGGTCGATGAGAAGGTTGATGTTGGTTTGTTTCTGGAGTAACATGTTTAACAGAAGTGTGCCAGGGGTGGTATATCTTGTGAATTGGGACTACCTGCGTGAACTCGTCTGCAAGCCAAAGAGCAATATCGTCGACAACATCGGACTAGAATAAAAAGACTAACTTAGCAGATCTGAGTATATAGTTTTCCGCACAATGCCACTGACCTCGTTCACGAAAAGGAGAAGCAGCGTTTCGAGAACAACTTTTACAGTGTCGACGTCATCCCTATCCTTGTCAAGTGCTACGATTAACCAACGTAGCCCACCAGATGCCACGGACTCTTTGTAGTCTCGAGCGAAGCTTCGCAGCCCTAAAACGGCCGCTCTGCGATCTTCGAGGAGGGTTGCATGGGCTAGTCTATCGCAAAGGGTAGCGATAGTGGCTGTCGCGGTCTGCTTGGGTGGCGCCTGGGTTGCAAGAATTCCTGAAAACATGTCTCTGGAGCATTCCGCTGGGCGCGCCAGTCAGGTCCGTCTTATATGATGTGGTATTCGAAGAGTGCGCGTCCTCCTTGGGGCCTCGAGGTTTGCTTGCGCCTGAGGCACCGGCACAATTGGAACTCGATGTCGGGGTCGGGGTCGAGGCGGAGTATCCGATGCCTGCGATAGTTGTGCAGCTTTAATTGTCGTACCTGTGAGTTCCGGCCATGGTAGCAAGTTACAAGGCCCGTTTGGTGCTGAGTGGTGATAACTTGGCGGAGCGAGCTCTGTTCCTCGTCAGGATTAGTTTTGTCCGAGACGAATCAACCAACCATCGCCCTTCATCCATCTCATCCATCTCATCACCCACCTTCACGCATCCTCATCACCTTCATCACCCATCTTGCCCACTTGCTCGTAGTGGCGCCGGCTCCCAAAGGTAAGTCAAATTCCCATCCTTACATCGGCCTTTCGCGCGTCATCGTTTCCCGCCTCGTGAAAATCGAGCGGCCTCAACCGGCGGCCCGTTTGAATCGGCGACAGAGGAAACAAATAAATGGAGGAGACGAAGAACGAAAACAATTTTTCGGTTTAGCCGTGTATCTTGTTCTCATTGTTCTCCTTTCGAGTTTTACAGGCGCTCAAGGACTTTCTGCCCACCTCTACGATGTCTCCTCCGACGTCACCGCAACCATTCCACCCGTGGTCGCGTTTCCTCCGTATCCAGTCGTCTGATCTTGGTACTTGATGCAACTTCTTCAGAGGAAGCCAGCAATTCATACCCGACCTTCATTTTAGTAACCACGCGAATCGGCAATCGATACATCACACTTGGCTAAAATACTAGCCAGCCATCTTCCAACTAATTCAACATGGGGTGAGTTCCCACTGGTTCTTTGATCACCCGCAATCGCTGACATTTCGCCCTTGGTAGTGTTCCAGCATTCTTCAGATGGCTCTCCCAGAAGTACCCGAAGATTATCAGCCCGGTACTTGAAACTTTACCACAAGAAATAGATGGCGAATCGATACCCGTCGATACAACGGATCCAAACCCGAATGGAGAGGAATTCGACAACCTATACCTTGATATGAACGGAATTGTCCATCCATGTTCTCACCCTGAGGATCGTCCAGCCCCAGAGACAGAGCAGGATATGATGCTGGAGGTTTTCAGGTACACCGAAAGAGTAGTGTCTATGGTGCGACCTCGGAAATTGCTTATGATGGCGGTCGACGGCGTCGCTCCCCGTGCCAAGATGAATCAACAGCGATCGCGGAGGTTTAGATCTGCTCAGGAAGCTAAAGAAAAAGCCGAGGAAATGGAGGAATTTGTCAAATTATTAGCCTCGAAGGGTACGGAAATCGACTCAACTCTACAGAAGAAGAGCTGGGACAGCAACGCCATCACTCCCGGAACTCCGTTTATGGATATTCTTTCTATTGCTCTGAAGTATTGGGTATCTTACAAACTGAATACTGACCCTGGTTGGGCTAAGGTATGTTGGAATCTGGCACCCCCTTTAGTCACATTGCTAATCTTCTCTCTCACTTCATCATAGCTCAAAGTCATAATATCCGATGCCTCGGTCCCTGGTGAGGGTGAACATAAAATCATGGAATTCGTTAGAAGCCAAAGGTCACATCCAGAGCACAACCCCAATACGAGACACGTCATATACGGACTAGATGCGGATCTTATCATGTTGGGACTAGCGACGCATGAACCGCATTTTAGAGTATTGCGCGAGGACGTATTTGCGCAGGATTCCAAGCCGCGCGTGTGCAAAATATGCAACCAAAAAGGACATAGGGCTGAAGAATGCACGGGAAAAGCGAAGGAAAAAACTGGTGAATTTGACGAGAAATCCCAGATAATCAAACGAAAACCCTTTATTTGGCTAGATGTTGGGATTCTGAGAGAATATCTGGATGTTGAATTGAAAGTACCAGGGCTATCTTTTCAATGGGATCTAGAAAGAGCTATCGACGATTGGGTTTTTCTATGCTTTTTCGTCGGAAATGACTTTTTGCCCCACTTCCCTAGTCTCGAGATTCGAGACGCCGGTATTGAGACTCTACAGACAATTTGGAAAGAGAATCTAGCCACAATGAAAGGGTGGGTCACTGCTGATGGAAATGTCGATCTCTCTCGAGCTCAATATATTTTAGATGGTCTCGCAAGACAGGAAGATGCCATATTTCGGAAACGCCGCCAGGTCGAAGAGCGGCGGGAGGAGGGTGCTAAGCGACGCAAGTTACAGCAAGAAAGTGCTGAAGCCGGTAACGACCCAAAGATCCCAGTGCATCGAGGGAAGCACGAACGAGTACCGATAGCTCATCCTACCAACATACCTCTTTTTGCACCGGGTGACAAATCAGAAGCGACAAAAAAGTTAAACCACGACGTTGTAGTTAACCGTGCCCAAATAAGAACAGCAAACTATGCGAACAAGAGCGCAGCTGCCGCATTGAAAGCCCAATTACTACAAAATAATACTTCTACCACAGCGAATACAGAAAAGGCGCTAGAACATGAACCTGCACCTACCTCTGAGCAACAGTCCCCGCTTGGGAAGCGAAAACTTGACGTCATGGAAGAAGCTTCTGGCTCACAAACGCCTAGTTCTGATCCTTCTGAGAATACGGATACCATCAAACTCTGGGAACCTGGTTATCGTGATCGATATTATGAACAAAAGTTCAATCGACCACCTTCAGATACAGAATTTAGGAGACAAGTAGCCAATGCGTATGTTGAAGGGTTATGCTGGGTCTTGCTCTATTATTTCCAAGGCTGTCCTTCCTGGAATTGGTATTACCCATACCACTACGCCCCATTTGCTCAAGATTTTGAGAATATGGGCTCATTGAAGATTGAATTCACGCTTGGCCAACCATTCAGACCTTTCGAGCAGCTCATGGGGGTCTTACCAGCGGCCAGCAAACATAACATACCACCGACATTTTGGCCATTGATGACGGAGGAGGGCTCAGAGATCATTGATTTTTACCCGGAAGACTTCCCTCTAGATCTTAACGGCAAAAAGTTTGCTTGGCAGGGTGTGGCTATACTTCCGTTTATCGATGAAGGACGCCTGCTGGCTGCCATGAACAAAGTCTACTCCAACCTCACCGATGATGAAAAGCGAAGGAACGAAATGGGGAGCGAGCTACTCTTCCTGTCCGAGTCTCACCCATTATACGATGAACTTGCAACACAATTCTTCTCCAAGAGAGCTATCGAAGGAGATTTCCAGCTCGACCCTCGCGTTAGTGAGGGACTTTCGGGAGGCGTTCGGAAAGATCTTAATTTTATACCACATAGCGGGCTCTCTTTCCCCTTTACCAATGTTACTTCTGATATATACGGTGATCTCGACGATGATCAATCTATGAGGTAAGTCTTAGTTTACATAGTTCAATAAAAGCCGAAGGAACGCTAATTGACAATGATTTTAGTGTGGTTTACATGTTGCCGGAGAAGAAACACCAACATAAATCGATGTTATTGCGTGGGGTTGTATTAAAGGCTCCGGCTCTGACCGAGGCGGATAAAGAAGCACTTCTGAATAGAAGGCAAGGAAATGGGCGAACATATGGTGGTGGTCACTTTGATAGGCAGCATTCTAATAGAGGCGGCCACGGGAGATATCATCAAAATGGCCCCATCGCACCACCATCCGGTGTTAGGGGACCTAGTTTACCTGCTGGCTATACATTTCCGGACTCGGCGTCGTCACAAGGCAACCACCATGGTTATCAGGGTCAACAGCAACAAGGCTGGGGTCAGAATTGGTCGTCTGGCGGAAATCAAAATTTTGATTTCAGATATAACCAGGCACAAAACCAACAACGAGGTTACGGAAATGGTTCGCAAGGAGGTTACCAATCGCATGGCAACGACCGCGATTATTCGTCGAACCATCCTAACAACCACAACAACCAAGGTCAACGCAATTACGGCGGCGAAGGGAATCACAATCGAGGGTATGATGATAGATATGGTCACGGCGGCGACGGTGGGTACCGTGGGGACGATAGGAGGGGTTCATACGGGCGCGGAGGTAGAGATGGCCGATTTAACGGAAACCAGCGTGGTGGTCACTCTTACGATCGTTCAAGGCAGTATGATCAACACCAGGATAGACGAGGTCAAGGACAGGGCTCGTCATATAACCGAGGGAACAATACCTGGACGGGATGATTGGGATATCATACGGGATTTCTGTGCATATATATATACCAATGTTCAGATATCTATCAGCATAAAAAGAAATTGGGTTTATGGCCAATAGGACATTCTAAGGTTTACAAGGACATGAACAGTTACGATAAACATGCTCAATTGTGTTTTCAAAATTTGCAATTCCATGATAGTCTTTTCTCTCTCTCTTTGAGCATTAACAATAGGCATTAATAAACTAAGAAACATATATTCCATCTGTAGATATGCTACGCGTGGTAAAAATACAAGGACGCTGTTGAGCCTTGGTACCCTACCTCCGATAAACGATGAGAAGATATGAACCCATCTTTCGTTTCAAAAAGGAGAAACAAACAAAAAGAAATCTCTCCCTGGTACTACCGGTAGATACTAAGTAACAAACATTAAGATCTGGTAAACAAATGAAAGCAAAAAGAAGAAAATTTCCGGGTCATGATATCTGCTATGAATCTGCTAATCGATCGTAAGAAAAACATCGCAAACCTGCTAAAAGACCAAAAATAAAGTAAAATAAGAACAAAAATTATACATGAAAAAGGAAATAGGTATCGGAAAGGACTGTGGTAGTCGTTCATGCAATAATCAACTACAAAAATGTTAGCCAACTCTTAGGTAAATGAATAATCGTCATAGGATATTACTCACCTCGATCAGACGGTCAACACACATTCGTTCTTGGTCATTGGACGTCCTCTTGAATGTGGTAGAAGACCAAATGCCAGAGAACCCCACACTCTCCAATATCCTGTCTAATAGGTCTTGTGTTCCCTGACGATCAGAGTAACGCTTGTCGCTGGCAATCTTTCTAATCACCTCATGTGTCAACTTCAACATTGTTTGGCTCTGCGATGACACAAGGATTTCTTCGAGCTCGGCCATTACGCGGTCGTGTCTATTTTCATATAGGCGTTAGTGTGGTTTTTATTTAATAACGGTGTTTTGGAGTGGAAGCTTACATTAAGATGAATACATCCGGACGGTGTGCCGCAGTGTATTCGAAGAGTTGCAAACCAGCTGTCTGTATGCTCTCGTCAGACATACGGAAGTCGATAGTAGCCAGTGCCAAACAGAGAAGCAGCTCCTTCTGTTCTGTCTCCATGATTTTCGGGATGAATTGCGTCCAATTCATGACCGTATCTCCTTTCTGCAGAGGCACAGTGCCGAGCCAAATATCCTTCCAATCCTCGGCATTTGCTGCTCTTGGAACGAGGCAGCTAAGGTAGGGTATATACGAAGGATGTAGTTCTCCCTTCAGCGACTCGGGTATATTCGCGGTAACAACCTCTAGGAACGTGGTGAATGTTCGGAGAGTTACTGCTCTGGTGGTCGGGTCCGATAAACCTTTCACGATACAGAAGCACACAGAGTAAGCGAAGTATTCGGTTTCAAAATTGATACCGAATAGATCGTCGACGGCCGCTGCGGCTTCCTCCACCGTGAACCTGCCTTGCATTAACATAACTGCCATTCTACCATCTTTGAACTCATCAGAGGAAGCGATGACTCTAAGTACGGCTTGAAGTAGCCCAGCCGAACAGTTGTAGAGAGATGGAGGGCCGACACGAATAAGCGACATTGCGAGCCAGAACATCTGGTGGAGATATCTTGAAGACGGAGGAAGGTTATTTGCCATCTTCGTCAAACTAGTAATGATGCTTACAAGCATCTCGGCGTCGCCTTGCTCCACAAACCTCGCAAGCGCGCTGCGAAGTGCCACCAAAACTTGGTACAGAAGATCGTCGTCAACGTCCTCTCTCGCAAGGCAACCCATGACGGCGAAGGCCCGCGGTTGAATAGCCGGGTTGTTCTGGAAGGCAGTGCTTGCGACAAGACTCATCCATCTAGCTCTCCAAATGTTCGCCATATCCACTGACGGAGCAGCGATAGCGATTATTTCGAGCAATAGGTTGGTAATCGTCTCTGTCGAGGATGTGGAAGAGTTACTCTCAGCAGGTGCTCTGTTTTCTTCGATCAAGTTCCCGTCGCGAGAAGTTTGGCGGTGTATACTGAATAAAAGCCCAAGCTTCGGCTCAGAAAGAGACGCGAGTATAACCTTCAGCTTTCCGAGGTTTTCGTCGTCTAAGGGGAAAGATGTGCATATCGAGTGTACCGTATTAATGAGTAAGCTGTGCACTGTCGTCCTCACATTCGCTGTACCGCAATTCACCACCATCGTGATAATATGGAACAACTCCGGTAGGAACATTTGAGCTTGAGCCCGGCTGTCAAAGGAGATTGCAAGGCAAATCCGTAATAAAACACACATCTCCTTCCAAATGACATTATCTTTGAGATGTCTGGTTGGCCGAAGGGATGTCCTGTTGAGGGCCTTCCTCACTCTTGCAATAATCTTGCCACGCATCGTTAAAGTTCCAAACGAAGCGGCAATAGAACCGATGACCTCTGCCTCAGCCGAGCCAAAGCCGTAGTTGATCGCGCTCTTGATCAACTCTTCGAAGAAGACCTCAAGAAGACTCTCATCCCTGCTGATGACGGACCACGCGTTCCGTTGGAAGTTAGTATAGAGCGTGGTCTCATTTACAGTTATCTCGATGAGTTTCCGAGCGATACCAGCAAGCCTCTCCTTCCCTCTTTCGCTGTCACCATCAAGGGCCAGAACTTGCGAGTGCAAATTGACTAACCAAGGCGCCATATACAAAATGCTCAAAGGTCGCTGTTGCAAAGGCGATTTAGCCCATCCAACAAAGAATTCGGTCAGGAAATCGAAGGTAAGCTGAGGCTCATTGGCAGCTAATTTATCGCTGACCCCAACGATAAGATTAAGAGAGTCAGCTGGTATGCTAAGTCCCTTCGCGCTAACAAATTGCCGGTCGAGTTTGAACCGGAAAGTCTGGCATAGCGCACAGAGAAGATTGTAGGCAGATATCCTCAGATATTGATCAGCACTACCCATATTCATAAGTGCGATGTTGAGTAGCGTCCCCGGAACATCCTCCGGACGGATGACCCTTTCACTGAGCGGCGACGGTTTGCTATCTTTCATTGACTTCGACTTGGCCGCCTTGATGCTCTGCAACACATCCACTCGTTTCGGACTGGAGAAGAACATTGCGACCTTGCCGTTTTCCGTCTTGATACCGAACGCATTTTCTTCTTCGGTGTGGAAAGATGCGTTTGCTTCTTCGATTTCCGACAAAGAGAAGATGTCGTTGACTATCGCTTGCATCCGAAGCCCAGGTACAATATCTTGCTTTTTAGTAGTGGTGATTTGAATATATTGGCTGCCAACCTTGATAACAACGTCTATTCTACCTTTGGTCTTGGATAAACGTGTTACGGGTTGGAAAACAAATCTAGAGTCCGCTACTAGCGACATTGTATCCTTCGGTAAATGGAGAGATGGTAGATGGAAGTGTCGTTCAAGTTCGCCTAGACTACCAAGTAGCGTATATTCAATGTTCTTTGGATGGAACCCGCTTGTTTCGTCCTTGTAGGCATGCCTGACAAGCCGGCGGAAAAACTTTCGATAGGCACTGTTCATGTTGTACACGTAGAAGCGTTTAAGATTTGACAGCATTTCCGGTGGACTTAAAGCATCGAGCTTCTTGGGTATATCATCTGGAAGCTCGTTGCTAATGGTGTAAGATGTCGCATCAATGAGAAGGCCGAACGGCTTGCTCCACATCCGACTTGCAATCTATAAAGGTGTTAGGGTTCTGTTTATTTTTATCTCTGATGGATAGTTCTAAAGTACCTTGAGATAGCAGTATATTAGGAGCTCAATGTCAATGGTCTCAGCATTGATGTTGCGAAGAATAATGCATATAACAGGCATGCCATCCTACATTATGATTAGTGTGCGAATTCTCTACGATAACAAAGTTACATACCTTGGACTCGCCGCCATCATAAACAATGCGAGCAGAGGTGATAGGTTCGACACTCCTCCCCGAATTACGCAACATGAACTGCTGGAAACGGTAGTAAGACGGTTGAATTGTTGCTTGTAACTGAGGTCGGGTCCACGAGAAGTCAAGTGGTGGCGCTCCAAGTGTAGGTATCAAAGCCGAAAACTCAGCCACTGGTGGCTTCAAGTCATTCGCTGTATACTTGGGCGCAACATTGTTCGGGATCGATGGGCTTGTGAGGCGTGGGTGCAGTAACTTTTGTCTTACAACTTCCCAGTGATCATACATGAACCTATGCAAAGCAATGCAGCTACCAAAATCAAATACTTCCACCGCAGCTGCTTGATCGGGAATAGGAATGGGGCTCTGCAAAGAAAAGCGTGATTAGTTCAATGCGTCCTATAAGAACGAGACTGAGCGACTCACCGAAATATCACGTAAAAATGTCGTAACTCGATAAATGTTTGCAGTCAAAAAGTCATTAAGGGGTATCATGTAAGGCTCTTTTGCACCAAAAAGAACGTTGTTTGCGAGGTTTTGTACAACTTTAGCAATCAAAAGCAGACCACGTCTCATTCCTCTCTTAGGAATAGACTTGACAAGACCCTCCGAGTCTGGGGCGACAATCGCAGGACAGAAGAAACGAAGGAAAATGAAGGCTCCAACGGCGGTAAACTTGGCTTCGGGAAACCTCGTGGTGACGGATGTGGTGATTGTATGACAAATGTATTTGAAGGATGCAGGTACTTGATTCACACTTTTGCATATCTCATCGATGAAGACATTGGTGACGAAACGCAATTGTAGGGCGTTGCGTTGAAGCTCTTCTGGTGATGAAGTTCTGGCGGGATCGAGTTCCAGATCAAGCTCGTCGGAAGATATGATGAGTCGCTCGAGAACTTTTTGTAGCGTCGCACGGAGATAGGTTGCTCCTTTCCATTTCGCAAAGACTGAGAGCATCTTTGTCGCTACACAATTTCGCCTTAGAAGCTCGGACTCGCTTTCCGTATTCGCCACCTCCTGTTCGATAAGTTCCTTCAGCAGCGTCAATCCAAGACCTTTCGAATCAAAGATGTTGAGCAAAGCGAAGGCGATCTCATCAATCTCACTTGTGGGACAGCTGTTGCACAGAGCGAGAACAAATTTGAAATTATTTACCAGGAGCTGGATCATTCGCTCGTACTTCTCACCGATGGCAGAGTCGCCTAGAGATGAAAACTCGGTACCCTGTGTGAGAATGTTTGTCAAAACGTGCATGAACGCCGTTCGGATTTCGATGTTCTCATGATAGCCAATCTCGAGTGAAAACTTGAGTCCAACATCGACATTTGCGCTGAGAAGATTGGACAATGCTAGGATTGCTAGTTCGAGAGTGGAGGAGGAATCGTCTCTTGTCAAGCTTGTGACAACTGCATTCGGATTTCTCTGCCGTTCAACCTCATGTTGACTACTTTCCAGAAGGTTGAGGAAAGTTGTGAAATAATTGCAGAAAAGTTGCGACTTTGCGTCGAGAGCATCGGCGTCGTGGCTTTCGGTGGGTTGCAAAGGAAGCCGCGCCAGAAGATTGACAAGGGCTTTGAGCGCGGCTCGGTCAAGGTCCTTTTGTAAGCGTCCAATCTCATCTCGACGAACTGCGGTATTCCCAATCGCCTGTTCGGACTTTTCTGGGGTTAGCTTTGTACAGTTGTCATCCGGGATTAGGAAACTAACCTTGCTGAACCTGGACATCCAATCGACCAAAATCTGGAGGAGACTGTTTCGAACGCGGATGTCTTGCCTAAGGTCCAACAAATCCTTCTTCCTCGCAACGACTTCAACGAGCTGGCACATTTTTACCTTTGCTCGTAGAGTCGATGCGTCGTCTTTCAAGTTGTGCAAAAATTTGGCGAGTATGAGCGTTAGAGCACCAAAGTCAATCGCAATCATGCTCTCCTGCGTGTCTTCAACCCGATCAATAATCGCACGGAGCAACGATGTCGATTGTTCTGCGAACAAGAGCTTGCCATCGGCGGATTGCGCGATAGCATTCGGGTTGTTTTCAAAGACGCTGTTGAGCTCAATCTCCAGCGACCTAAAAAAGGAGACATAGAGCCTGGGATTCATCTCCGATCCAAGCACTTCCCTTATTGCCTCTCTGACGTTAACCGAATTGCAGACCAGCAGCTGAAGACATTGACGCATGAATCTCTCAAGCAGCGAGTATGGGTCGCCATCCGGAGCCAAACGATCGATCCATCTCAGACCAGCCACAGAGGCATCATCCAAGCGGATCTCTTGCGGCGGTGGAGAAATACAGCAGCCTCCCAGAGCAGCTAGGAAGCCGGAGTAATTTCTCCACTCCACAAACGTTCTCTCATCAACGGCAGACTGCCTAGAGGACGACCCACTCACAACGACCTTGCAGAGCGTCTTCCATTTCGTAAAGACGGCCTCCCAAGCGGTGAGAATACCAGCTGTCGGTCGAATCATGCGCACAAGTAATTTCCTCAGCCGCTTTTGGAATGCAACAGGGCCCGTCATACGGAAATTTGGGGAAGAGAGCTCTGAGTAAACAGCATAATTCTTCATCACACTCAAACCAGATCGTTCAAGGTCTTCCATATTCTCGGTCAACCGACCTTCTTCACAGAGAATGTTGATAGCGCTGGTGATGAGTGAGCAGATGTCTAGATCGCTAGAGCATAGAAGCACAAGGAAGGAGACCTCCAAGCTGATACCAGCGATCTGTCTCTCAGCAACATCGGCACCAGCTTCCATGAGCACCTTCATCGACTTGAGAAACTGGAGTCTGGTCTCCATGTAATCTCTCACAAGCCCAAGCATCACCTTCAAAGTCGGGTCACTCAAGTCATAATCGAGAAGTTTACGAGAAAAGGTGACGAGAGTGGCAGATGCGCCTTTCCACGCGTCAACTTGAACCCCGGCTTCCGTTTTGGTAGTTGGATTATTCGAGTTTAGAGAAGTTGTTTCTCTAGATATCAGTCGTCGCGCGAATTCGGTGGATAACTTTTGTATCAACGTATCATCCTCGGAAGCACAATTCAAGATGCACGATAGGGTTTTTTCGAAGAATGTAGAGCTCTCTTCTTTGATGGCACCTTCGAACAGTAGATTCGGCCGTATTTTCAATAGCTCGAGAAGCTGATGTAGTAACTCTGTGGAAAGCAGACTCTCCGACGACTGGTTCTCGACTCTGCGGCTCACACCATTGCTAGCGGGACTGTTGCGCTTCGCGTTGCCGATGGTATACAAAAAATCCCTGACATCCGGCGACAAAGCCTGATATAGCGAGAGAAAGCTATTTTTACGATCCTGTGACGCAATGATTGCGGTACCGGTAAACACGGCGACTTTGTATGACATGTGAGAATTGCGGTCGAGGAGACGAGGCACTAGGCTATCGACGACCATATCCTTTGATAAGTGACACAAAGAGACGAACGCCTTCACCATGATGTCTCTATCCAGAGCGGTATCTTCATCAAATTTCCGCTTGAATATCTCCTCCTTCATCTCATTTTGCACGTCAAGAGCAAAGCTCAGAATCGCAATTTCCGAGTTTGTATCGAAATAGCTTGCGGCACGACATATCGTTACGAGACACAGCGCGGCGATATCGGCGAATCTCTGACGAAGGGTTTTTCTCAGATTTTCCAAGAATAGAACTCTCTTCGCATTCACATTCCTATGGGTCTCTCCAAGCATAGATGCGAGGAAGACTTCGGGAATGAGAAGCAACAATGCGGTTTGCATTGGCCAGAAGATCGCCCTCTTTTTGCCCGTGTCCGCCATATTATTCACGATGTCAAACAATACGTCCGCGCCGCCTTCCAACCTCCTTTGGCTCAGGTGTTGATTGATAAATTCCTGCGGATGCGTGTCGATCCATTTCAATATCGCTTCGGGGAGTAGCTGAGCAATAAGTTGTTGATGAGGTTTCTTGATGTGATAAAATGCTGCGTATATATCGGAAAGAATTTGCGACAGTTGTTTCGAGTTGATCCACACGTGTGCCAAAAGTTGTATTCCGTTCGCGTCGTATTCATCTCCTCCCGCATGTCGAAGCTGCTTTAACACACGTTGAAGCGTCTGGAATACGAGCGGCCAGTTCGATGCGCTCAGGAACTCCATGATCGAATAAACCGCTTTATCCAGATCGCTGACCTTGGGTACGTAGTTGGTCTCATCGGAAGACGACCCGGTCTGTCCGTTTCTCGTAGCCGTGTTGGGTTGAGCCGGCGACACAACAGGCTCGTCGGTAGTGACAGGGTTCGGGGACAATCGTAGCACCAAGTCAAGGATATGTCGGGCCAAAAGTTCGTTCAATGGCGGTGGCTCCACGCGACGAATCTTCCGAGCGGTGAGCGGCGATACGCGAGGGATCGCCTGAATGCTGTCTTTATCATAATACTGGCCATGTTCATCCTCGTTGACGGAATCCCAGTGCGCGCTAAGACAATCGGCGAGAAGCTCTACGAGGAATGTCTGTGACAAGACCACGAGCGGCGGTGGTCTGGGTCGCTGGCTGGTCGACTCGATCTATAGGATTTTTGGAGACGCGATTAGATACTGCTTGTTATATGGGGGAAGAAGGGGAGAGCCTCAGGAGGAAATACTGGAGTGATATTGTCTATTAATTGGACGAGCTCGGTAGCTACAGTCTCGACATGGGTTTTGGAGAGTTCCACGAGGGTGCCCTGAGACAACGTGACAATGTCATCTTTGCGCAGATCCTCGATCTCCTCGAATGTGCGATTCGGAAGCTGTGTTGACAGATTGGTTAGTCGGAAATTGAAACAACCCGGTAAGAAGACGATGAGAGGAATGTACAGGGAACGAACCTTTGACGAAA
Organism: Dactylellina leptospora; assembly: GCA_036971365.1. NCBI lineage: Eukaryota > Fungi > Ascomycota > Orbiliomycetes > Orbiliales > Orbiliaceae > Dactylellina > Dactylellina leptospora. The sequence goes on along the minus strand of JAJTUC010000039.1, from coordinate 134,239 downwards.
GCCGCTCAAGAAGCGTTTGGATAAGCTTGCTGTCGCTCCCGTCCATTCCTAATACTCCGGGTCAACCAGCTTCCCTGCTGGGGTAGCAGGAGGCCGGGAGGAACGGGGTGCCGAAAAAAAAGGACTGAGATTCGAGTTCGCTCGCGACAAATGAACGAATCGGGGAGTGTGAGACGGGGTTCAGAGCGTGAGGAGCATGGAGAGCGGGAGTCCACCCGGGGAGAATTGCGGAGGAGAGAAGACGGAGAGGAGAAGGGATGGGAAGGACGGGGTTTGTCGGGGTCGCGAGTGGGAGTGAAGCGGCGGTGAGAGGGAGAGGGCGGGAGAGAGGGAGAGAGCGTAGGACGGATGCCTGCCGATGCAATGCGAACGGATGGTAGACGGATCGAGATACTACCGGGCTGAGGAGGGATGTGTATATGTGTATACGGATGGGGACGGTGGTGATGCTGATAGCGACGGAGATGTTTGTGAACAGGTGTGGTTTGGGGAGTGTGTTGTCGGACGTTGATGGATTGGACGGGGAGGATAATATCGCGAAACAGCAGCAGCACAGGCAGATAAAACACCCGGGCCTTTGTGCTTTGGCTTTGACCTTCTTCGCTGGAACAGGACAGACGGATGGATGCTAAAAGGATCGAGCGCTGACGGGCTTCACTCGCAGACCGGACTAGTGACCGACCGACTAGCTGCTAACTACTTAGTCTCTGGGGGACTGTCTCACGCGCAGAGAATAGCCGATGGAATCACAATCATCATAAAGACATACACACACGCACACGCGCACAATGCGCAGGCAATGCAATGCAGCAGGATGTATACGGACATATCCATCACCGAAGGGGGGTTCGAATAGACTCCTCGCCATTGTTTCAACAGGAAGGCAAATGCACACATTTCAAGCCGGGGGGGCCGACCGAGCAAATAAGCGTCCGAGACGGCTACAATCGATAGACTTCCACAGGCATCATCGTCCGAATAGATACCCCTTTCTCAGTTGGATCACCCGCATGCAGGTACAAACGGCCGCCCATCCTGTCAGTCAGCCAGTCAGCCAGTCAGCCAGCCCAGGAACGTGTTGCATTTCCCCAAGCAACACATTCGATCTCACCTCCCACTCGCAATCGTCAACCCCAGATTCACCAGACTGGCCACTCCCTCCCCGATAATCGCTCCTGCCGCAACCAGAATGAGGACCGTCTCACGGCCCTTCAAATCGTGCGCGTCCGCCGCCTTTCTCCGCCAGTATCCTTCCAAAATACCTCCTGTCACCCGCGCCAGTGTGAAAGACGGGGTGTTGTACATGCCAATCGCGACCGCTATCCCCCCCGGCAGCCATCCTGCGTATCCAGCAGGCGGCGACTTTGCTTTCACCACAGTGATCAGTGCGAATGCCGCTCCGAATACCATGCAAAACTCTTTGGCGTAAGGCGGCAGTCCTTCCCCGTATAACAACCGCGAACAATCAACCCATACAATCGCGGCAGGCATCTCAAACATCTTGCTCGGTATCTTGTACACTCTGTCGTACAGACGATATAACAAACTTGATATCACCGCCCCATACGCTGCCCCTACCATCTGTCCGTAGAACTGCGCCTTGGGTGAAGCGTGCAACAGATGCGAGGTTTTCAAATCTTGAAGAATATCACCAGCTTGTTGCCCTGCTGCCTCCGAGATGGCACCAGCGACGAGATTAATCAGAATCGCTGACGAAGATGTTTTCGCCACGATCAATGCGAAGAACAGCTGTGCAATTTTACCTACGCGAGATATCCTGTCAGATTATGGCTATACAGGGGTGTAGATGGAATCTTACTGATCCCCGATACCGGGTTTAGGTCAGTCTGACCCAGCGCTCTCGCTGCCATCACTGACAGGACGAATGCAACTCCAAGTGCGACTACGGTAAGGTATATCGGCACCTGTGGGAAGCAATACCAAATGGTACCGATACACAAGACAGTCGTGATTAGCAGCGCGGTGGAGAACGTCTTCATTCCGATCTGCTCCTCCCGTGGCGCATCCTCCTCCTCCTCTTCTTCTTCCGTACCCCTTCCATCCGTAGCTGTCCCTAGGAACCCTGGGATATGTGCCCTGACCCACCTGGATTGATGTAGACGTCTTTTCATAAGCGGTACCGCCGTGTCACCGGCTAGTAGTGCCAGGGAGACGACGCTATCCGCCAACATGATCGCCAAACTGATCCACACGATCCAACCCCGGGACCCGGACTTCCAATCGTTAACGACACCGGGTGCCCATCCTTTGCTCCTGGCAAGCGGAGACAGAATCCCCCAGCTGCATATTTGATTAGCCCCGATTCAACAACCGTGAGATATAGTAGGAGGAGCCACCCAACAATAGCACCGAATAACATGGCCAGAGTCGTAGACTGTCCCATTATGATCCCCTGGCCGATATACGCGGGAGACGGATTGAGCGCCCAGAGCCATGTCTCAGCCGCCGTTTGGCCAAAGATTGGCAAGTTGCGTAAGATCGGTAGAAAGAACGTCAAGAGCGTGTAGGCAGCGGATATCCCGAAAGCGATACTTATAATCCTGGTCTGAGATTGCCAATCGTAGCTCGTCACATGAGAAGACTGGGATGGCGGCTCTTCCTCGTCGTCCAGTCGACGGTACGACCCGCTACGACGCCGGGGTCCATCCGGGCGCATGTCCGCCTGGCCTTTGTGCAGCATGGTGATCAACGTCGCCGTCGCCGTACCACTTGGGAATTTCATTTTCTCTCGAATAATGAGCTGTTTTCTCAGCGGGACGCTAAAGATGACGCCGAAGAAGGCGAGTCCCAGACTCCATATGATGAGAGAAGGGGTGCTCAATACTATAGGACCGCCTTCAGCGGCGGTCAAGAGTTTCTCGATGGCAGGTATCACACCAATCAGACCGGCGGACAGAGACATGCACCCAACGGCAACAGCCACGGTCTGCGTGAATACTACGAATTGAACCTATCAGCTGGACCCGTATAGGAGGGATCAGTAGAAATTACCATTCTCTTTTTCCTGAAAAGGATAGCTGAGGAACCTTGAGCAGGTTTTGAATATTACGAGACTCAACAGTGAGGCAGGCATGGACATGAGTGACACCCATCCCGCTTGAAAGACAGAAAAAAATTTAAAAAAAATTGTTAGACTTGCGAGTACAATTGAGAGCGAATATGCTTACTCTGCAAGCCAAAGTAGACGTTGACGGCGGCGAGCACAGTCCCAACGAGCAATCCGACAAGGATACCCCTAGCGGTAAACTGGCGCTGTGTCTCACGATGGCACTTATCGGTATCGATATCATTGTTGGTGTTGTTATTAGCAGAAGAGGCGGACTCGAGCAATGGCTGGCGATCGGGGTCTGGGTCTGGGCCGATGGAGTCCGCCATGGTGGGGGGAGGGGGAAGGGGGTAGGTATGTGGTAGTGTGGTATGTACCCGAAGCTGGCGAAAGCGGTAGTTCGGGTGCAAGATGGCGATGGGAATTCACTTCCCTTTGCACAAAAATGGGATGTGTTGGGGATGAGGTGTCTTGAGCAGCGACGGGTGCCACGGACAACAGGCCAATCACAACGCGGGGCACGACACATCGACTCCCAAAGAGGATTGATTGCCTGCCCTCTTCTCCCCTCTCACCTTCTCCTCTCTCTCTCTCCCTCTGCCACTGTTTTTTGCGCGCCACCAAGAGGAAGAGACTGCCCACACCAAGCGAGTGTCGGTTCATTCGAGTTCGAGCCCCTTAGCAGCAGCAGCAGCAGCAGCAGCAGAAAACTGCGCATGAGTCGCAAGACAGCGGGTTGAGCGCAAGAGGAAACTGGGGAGGCATATCGCCCGGGTTCTGTAATTTCCGCTTCACCTGTGGGTATTTTGCAAATTTTCTTTTTCGCTTGTGATTGGACTCGGGCCCCCTGGCAGCGTAATTAATTTACGTGCGGCCGCCAGCTGCTGCTCTGTCACCGCTCGCGATACGGAACTCGAACTAGACTTTGCGCGTCGTCAACAGGCAGCGGTGATTGATTGATTGATCGATTGAGTGATTGAGTGATTGTTAGTGCCGAATGTGATTGATCAATCAGACGACGGGCCAAGCCTGCAGGTTGAAGTGTCCCTGAGTGCCGCCATGACATGTGCCCGCTAGTCGAACGAGGACGAGAGAGAAATAATAAATAACATTGACAGAGAGACTCTCGGTGAAATTGCTTTTTCCGCCTGTTTGGTCGCACCGCGCACACACACACACACACTCTCTCTCTCTGCAAAACGCAATTTCACGTAGCGTCCCTTATTCTTATATGCCTGTCGCCCTTCGCCTTTCTTTGCCCTGGTTTTCCTCTTCCCTTTCCCTCTTCTTCTTTCTTGTTCTTCTTTGCCCTCCTCTCCCCCCATCGCTATCCTTTTCCTTCGTCGATGCGTTTTGCTGTTCGATCTCTGGACCCAAGCCCGACTCCATTCCTTTAGTCGTCTTGCCCGCCAGTCGCTCCTTCGCTCCGTTCGTCCTTCCTTCGTCGTGGTAGCCGATCGTTATTTATGTCTTTCGCAACACATTTTCGCCCGACTGTAGACCCGACGTTACTCTGCTAAGAAAAACCCGAAATATCAAAAAAAAAGAATACTTCATCAATCGATTCACAACTTACTATCAAGATGAGATTCCTCGAAGCCTCCGCCCTCGTTAAAGGCGGTCTGTTGACGGCCGTTACGCTCCCTGTTGTTCTCGCGTCCGAAGTCAATTTCTCTGAACCCGTCCGCCGACATGCCCATTCTCACCACAAGAAACACGAACATGCCCAACAAAAGGTTGAGAAAAGAGGCACCTGTTCCTTCCCCGGCGGCCAGATGGTCCCGGTCGCCAAAAACAAGATGAACGGAGGATGGGCCTTGCCGCCTGATCAGCCGTGTGCCTCTGGCATGTATTGTCCCTACGCTTGCCCGCCCGGATATCTCATGGGACAGTGGGATCCGGATGCAACTGCTTATACCTATCCGATGTCTATGGTCAGTCGCCCATAACCTTTCCCCCCTCAATTGAATGATGAACTAACAATCGCAGAACGGCGGTCTCCTATGCCGTGATGGCGAGGTCTCTATTCCTTTCCCCGACAAGGAATTCTGTTACCAAGGCGCGGGCACTTTTGTCGCCCACAATGAACTGTCGCAACCGGTCGCCATCTGCCAAACCGTCCTTCCTGGTAGAGAAGACATGTTGATTCCCACTCTCGTCAATCCCAATCAATTTGTCACTCTCGCCGTCCCTGGACCCGAGTATTGGTGCGGCACTGCTGCCCAGTAAGTAGATCGAATCCAAAGCCTATATCCCCTAAACTAATCATTTGTCAGTTATTATATCAACCCACCTGGCGTCTCTGTTGAAGAAGGCTGCATCTGGGGTTCCACCGCTCATCCTCGCGGCAATTGGACTCCTTATGTCGCTGGCGCCAATGTTGATGCAAATGGAAACACATTCACCAAGATTGGTTGGAATCCAATCTACTTGGAGCCTACCACTCCCTTCAGAAAAGAACGACCTGACTGGGGTGTCAAGGTTATTTGCGAGGAGGGAAAGCAATGCAATGGTCTTCCTTGCATCATTGACCCTGCTGTTGATGACGTGAACGATGTCAACACCGGCCGCAATGGACAATCTAGCGGTGGCGCTGGTGGTGGTAACTTTTGCGTCGTCACTGCTCCAGCAGGCACCAAGGCAATCTTGGTCACTTTCCCAGCTGGAAAGGGCGACGACGACTCTGCCGCCATCCCAATAGGAGATGTCAGCCTCTCGTCTTCTTCCGACCCAACTACCACTACTCAACCTCCTACTCCCACCACAACCTCAACCACTTCGACTTCTACAACATCTTCCACAACCTCCACCTCGACCACTACTTCGACCTCCACGACTTCTACAACCACCACCACCTCATCAACCTCGACATCCGAGTCCACTTCGTCGACGAGCACATCCTGTGAAACTACCTCGACCACCGCCCTACCAACGGCCAAGTACCGTAATACGACTACTAGCGCCTACACACCGACTCTGACTCCCGTTAATCAGGGTGTATCGAATGTCACAGCCGATGCTTCTCTGTACACTGACGCCGCAACCTCGACACTCTCCACGACTGGACCATCATCTAGCGAAGCACTCAAGGGCGCCGCTTCCGCCATTGTTCCTAGCGTTTTCGCTCTGGGACTGATGGCGATCGTCCATGCCGCCTTTGCCTTGTAAACATACTTCAGACCTCCCGTATTCGCATATGTGCTTTACAGACGACCTGGAAAAATCATCTGCGCATATTTTTCTTTCTTGGGATTCAGGGGAGTCTTATGGAGTTTATTTGCCTTTCTTCCTCGATGGTTTTTAGCCTTTTCTTTCGAATCACTCAAACGGCACGAGTCAGGTCCGGTGCGTCGGGGCTCGGTTTTCACGCAGAATCGGGGTTAACGTCGCCTTATTGTTCGCTTTTACATTTTATCTTTCTATTCTCATGTGGATGTTGTTTCTTCTATCTACTTATTACCATTATTACATATTATCACGACAATAACATCAATGTTTAATCCTGGGCTTGCAATATTTTTTTGATGTTGGTGTTTGCAACCTAAGGCTATTTTCGAATTCGCTAACGATCCTCGAGCATCGACAGATCCCAACTACTGTCGATACTCGTCGATCATCGCGTTTTGACACGGTCCCTCCAGTTCACGTTTCGATTTCTAACTGGGGGATCATTAACCTTTTTCTATTCTCAGAACCCACTTTTTCCTCCTGCGTTTCGGGGCATTTTTTTCTTTCAATTCTATTCATCGCCCCGAAATGCGAAACCAGGCTACGCAGCATCGTCATCTGCATGACAGCGCGGCTTAACGTATTTATGACCATGAGCATTCTCTCAGATTGTCGCAGACAATGTTCGTAATAGTACTCTTTTCCGATTCTTTTATTCTCGTATTATTTTCGTATCCGCCCCTTTATTTCCTTTGTATGGTTTTTGTGCTTATTGGTAAACCTTTCGATTCTATGATACCAATTTTTTTTCTTCTTCATTCTTCTTTCTATAGGTTTATACCAGTTGTTTCGTTTTTTGGCCGCTGTCATTTTTTTGTGCACGAAAAATTCGGCAGGACTCGAAAAAGTTACACGTTGTTTGTGATTTTGGGTTTTTGTGCTGGAAGGGATGGGAATCGGGTGTACATTAGATCGAGGGGAGAAGTGAGAGGTGTAGGTTTAGCATTCTCGAATGTAAATTCTGCAAATGTCGTCTGTTCGCATGAAATTGTCCGGTAGACGGCGTGATAATAGTGGTACGTGTGCAATGTCAGGCACCAATGCAAGGTACAACCGGTCACAAGCGAACAGCCAAAACAAACCTGGAAACTTTGCTCGTCCGTTTTCACGTCATCTTTCCCAGAATATACCCGACTGACATAATTATAATCACCATGGCTTCTTCGCATCGCCGCTCCCATTGCAATTGACACCCTCGACCTTACCATATACCAGGAATCCCGCCGTACATATACAAACCCTCACACACGCCTCCCGTGTATCGACATCATGGCGCTGGGCTCTCCGGCTGCTCGGCCAGCAGCTCGACTCCTCGCGGCATCCGTCCTGCGGTATGGTCTCCTAGTACCCGCCCCAGGCTGCGTCGCCTACAGCAAATCCACCCCGCAAGACAAGCACCGTATACGACCCTTCTCCTCCACCCCTCGACGTCCTCAAGAAGCACCATCGACCCCTCCAACATCCCCGCAATCCCAACAATCCCCCCCGCAGACCCCCGACAAAGAACCCAAATCCCCCTTCGACTACGCCACCCAAGAACCCTTCTACGACACCACCCAATACCATTCCCTCCCGCAAACCTTCGGCGCGAATCAATACATGCACATAAACGAAGAACTCCGCCAATCTCTCCGCCAACTCCTGTGGCAGTTCAAAGCGCCGATCCGATACGCCTTCGCCTATGGATCCGGGGTATTCTCCCAAGGAACATCCTCAAAAGATAAACCAATGATAGATCTGATCTTTGGAGTCACGTATACCCAACACTGGCACAGCTTGAATCTCACGGAACACAGAGATCATTATAGTTTTCTGGGGAGGATGGGGAGTGGGGTTGTGTCCAGGGTGCAGGATGGGTTTGGGGCGGGTGTGTATTTTAATACATATGTGGAGCTCAATGGGATGGTGGGTCTTCGTCTATTCTTAAATTCTATCGGGAATGTGGATAGGAGCTGACTATGGCGTTGAGCAGATGATCAAATACGGCGTGGTGAATTTGGACACGTTTTGCCGGGATCTGGCGGATTGGGATACGTTATACCTCGCTGGGAGGATGCACAAGCCGGTATACACCTTTGACATCCATATATCAGTTTACTCAAATATACTGATGAATTATGTTAGGTGAAAATTCTAAGAGACGATGCGCGGGTCCGTCTTGCAAACCAGGCAAACCTTCTCTCCGCCCTACGAGTGGCGTTACTACTGTTACCCGAACAATTCACCGAGGAAGAATTATACCACACGATAGCTGGTATCTCATACATGGGCGACCCTCGGATGAGTCTGTTCACAGAAAACCCGCACAAAGTAGCGAATATTGTTTCCAACCAATTACCGAATTTCCGAAGACTCTATTCCCCGCTAGTGGATACCCTGCCGAATTTAGTCTTCAAGCACGATCCCCAAAACACGGTTCCTAAGGATACGGTTCTGATACAGGACATGGATCCCGTGCGGAGGGGCAACATGGTCAGAAGATTACCTAAAACTTTCAGGAAAAGGTTATACTTCCAGTACCAACGTAAATGGCAAATCCCGCAACTCGAATACCAAAAGTTAGTCGGCACGGAAGAACAGGAGAGGTTGGAAGGGAGAATGGGCGGGGAATTCGAACAGCGGATCGCGGAAGATGTAGCGGGGATCAGAAGGGAGGTGAAAGCGGTTATAAACAGCACTATCGGTTGGCCTAGTACGAGCCAAAGCTTTAAGGGGTTGTTTACTACCGGATGGGTCAAAACCTGGATGTATCTGAAGGAGAAGATCAAAAAGTGGAGGACTGCGAAGAAGAGCGGCGGGGAGTCAAAGTGATCGTCGGACGGTTGTGTAATTGTAGATTTCTGTACATGATAGCACTCTTAGATTTTGGCATCTTTATGTTTGGCGACTCGGATTCGTTATAATGTATAGTATTGTAAATGAGACGAGATTAATAGAGTCACGTAAGATTTTGAATATACCGAAGAATAATCGATCGCTGAGTTTGAACATATTTAAAGAGCAAAAAATAAGGAACCCCCGCTAAACCCAAGTTGAGGAAAGGTGCTTCAATCTTTAGGTACCTGCTTCAGAGCAGCGAACCTCCTCAGTAAGTCTTGGTCCACTTCCGAGCCCCCAGCAGCCTTCCGTTGCGGAGCAGGAGCCGCAACCTTCTTCTGAGGCGTCTGAGGAGGACCCGTAGGTTTCGCTTTCGGTTCCGTCCTCTCCGGCAATTTGACCTGCGGCCTAACGTTCTCCGTCGTGGGGCTGGCGGGGGCTATGACGATGGGACTCTTCGGTCCCAAATTTATCTTCCTCGGCGGCGTAGCATGCGACAGTTCCTCCTCGGCGACAGCGAGCGGTTCCTCAAGCAAAGCCCCTGATCCAGGTTGATCATCATCGTCGTTATCGTCATCATCACCCGCAGCGATAGTTTCAAATTCCTCCTCCTCTTTCAGCGGCGGGTACTGCACATGATACGCCTTTGCGATTTCCTGCAGATACAACTCGACTAATTCCTGACTCGGCGGCTCGACCCTCAATTTCTTGGTAACCCTCTCCGCCACCTTCCCCTCCGAATTATCGACCGCGGTCTGCGCGTACACCTTCCCGTATTTCTCCATCAGCAACACCCTGACCTGCTGCAGCTCCTTGACATCGACTTTGGGAGCCGCAAAGATGACCGATTGAATTGCCTCTTCGAGTCCCGGGTCGACTTCTTTGGCTTCCATGAGGCCGATGCGGGCGAGGAGGAGTTCGCAGTATAGTTCGAGGATTTCGAGGAGTTCGACGTTGATGTCTTCGCGGATGATCATTTCAACGCGGATTTTGGCGGATTCGTATTTGCCGAGCTCGATGATTTGGGCTAGTTGGCGGCGGTTTATTTTGGCGATGGCGGTTTCTTTCTGTTGGACCATGCGGAGACGGGAGATGGAGAGTTTGAGGGCGACTTTTAGTTTTGACTGGTATCGTTTTTTGTCAGTAGATGTTATATAGAGTGGACGTCGGGGGTGGGGTGTGGATGGAGGGGGAGTGGGTAGCTTACGATGAGGGGCGAGGGCGGGGCCATGATTCTTCGTAGCACGGTGGCTATAAGGACGACTAGAACAGCGACGGCGAGCTGGTAATGTACGTTATTCTTGAATTCTAGGAGGATATCGTCGACTGTTGGAGATGTTATGCGGGGTTTATGTTAGTGAACGACGGTGTTCTGGGTGGTGAGAGGGAGAGCGTAGTTAGGATTGTGTGGATGGGATAGACGTACACGAGGCCATCTGGAAGTGCTGCTCGCGTACATAAGCGGAGACGACACGCCTGAACGTCTCCCACCAGGCAGTCATGTCGGAAGCAGTCGCGGTGACAGTCTCGGGACCTCCATCGAAGCCGCCGGCTCCTACGGGCTCGTCCAGCGACTCGTCTTCGGGGAAATTGTGCTCTCCCCACTGCAGCGGATCCATTTTTGGCGGTGTTCGTGTGTTTTTGGAGGGAAACGGAGACGCGAAGTGACGACGCCGGGCAACGTCATGGAGCCTGTGTTGCGGCCCCGGGACACCTCGAAACAATTTCTTCTCTTTTAATTCGGGTGCACTCCTCCTCAGCGATGCGAACGGCGCTCTCTCGGGTATGCATGGCATCCAGCGCTGCGGTATTTTGTTACCGAGGAATACCGCTTTCTCTTTCCCTTAACTGCTTGGAACGGAAGCTAAAATAGAGACAGAAAAATCTCGAAACCTGCCTCTCTCAAATTCCACATTGCGTTTACGCATATTTTGCAAAATAGCGTTATAAAACCCTCCCCTTCCCCTTCCCCTTCCCCTCCATTGCTCGTTTCCGGTACCTGGTTTGAGGAGGAATGAACCCGGGAGCACTGGTGCATGGGCACGCCTGCCGCTGCCCGTGGAGCGATTGATTGACTGATATCATGGCGGACCACCCGAACGGCGATTCCAACACCCGCCAACACAAATCTCGCTCCGACGATGGCGGAAGCGAGGACCAGAACCAGGACCAGGAAGACAAGTCGTGGGTCTCCTCCCACAGCGAGAAACTAAAGGACAAGATCGTGGAGTTGTCCAAGCAGTTGGTCAAAGATTTGAAGAAAGGTTGCCGGTTCATCGTCTCAATTTATACCGGACACATCTAATTCATGGGACAGACCATCTATGGCAACATATTTTCAAATGCTCTCTCGCTACAACATGTGCTCGTAAGTCATTCGTATACCCATAAATCCCCTTGGATGTAAAGCTAATCAATCCCTCCCAGTGATAACATGTTTGGTAAAAATACTCCCCCCAGAAAATATGACCCATCACTAACACCTCTCCTTACCATCCATCTAGATCCCAGCCGTAGCTACCGCTTACGGCCCCGCGGTGTTCCTCTCCGCCGTAGCATCGGTGTATGTCCCTACGTATCATTCGTACGGTACTTCATTCTCAGCATCGCTGAGCTTGAAACTGTATCTCTAATCATATCTTCGTAAAACACAGGTTTGGTCATCCCGGTCGCACTCTCGGAGCCATGTTTGAGACTTTGGTGTTTGCGCTCATCGGCACGCTTGTAGGAACAGGATGGTAAATCGAATTAATACGCATCACAACTTTTCTATATTCGTGAGTACTGATCGATCTCGTCCAAGGGTTACGCTTGCTTCGTATATTTCGGATCTGTTGTACGAGAATAGTCCGGAAAAGGCACACGCTTTCCGGGCTGTTATACTTGTGCTCTCGTTCTTGGTACACGGTTACCTGCGGAGTAAGGTTCCCAAATTCTTCGTCGGGATATTGCTGTTCCTCTTGACAGTCGTCATTCAAATGGTATACCGCACCTTTGCCTCAAACTATCCCAATGTCCGCTAATCATAGATAGACTACGCCTATCTTCAAATTCAATCATCAAGTAGCGACTGCGTTTCTGTACCCTTTCCTGACGGGAATCGTGTTGTGCACTCTCGTCAACGTTTTGATTTTTCCCGAGTTTAGCTCTGGAAAGGTCGCTGTTGTTACCGTCACGGGACTGGAGCTCGCCCTCGACACACTAAGAGACGCGGCGGACTTTTTCGTGTGTCCTTCAGAAGAGCTTTTGAAAAAGAAAATGGAGAAAGAAAATGCGGAAAAGAAAGAGAAGGCCAAGCCCAAGGAGCCCAAGCCTTCCGATGGGAGAAAATCGGAGAAAGCAAAGCCATCGAAGAAGGATCAAAAGGGTGAAGAAGAGGAGGAGGAAGAGCAAAAGGAAGAAGACCCGTTAAAGAAGCTACTAGCCGCAAAAGACCAGTTGAGAAAAGCTTTGGCAGCTTCAAAAGCAACGCTCAAAGAAACATCCTTCGAGTTGAGCTTCTCATGTTTGCCTCCTGCAAGATTACACGATATCAGCTCGAAAGGATTGGAAGCTCTAGTGATGTCCGCACTCACGCTAATCGTAGCCTGCGAGACAAAACATATCGTGATGGGACCCGCGGAGGAAGACATAGAAGGTGATGAGGACAAAGAAAAAGAAGACGACGAGAGTGACATGAACTCTTTGAAGGAGAAATTGGAGATCATTCGACCAAAAAGGGAGGCCGAAGTCGCGGACGAAGAGTTTTTGCGGCATCTACTGGAAAGGTGATATGGTCTTCCATTCGATACTTCGGTATTCAGACTAACATTTCTCAGGGTTGACGAACCGCTCACTGTTTTGAGATTGGCGGTTCGTCGGGGTATACACGTCCTCGTAGCCTGTATCGAATTCGCATTCGTATGTGTATCCTCCTCGATTTCCCAGAATTAATCGCTAACCCACTCAGGATGTCCCGGTTACACCCGAAAACGCCGCGAGGAAACCAAAGGGTATCCCGTTGGAGGAAATCGATATATACGTCGAAGCAATCGAGACCTCTCTCGAAGAATTTGATAAGAAGACGAGAGAGGCGTTGCATAATGCCGCGGAAAGAGCTAGCGAGGAAGAAGAAGTTGAATTTGATATCCTTCCTCGAGAAGAGATCTTCCTCGTCAGTTCTTTTCTGTTGAATTTTAGGCTTGCTGCGTAAGTCATTCCCATTATCTCTTTGCCTTTTGGTTCAAGATTTTAATGTAATGAACGATACAGACAAACGACGCTAGACATGTTGAAAGAAGGGAGGGAAATGGTGGAAGAATACGAAGCCGCCAATGGGAAACGAAGTTTTCATCTACCCGATTTCAAATCTAAGAAATGGCTGTTCAGCGGAGAGTCGGAGCAAAGCGAAGCCATGGATGCGGGTGCCCAAGAAAACGTAGCACGGTATGAGAAGACCAGTGGAACATCAGGGAACCCTGACCAGAAAACTTCCTCCAAACAAAAGAATACTGGCGCGGACGGCAAGAAGGCAACAACCCAGAAGAAAACCGACAAGGCACCTAAGAAATCAGCCGAAAGAGAGGCGGAAAAGAAACCCGCGAAGAAAGCCAAAGATAGCGCTGAGAAGGGAAAAGAGGGTGAAAAGCCAAAGGGCAAAGAAGACGAGGAAGAGAAGAAATCATGGCCAACCCGTTTGCGAGATGGATTCGCTGATGTTGTTGACTGGGTCACAACCAGTTCGCATTTCCACTATGCTCTTAAGCTGACCATCGGGGGAATGCTCCTGAGCTGGCCCGCCTTCGTCCCAGAATTTGCAAATTTCTTTTACAATTACAGAGGGTGTAAGTATCCGAATATACTATCTGAGGGGACTACAAGCTGACCTGCATCTCTCCCAAGTATGGGTGATAATTATTTATATTCTCGTATTCGAAAACTCAGTTGGATCATCGATTCAGATTTTCGCCTATCGAACGGTAGGAACACTAAGTGGTAGCTTGTGGGGATACGCCGCTTGGAGTGCTGGCGATGGAAATCCATACGTGATCGCGGTGATGCTATACTTCGGCTTCCTAGTAGCGTTTTACATACAATTGAACACTCGATATATCAAAGCCGGTATGGTCTTGACCATATCAATGGTCGTTGTATCGATCGGTACATCGATTGAATATGTTCCCGGGACAGTGCCAGGAACCGCTCTCGAAAACTTCCTGAAACGAGCGGTGGCTATGATTATCGGTGGTTCCGGGGCGTTGGTGGTTCAGAGCGTTATATTCCCGGTAAAAGCGAGGGTTAAGCTCGTTGAGACGGTTGGTATGGCAGTGCTCAAGATTAACGAGATGGAGAGCGCTATCGCCTTCGGTGTTGATCAGACGGCGAATATATCGGATCTCAAGAATGAGAATGCTGTAAAGGCGTTTTATAAAGCTAGAAAGAAGGCTGAAGTGTCACTTGCAGCCGCATCTGCTTATTGTAAGTTGGTTTGACACTTGCAGTATCTGGTAGATACTGATTGATAATGTCTAGTGACTGTGGCGACGCAAGAGCCGAGGATAAAAGGTAGTTTTGCGAACGACAAGATGATATATAAAGAGGTGAGGAGTCAAACTTCATGCGGAGTGTGCAGCTACTAAATTCATACCGGGATAGATCATCTATGTATTGCATCAAATTATTGACAGGATGGAAAATGTGCTACAACTTCGGTTCCAACTTGGCTCCGCCATCTTGGAAAACTACTACGTACGTACACTTGAATACTTTTGCGGAAAGCAACATGGCTAATATGATAGCTTCTAGGCTTATGTCTACAAATATCGACGGAATGTGGTACGTGCGATTCGAGTCTTGATAACATGAAACCCTTTTTAACACCGGTGTCGAATAGGCGGCAGCCATCACGATCACACTATACGCTGTCCACGAAGCGCTCACGAGTAAACTGCCACTTCCGCAATATTTTCCTTCCGCCCGCCTTGCACAACTCCGGATGGTGAACAGGGTTCGTCAAATACTGATGGAATCCGTGTCAAACAACGAGAATTCCAAAGAAGCACACGAAGCGGAAGATGCGAAACGTATTCTTCGAATAGAATTTATGAGTTACAATGCCTCATCTGCTGCTTTAGAACAGGTTATCGAATGGCTGGAGGAATTAGTAGACTTGACGAAGTTGCTAAGAGGCGCAGCAGAATTTCGTTTCGGATTATTGTCAAGACCGACATACAGAGAATGGGTTCGACAAATCAGCGTCGCCGGAGGAGTCGACGGCCCAGCACCGGTGGAAAAGGAGAAACAGCATATGGAGGTTATCGAAGACCAACATCACCAGTTGGTAAAGACGCCGTCTCGTACAAAGAAGCAGGAGTCTGACGATGATATAATTGAAGGAGAGGACGGGTTACCGGAGACTTTGAGGAGGGTGCAATCTCGACATCGGGAGAACCGGGCGGGGGTTCGTCGGCTGAGTCAATCAAATCTGGCGGTACCGGAGCGAGTGGACGCATTGCGGCGGGCTGCGAGGGGGTTGTAAGTCTAGATGCATATGTATTTTATAATCGGATCTAAATTAGAATTTTAATATAATATAATGTCGTATATCCAATCTCTGAAGCGCCTGCTTCAATATAATACAAACTTGTCCTTTCAGAGTACCGAAAGACAATCATTCGAGTTTATCCAAATGTTCCAGGCGGGTTAAAACCGTCTGTTTCGACGCCTCTTCGATCTCACCCGCTAAAAACACTTCGTCCAGAATCGCATAAACCTTGTAAAAGTTGAAAACTGTTCCAGCAATCATCACACCCTCAATTAGCCTCCGTGTGAAAATATCTCGTATATCTTTCATTGCGAGAGAGAACGTTACCTAAATCCAACTCGCAGACGTTCCCGAAAAACGCATCCAGCACCTCTACGAAAAAATGTATCGCTTCCAGGTATGCTAACTCGTTATCATTCGCGTCGACGCACACGCAGAAGAATAAACCTGCGTATCGCCGGTATACGATCTTATTATTCCGGAACTACAAACATTGCATCCGATCACATTTGTATAAGCGGAAATGCTTTTCGATCTAGCTTCGAGAGACGGGGTTGAGGAATCGGAAATCTACCTCGACGAAATTCGATTGGTATTTTTGATCGCGTGGGGCGACGAGGCGGTGGACCTCGCCTTTTAATTTAACCTTCTCATCGTCCTACAAAATATACCGGGCCGGCGAAAGTTAGAAATGGTATCCTTGTTGAATATTCCTTGGATGGGTCGGGGGACACAAAGGCAAGTACATCATACGGAGCGTACCACTTTGCCAGTCGCGTTTTGCCCCTATGTTATAAACAAAAGTCCCCTCTTTGTGAGCTAGAATATTCTTCGAATAGCATTTGCGTGGTAGCTTTTGTGATTGCCCGTGGTGTGATTCCGGGGTCACGGGAGGGAAGTGCATACTGTCGGTTCTGGATGAGGATGAATGAGAGAACCATCGTTACGGTTGGCTTGAATGCCGTTACTTCTCTATCGCCGGTCGTCGATGGAAAACTTCATTCGGAGAGGACCGCGAGGGATACCGGGTATCGAGGATGGATGTCGCCTGGGAGGTATTTAAAGTCGCGAAGCGAAATGGGGGTCTTAGAGCTACCGCAGTGCGAGAGCTTGGATGCTGGGAAAGGAGCTTCGGGTCATGCAACGCACACTTTACAACAATAACGGCCATACGACAGACGCAGGGTTGAGTTTGAAACTTTTGAATATGTTTCAGTTCTAGAATATTTTATAGAGCTAACGGACCTGGCTATCTATCATACAAGATTATATCTATTCTCTCAAACAAATTGGAAGGAGCTTCTGCAGAGCGGACAAGAGCTCGAGCTGCTCGACTTGAACCACCTCATCAGACAACTGCCGTGGAACTTGCGCTTGCAAGTGCCGCATGCCTTGGACGGCAACGTTCTCTCCACTTGCGCGAGAATGGAATAGCAAATAGCGCATTCTTCCACACCGTCGAGATGCAGTTTCACGTTTCTCTGGAAAAGTGTCAGCCCATCGACAATCGATCCTCCCTATTTCGAAAACCATATTAGCCGTCATATTTAATTCTGTTGAGATATAGTACCGCTACCTACCTGAAGCGCAATCACAGCCTGACAAGCTAACAACCAAGTCTTCCACTGCTTTTCCGAAACGGCAACCCTCCGAATCCCCTTCACATCTACCAACTGCAACGGGAAGCTCGCCGGAAGTTTCACCATCATCTCCATTGTCGTATCGTCAACCTCGTACGTGACCGTAATCTCCCTCACGTTCCTACTAATCTTCACGGACAACCCTTCCGGTCTCTCATCTGTACTCTCCAACCACTTCTCAACCTCCTTAAATTCAAGATCAACGAGTATCGGTGAAATAAATCTATCCGTGAACGGCTCCACGTTGTCTTTAACCTGATTATTTGAATTGCTGAACCAAGCCTTCACCAAAGAAGGAGAGTATCGAAGCGATAGATAGTACACGTATACCATCAGAGTCCTCACGTAATGTAGATCTGGCACCTGATACGCCGAAAAGGTCGGATCAAACGCCGCGACAGAATATTTGCTGCCATCGATGGGTTTGGCGCGGGCATGTCCTAGAAATCTGAATATAAAGTCAAGAAGCTTGTTGATATAATCGCCGGTCTTCAAGCTTTCGATATATGATGCTTTGATTCGGAACGACTGTGCGAAAAGTTAGGCATTCGTTCAAGTTAGAATCATGGTAGGTGATACGTACCGAATTCACAAAATGATCGTACACCAACACCCAAGAAGAAAGATACCCTTGTATTCTCTGGAGCTCTTGCTGTTCGACAAGTAAAGTGTTCAAGATCGCATCCTCTTCGAGGAAGGGAGGGTCCAGCAAGAGAGACAGCAACTCATCCGGTAGTTGAATTTCTACAGCTTCATCCTTCGCTAGGGCAGCTTCGATAGATATTTGCTCCTGTAGTTGCGGGATTCGTCGATGCAAGAGATTGAAGGCTATCCCTTGAACATCATCCGTGTTTCCTCCTAGCAGGTGATATAACTGATCGGATTTTGGCCGGGTATCCTCCTCTTCATCTCTGTCCTCTCGACTGATAGAAGGACGCGGTCCGACTGCAAGGGGATCATCAAGGTGGTGTAGAGGCATGTTCATGAGAGCTCTAGAAAGCACACTGCAGTATTCCTTGAAAGCCTTGTTCTGTAGAGGGGCTATTTCACTTGTTAGGATAGTTTTAAGAGCAAGGAGGCAAAGTAGCTTACCAGCAATATCCGTTAGGAGACCTAACCAGATGCGGTACAGTCTTGGAAGGAACCAGTCCCATTGATCCGATAAATCATCATTTACGTACTCATCCTCTTGATTGGTTGCTCGTATTTCTTTGACGGTCTCGTAGACAGAGAAAGCAGAGAGCAGCACCGCGATCGTTTCGCCGAGGCTGTTGTAGAGAGCCTTTTGGAAAGTTAGACGGCCCACCAGCTAAAGGATTAGAAACATACCGAGAAAGTATATTCAAGAGCCCCGAACAGCTCTTGCCAATGCGATCCTGGCATCTTTCCTAGAACTCGCAGAACCCGTTTGAGCATCCGCATGATGGCAGAAAGAAGTCCAGGCGCTTGCATAGCTAGTACTTCCGGAGGCAGCTCCTCACTCAGCCAGCTTAAGACTTTCTTGACCAATAAGAGAGCCCTCTGTTGAGGAACGTCAGAAGGGTTTTCGACAAGTTCTGAGGTCCACAATTCGTTGAGAACCAGAAGTTTAGGTAATGCTGTATAAAGTTAGATTTACGAGCTTTTCAATATACATATATATGAAGGGGGCGCTACATACCATGTTCAATAGCATCTTCAGCTTCGATCCCAGATATATCACTAATTATCCTATTTCGCAACTGTGATACTACTGGGGATGCGGTCAGAACATCATTTCGCAATCCCGACAGCACCGCCGAATCTCTAAGAATGAGTTTATCTACGATATCGTTAGCCCGGGAGTCATCTCAGACTTCTATCGTGTCAACTCACCATCCTTCTTTTTCCCAATTTCGAGGGTATCAAGCCACGAAATGGCATCTTTCCCAGTCACACCTTTATGGCGAAGCAATTGAACCAGAGACCTCAGCGCCCGGGCGTGATAATATGCTTCGCATGTTACGGGAGCAACTGTAGCCTGTTCCGACAAGCCAAGAAGTGTGGTGTTTACAAAATTGACACCAGCTTTCCCATTACCCGTGGATAATAAACTAGAAGTATTGGAATAATCTTGAATAGAGGCATGACGAACTATTTCGATGTTTGTAGCTAAGCCTTCCAGTACGACTTGCTTGAAGGGTGGAACCTCGTCTGGGACTGCTAGCCTGTCGGATATGATTTCGGCTACAACCAAAGAGTATCTTAGGAACGGCCATTGTAAATCCGATGACAGCTTGGTTAACGAACTCGCAACTTCCTTTTCGAATCTATCCCGAGGGCCGCTTTGACTGATACTCGAGCCCTCTGCTTTTGAAAGCACTGATAGCATAAAAGCAGTCATGCGCATGCTAGTACTCAAGCCATCCTTATCAAGTTGTTCTTTCGCCTCGCCGGATTCATCTGAAGAAGTGACAAGGAAAACGCAATCACCGAGTGGTCTGAGAGCACTCAGCGACGCATCAGGTTTGGATTGGAACACCGGCTGTAATTCTCTTCTCCAAGTCTCATCGTTGAAAGACATCGTTGTCATAAGATGTTCTTCTCGGGAGAGGTCTGCATGCGAAAGTACACATAACGCCTTACTAGTAAGAAGCCCGACGCTTTGAACTCTGTTGTTAGTATGATAAAAGTTTCAAAACCGACCTGATATGTCATACCTAATGAAACCCACTAGTGTTGATTCGAGAACCAAGCTAGAGAGCGTGCTCACAATGTCGGTGCGAATTTGGTTGATCTCAGGGTCATCCAGATTCTTTTCGCCGCAAAGCTTTACGAACAAGATATCGGCTTTCTTGATATATTCTTCATCCGCAGTCTCCAATATTAATAGCAGTGTAGTGATTAGATCTCGTCGCAGATTTGCACTAATGCTAGCCAAAACGACAGCCGGAATCCGAGAAAGCTCGGTGAGAACATTTCCCGTTAGCGTATGATCATAACTATTGTCCACGGTGACGTTGTGTAGTTTCTCCACTAGCTTGACGACCATATCTGCCTTAAGTTGCCTTGAAACTAATAGTTCTGGAGCCTGAAAAGCAACAATGAGCATTTTCCAGGATAATTCGTCCGCTTCAGTGATCGCATGTTCACACTCTCGTCTGAGATAGCCGTCGAGATTAGAGGACTGCACGCATGCTTTCGTGTGCGATCTTTCAAAGTTGTACATGAACTGTAATATACCCTCTCTATTTTCGGATATAACGAGAAGATCGATAGTTTCCTCCAAAATCCCATGTCCACTCGAGCTATCCCAATGCTTCTGGTAAGCGAAAAGCGTATTGAAGAAATGCTCCCGCGAAGGGCTGGCGACCAGCGCCTGTGAATCATCTACTAGGTAAGCGTGTAGCGATACCCTGCAGTTGGCATCCCGTCGCACACTGCTATTGGCAGATTTTGCGATAGACGCTGCCAATGCTGCCGCTGGAACATTCACGCCTCTTGTAGCTTTGGAGCTCGCAATAGCAGAGCAGAGAAGATTTTGTTCCGCTGAGTTTAACGCGATAATTGACCAATGCTTCTTATCAAGTGCGTGATACAGAGCTGATGTCAGTTTCGTCCAAGCGTCCACGGCTTCCATACTTTTATCGACCGCAGCTTGTTCCCCCGCCGAGGAAGCCCCCATAGCGTTTTCGACCAGCTTTGCGAGTTCGCCAATAAGACCTTCAATATTTTCCCTGACAAAATCAGTATCAACCTCGGTCAAAACCTTCATAGCCTTCGCTAGGACTGTTGGTGGATCGGCGAGCCCTATTCTCCAAGCCGCAAGCTCTTCCTTCGGCTCTATAAACTCTTTGAAGGTGTTGCCAACGTTTACCGATACTATTTCCTTCCGAATAGCCTCAGCGAGGAATTCTTTCGACAGGAAAAAAGCTGATATCTGAAAATAACAGGACCAAGCTTCCGGGCGATGATCTTTCGGCTCCATACTACCGCTAAGTCCGTCAACGATCGCGGTAAGAAACTGTTGTACCTCATCATTGATACTAGGCAATGCTTTCTCAGGTAATGTTTCCACCAACGATTTAAATTTCGACCAAAACTCAGCGGGGGCGCCCTGGCTGCCTTTTCCGACATATCGTTTGACTACTTTGAACGTCGGCTTTTTCACTGTCGCCGCGATTTCCCAAGAGCCCGGGAAAGCTAAGAAGAACATTAGCAGCCGCTCAAATCCTCGGGAAACAAACTTTATGACATACTCTCGTTTAAGGTGAGCAATGTGTCCAAAAACTTTTGATTCGACCCGAGCTGGTTACTCGTCAAAGCTTTCTCAATCATCGCAGGCGCGATTATATGCAAAGCCGGCTCAACGTAATCTAAAGCACCACTATGTTATGTCGGCCAAACTTTGCTTAAACGAGGCCCCGTGGAGAGAAGAATATATCACTTACCTTTTCGATTCACCAGACACGTCCTGAGTAAACTATACACCGCTTGCCGCAGATATGGGTCCGGATGATAGGCAAACGTCCATAGCCGAGACTCGTTCATGAATGTTAAGTATGGCTCATCGTATTTCGGTTCTTGTGCTCCCATTTTCGCCATCGCAGCTTTCCACAGTTGTTAGTTGTAGCTCCTCGAACCTATATACGAAAAAATGGATTCCATACAAACTAAATGCGCAGCAGCTAAGATAACGCCCTTCATTACTCTTGCAAACTTTGTTTCCATCTCATCAGGACTATTGTTCCTTTCATCACTCAAGGTAGTCAATTGTTCGTTCGCCTTGACGTTTCCGCAAAAATCCATGATCGCCATCTGATAAGTCTTCCATACTAGTCCAATCTTCTCATCTGTGACAAAAACTTGGCGAAGCGCATCCGTTGCCGCAGCCGATACCGACTGATCGCTGTCGTAGAGACCGGCGAGCCAGCTTCCGGCGACCTGGGGCAGGTAGGGCACAAATGCCCTGCGTGTCTTGTACGCTATACATCCCAGGACTTTATGCGCAAGCTGTCGTATTCGGATCGTATTTTCGAAGGAGAGCTTGGGGTAGAGTTGGACCTAGCATGAAATAATCAATCAGCGCCGGCCATCATTTACAAAGCTATGGCGGTTGCAGATTCTCACAAAGCAATAAACAATTGCATTCTCAATCGAATCCTGCTCCGTCGCCCAATCCAACAAATCCGCAAGCGCCTTTTCCTTTGTCGTATCGTCTCGCTTCAAAAGGTTGCTAAACACAACCACGAGACTCGGGATCGAAATAGACTTGATGTCGGGCGGCTCCGTGAAATACGACAACGGCGACGAAGCCCGTTCTCTCGCCGTCGACGAGAATCCGAAGAAATTTCCGGCTATCCTACCGCCGAGAGCAGCGGCAGCATTGGCACTACTGGCCTGGGTCCGTTTCTTGCTGCTCATCGCGGGTATCCTTCTTCTGTCGGGTGGGTTTTTGCGTGGTGGGGGTTTGTAGCTAACCCAGTCCAAGCGAGTCATCGAACTTTATACAAAGAACGGACTCAGCTAACGACGGTCTATGACGCTGTGCCCTTTTACAACACTCCCAACACCAAAATGCCATTATTGCTAACGAAGGGGGGAAGAAAAGGCTAACAGTACAAGATGGTCCGATATAATGTCTGTCTATACATTCGATAAGTGTTAATACACCCTGTTATATTCTATTGAAAAGGCGGGTGTTAATTCAAGCCCATGCCTAAATGTTGGTGTATCACCGTAGGCGCCTAGCCGAGCCTCAACATGGCTTCGTCCATCTCCTCATCACTTATCTCATATTCCTCCTTAATCTCCCCATTCCTCTTCTCCCCTTCCGCATCCACTAGCATCTGCTGCTCCTCTACCTCCTGTTGTATTTTCATCTTGTTCATATGCGTGTTCAAGTCATCCAAGCTCCATGTACTTATCCCCTCCTGATCTTTTGCAGCGAACGGTTGCGCCATCGTTCTCAAAAACTTCTTTGCCGCAGCAACACTCATATCCACACTCAAATTCATCTCCCCTTCCAACAGTGCCTGAGAAATCCACTTTGGCAGCTGATTCTTCTTCTTCGCAAAACGTTTATCCGCCAACACCATGATCCCGTAATCATCTTTCCCTCGCAATACACGCCCAAGACACTGTGCGGCATGTCGCATGGCATCGAAAGATAAAAAGTCGTTCTCCTTGATCCTAAAATTCTCCCGCAGAAACTCAAGCCTAGCTTTGAGGATTCGGGATTCGGTGTACTGGAAGGGGACACCGATGCATATGACAGTGCGTCCGTATTGGTGGTCGAAATCGATACCTTCGGAAACTTTACCACGAGCGACACAAAGCAGCACTGCCCCACGGCCGTTACAACAAGCTGTTCGATATGTCTCCAGCGCGAGTGATGTTTCCTGACTGTCAGGGGTTTCCACAAGAATCAACTTGTACTTCCAAACCTCATCGAGAATCCCCTATCGAAAAAGTCAGTAATCTGGACTGATAGAAACTCAAAGGCAGAGTCGCACATACCATTCCCTGCCACATACTAATGATACTTTCCATATAGAGATATGACGGGAAAAATATAACCAACCCATCCGGCGTAATTTTCGAAAACTCAATCATCAGATTCCCGTAATTCCGCACTACACTAGGATCGTTCCGGATCTCGAAGCGACTGCTTATAGCCACTTGATCGCTGCCCCGTGTAACAACCATGGGCAAGAAACTTCTCCTCGCAAGCGTCATACTGTACGATTCTTGAACAACGCAGTCGAATTGGAGCATTTTGGGGTACATTTCTAGCGGAGATATCGTTCCCGATGTGATGACCACAGACCAAAAGCGGTCAAAGACCGGCTTTATGGCGATAGATGCATCTAGACAAGTAAAGTGAAATATCGGATTAGGGACGGTGGCAGTGTCGGATTCGAAGGGTTCGAGTATTAGCAGGAACCCCTTTTCGTATGTAGCCACAAGTGTCGCAAAAGTCGCAACCTCCTGTAGTGCTTGGAATTCTTCCACATTCGACAACTCCAATGTTCGAATCAAAGAAGTCAGACGCTCCGCGCAAAATCTATGTCATGTCAGCAAAAGTAGCTTAGACCCGATGTAAGGGCCATACCTAAGAGGCTTCTTCTCAATGAATGTGAGATCCTTCAAATGCTGCAAAAACGACGGTGGTGTCTCCGATATAACGTGTAAAACTTTCATCCTCGTCTTCAAATACTCCACAAACCGCTTCAAGAATGCCACAAAATGTTCCGCTCGCCGTATATTCCCCGGCACCGCCTCCTTGAGCAAATCATCCGGCAACACGGGGTTTGCCATGAATGAATCCTCGTCCCTTGCGGTACTAGCATCTTGCAAACCCTCGACAAGTTTTGCATACTCCGCTTGTAATTTATCCGCATCCGTGGATTTCATATCCTCGATCTTTCGCTCCAAACTTGTGCAACCCCTTGCGGCTTTTCGAAGCGAATCTTCTGTCAAATCGATACTCAACGATTCGATACACACATTGTCGATATTGTGCGCTTCGTCGAAAACAACAATACAATCCTTGGACAATTCTTTCGAGACCCGCTCCGCGATTTTAGGATCGAGAAGGTAATGGTACGAGTAGATTATGACGTTGCAAAACGGCATCATCCTCCTCGCTGTGAAATACGGACACTGTTTCTTCTCCTCACCATATTTGAGCATCCCATCCAGCGTATAAACCCCCGGCGGTATTAAGTTATGCGGCTCCAACAAATCTAGATTCTGCATTGCACCTATAGATTAGCCCCATAACCCACCCTTTCCCCGAGAAACCCCAACAAACCTCATGGTATATGCACATCTCCACATCCTCCCCTTTCTCCCTCTTCTCCTTCACAAATCCCGCTGTTAAACTCCTACACCTAGCATCAACCACACTCCCCTTCTTCTCCCTCTTAACACTCGGATGTAAACATAAATTCTTCCGACTTGTTAATCCTAGCCCCCGGAAATCCTCTTCGAACCCCAATTCCTTAGTTCGATAGTCCATAAGACTCTTCAACTCTTGAAGCGCCTTTTCGATCTCGGACATTGTACGGGAGCAGTAGATGAGTTTCCGGTGTTCAGGGTAATGCTGTTGATACGCCACGATAAGAGAAAGTAGGGACACTGTCTTTCCGGTCCCCGAAGGCATTTCTGTATCCAACCATCATGTAAAATTAGAACCCCGATAGTGACAGATAAGAGGGGTGTAAAGTGATATACCGAGAACGCAGTGACCGCCTGCATCGAGAGTTCCTGCATGAAATCCGCACCGATTAGCCGACCCATCCCAACATTATCCCCGAAGTACATGGAAAGACCTCAACTAACTCTTCAAATCGCACATATATCTATCCCCACAATATATTTCACCCTTCGTAAGCTACCATTCAACCTCTTTCGTTCTCGCGGGACGTATAATTAAGAGAATAGTGTGTATACTGACTGAAATTGCTCTACAATCCTCAACGTTAGCAAAGTATCCTTTGCACTTTCCACTTTCATCCCCTCCTTTGCGGCGAAACTAAAAACAGCTCACCAGGATAGATCCGTGGGTACGGAAAGATGACCGGGAGGTCACTGCAAAAACGAGTTCGGACATGTTAGCTCTGTTGAATGAAAGGTGACGAAGTGGGCGACGTACTCTATATCGAACCGCATCGTAGGTGGGCTGGCGGTCGCGCGGGTGGAAATAAATCGCGAATGTTTTTATATGCGTGTCGCGGATGTTGGAGGAAAGTTGAAGCTTGCGAGCTACACGCGACAGGATTCGGAACCTTAACTAATTGGGACCAGCCAACACGAAGGCGTGTGATTGTAATCCAACGCAAAGTGAGGCTTCGCTCTTTTCTGCTTGATACTGTAAGTATGGTATTTTGGCTTCGCGGTATTAAATATCGGCCCGAAAGCCTGCTATATCATCTTAGCTTCTTGTTGTTTTAGTTTAATAAACATGCTACAGAAAAGAGATAAAGAAAAAAAGAAAAAAAAGAGAAACCAGACCCATCTGCTACCACAAAAATGCTGCCAGGTAAAAATGTACAGATCAAAGTAGAAGCCCATATGCAAAAAAAAGCTAAGTCGGTGACATTAGGTATTATTAAGAGTTTTAGAAATAAGATCGAAAGACCTACGCAGCGGCAACGTACTTGCCGCTCACGAGCTTTCTTACAGTGTTCACCTCCTTCCACTCCCCTCCCACGTCCGCACTGTCGTCCGCGCCATCCGCAAATGGATCCTTCTCAACTTCCACGGGTTTCAAAACTTCGATTCCGATTCCGCTACCCGCGTTCTTGATGTCATCACTGCCAAATATCTCCCACCGAGCGTCTACTAGGGAAGGCTTCGCCAGACCGTCAGTGAAGATACGAGCTATCAGTTTTCCGCCAGCCTCATCCGCAAGTTTCACCTCCGGAATCCTCCACGCTATCTTCGACCTATCCTTGAAGAACGTAGCTGACGGCTTTGATTGACACGAAGTTGCTTGCACGCCCTCAACACCGGTGACAAAGACAACATTCCTCAAAGTTGGCGAGGAGAACAAGCTGTCGGCGTTCTTTTGGGTGAAGAGCGGGTTGGGCTTATACGTGAGAATAAGTGACGCTTGATTAGCTTCCAGTCTCCAGGCAGGTGTAACGATAATTGGCGGATATGATTGCATGGATACATCATCTGTCTTGAGCTGGTACCTGAAGGAAACTGCCGTCCCTCTGAGATTGACCAGGGATACAGAATATTCTCCGTGTTTTGAGCCAGCCGAGACGTGAGATTGGTTGAGAGAAATCTTATCCATCATGCCGTATTGATCAAAACGTAGTGACTCCGAAGTATGAGAAGATGCCCCCTCCCCAGGGTTGTACCCTAGCGCGATCTCGCCAATTACTGTAACTTTAGAGATCTGCCCGGCTTCAAAGTTTGCGCTAACGTGCTCAATCATGGATGCTGACAGCCCTGGTTCGTGGAGCGATGGATGCTTGATCATTGCCTGGGTGCCTTGGGATGTGGCGGATAAACCAGAAGTTATCGATTGCGTATCTGAGCCTGCATCGGATGCGAGAGTTGACTGGCGCACCATTTTTAACGGTGTGAAAGGAGACGCGAGAGGGTGATTCAGCGAAGTTGCCGTGAGAGGCATAATGGTGTCATTGGTTGATGGGCTAAATGAAGGTGCGGCTACAGGTGCAGGTGCAGGTGCGGGTGCAGGCGCAGAGGCGGCGGTAGTGGTAGTAGCAGGCGTGAGGGTTTCGCTGGCTGGCTGAGATGGCGTCGGTGCGTCGGCTGTAGTCTGGGGCGATTTGCTAGCACCATTTGTTTCAACCACGAGGGCGGGCGCATCCGGTACACCGGTGTAAATGGTATTCCGGACATCCCTACGACCTCGATTACGCTTCGATACGGTTGGTTGCTATAATTGATAACATTAGCATCTCTAGTTTTGTAGTCAGCGTAGTTTATTCATACCGCTCTCAAGGTGGTAGCAACTTTCGACATGGCATCTGCGGCCTCCGCCTCTTCCTCGGGGATGACATCATTTCTGATCTCTACTTTGAAAGTTGGCGCTTGTTCGAGCCTGTAATCGCACAAGTTAACCTCAAGCATCAAATTTTGCTCAAGTGAAAACATACTCCATATGCATGTCGCTATCCGGGACATCATCTACCAGGCTTTTCTGCGGGGGCGGGACACTGAAGCCCTCCGCATCCTTGGTGATTTGATTATTAGATGTCGACGCTGTTGGTGTGGCGTTTTCGGCTTTGGTCGGCGAGGATGGGGACGGAGCAATTGGGCTGACGGGGGAAACGACTTGCGTCTCTAGGCGTTCCGGCGGATCCCGCGCTGCCGCGCTCGGCTCGGCGGATGGGACGGAGAGGTTGTGAGCAGAACTGCTGGGGGAATGCGATCCAAACCCGGAGCTCTTGTTGTAGCCCAAGCCGAGACGATCGTTCGAAGCGCGGTGCTCTAATGCCGATTGATTTTGGTAGGGAAATATCGAGCTATTTCGACGGTTCTTAAGAACGGTACCTAGCCTTCGCAAGCCACCACCTAGGCCGTGTCCTATTTTGATATTTAGTCAAGTTTGTTAGGGCAGCAGATTAGTGCGGGAATACCGACCCTTCTCGGTGGAGCCAGATGATTGTACACTAACGGAATCATCTGTGATGATGGACGGGGTCTGCAAAGACGGAAGAGCTCGCTGACTGGGTGGTCGACTTCCAATGCTCGTCGATGATTTGGTGCCACATACTCGAATTGCAAAGGCCTTGATCTCATCCATGGTGTTAACGTCAAGCAGCGCTTGGACGGTAGCCTCCATAAGGCCCTTCATGTGATCCATCTGGTCGAGTTCCAAGGTTTGCATTCTGGTGAGCGATTCCCTCAGCTGGGTGATCCGGGCTTCGTCGACAGCCTGAAACTGTTCGAAAATGAAAGGCGACTGGCTCTCCCAGTTACCTAGAGCATCCTTAAGGCTTGATGTGGCTTCGGCGACTTTGGCGGGCTCGGCTCGTTTGCCCTTCTTTTTGAGTTTCTCGACCTTGTCTTCGTTGCTGTCGATAGCTTTTGCAAGACCGTTGAGGTTGCCTTCCATGGTGCGCAGGCTGGCCCATTCCTTGTTGCTAGTGGAGAAGTCCCGGATAGGCCGCTCGACCTCGGACTCCAGTTTCTGACTGTAGGCATGGTGGGATGAGGCCAACGATGCGGTCGAGCTGACGATGCGCTGCCACGGCGCATGGAATAGCCTACGGATGCGATTTGTATAAGCGGATGCGCTACAGCGGTCGGCCAAATAGCGGACTGCGAATACGACAATATGTTCATACCCTAACTCGGAAGCGTCATTGGGGTTAGGACGCTTGCACAGCTTCTGAAGGCCTTGAACGTAAATCTCCTCGACCTTCCGTCGCTCCTAAAATCAGACTACGTATCAGCGGCCGGGTCGGGCGAGAGCTGTTGCGCCGCGTGAGACGGTGTGTGGGGGTAGGAGGTCGGCTTACGGCGAGCCAGTCTGCGATCTCGGTGTTGAGGGCGTGGACCCGGTGCAGGCGGTCGCGGAGAGCATTGAGCGACGCGTGGTGAGAGATGGTCGTCTAGCGATCACAGCGAGGTCAGCAATGATCATGTAAACAGGTCGGATCGCTGAGAGAGCGGCGCTGGGCGTGGCCGGCCGCATGGGCGAACGACGACGGCGGCGGGAGGACGGTTGCTACTCACGGGAATGGCGGGATAGTCGGATCGCTCCATCGTGGCTCTGTAGCATCCGCCAGAGTACCTGCTCTCGATAGACAGGAGGGAGGATGTGAGGGTGTTAAGGAGTGAGGGTGAGAGTGAGAGATGGTAGCTGGAATGCGATTACCGGAGGGCGGAAGAATGGACGTTGGAGGAAGGGATAATATTAACGACAGCGAGTGGAGTCGGTGTTGACTAAACCAATGAACACACACACACACGGACACACACGATGGATTCAACAGCCAGCTGGCAGACAATGAGCGGCCGTCCGACGTCACTCTGCTTGACCTCCCAATGAGTGAACGATCGAACGAGTGAACGGTTGAACGATCGAACGAGTGGACGAGCGAATGAGTGGACGATGGCCGTCACTATTTCGGCCCGCTTCCAGGCCACCCAGTTGCTGTGCGCTGCTCTCCCTCTCTGCTCTGATATACGAGACATCTAACCGATGCAGGTCCTCCAAGCTGGCTCGCTCAAACCTCAGCCTCTCCCCCGCCGATGCTCTCGCTGCTGCCAAAGATATCGAGAAAGGCTTTGCTAGCATTGCATCATCCGAGGTACATGCCCGATCACTATCCTCGCACTTTTTCAGCGCTCACACACTTGTCTTTTCTAGGAGCACTACAAGTCTTTGGTAGCTGCTTTCCAGCCAGAGCCTCCCTCTCAGAGCATAGATCCATCCGATGTCCCGTCCGATGTCCCGCTTCAGGCACCACCACCACCACTGCGAGACCCCCAATTGGAAGCTGCGGAGTTCGTGTCCGGGATCGCATTTGGCAGATTCCGCAATTGCGTCGAACACTCCACCGGTGGCTCCTCAACCATCTTTCGCTCCAAGGACCCTGCCAACGGGAAACTCGTCGCACTCAAGGTCTCCTCTACCTGGGTCCAACCTCACGATGCTTATCGGGAAGCGCGACTTTTAAAGCGGTTTGGCAGCGAGGAGTCCCACGTCCTGAAGCTTCTGGACGCCGAAACCCTGCGCGGCGAGTTCATCCTGGTTTTCCCATATTACCCACTCACCCTGGCCGACATCTTGGATAAGGGAATCAGGTCAATCCATTTACCCCAGATTTTCAAACAAGTCGCAATGGCTCTGTCCTTCATCCATGCCGGTGGTGTGATACACAGAGACGTGAAGCCCGCCAACATTTTGCTCAAGTCCGAACAGGGCCCTGCTTGCCTGTGTGATTTTGGAACCGCATGGGCGACCGATGATCACCACCCTGACGAAATTCCAACCGCAAAGGTTATCGAAATCGGTACCACCTGCTACAGGCCTCCCGAGGCGCTATTTGGATATCGAGCGTATGGCACAGAGGTGGACATTTGGGCTTTTGGTTGTGTTATCGCGGAGGCCGAAAATGGGGGTCGTCCTCTCTTCGAGGCGGGAGAGCTGGGGACTGACCTTCGGCTTATCCTCTCAATTTTCGAATCCTTAGGGACCCCAAGTCTTGAGACTTGGCCTGTAAGCACCCCTCTCCATTTTCTCTTTTCAGGGGGTTCAACTGACCTGATTTGTCAACAATGACAGGAAGCCAAAGACCTCCCTGATTTTGGCAAGATGATTTTCAATGAGTTCCCTGTCCAGCCTTGGGAAGCTCTCCTACCGCATTCCAGCTCATCAACTGCAGTAGATTTGATCAGGAATATGGTCACGTACAGCCAGCAACAGCGCTTCTCAGCGGAGCAGGTATGCGTTCACCAAAACCTCGAGCTCTCTCGCATATCTCGCATCCACCTTTTCTGACAATTGGAACGCCAATAGGTTATGAAACATGCTTATTTGACCTGAAGATTGGGCAAACATTTCCGTGTGTCCCCCACAAAAATATCCGTCCATGCTAGCAGTATCTAAGCGATAATTATTACAGCTCACGGACGTGTAGAAAAAGCGAAGAACTCGTCCTTTCTTCTTTGTGAGATAATATTAATGATTAATTATTCGACCACTTGGAGACTGCGGCTTGCGTGTGTGCGTGTGTCTTTTGCCGTCTTGCGTCCACCCCTCTGCGGTAGAAAAATATTCTCGTTGATTTGAAAGACGGCATGTGGCCAGGAATAGCATCGTGACATTTGACGTTTTCTCCTTTTTCGCGTGCGTGAACGTTCCGCGCACAACGACATGGGAAAAAGAATTTAACCCCTATATCCTTTTTAAAAAGCCGTCGGGATGATCTTGTTCGCCCTGTGGCGACGCTATCGATAATTAAAAGTCTTCTATTCTCCGTTCAGCGAACATTGACGGACCACCATCACGAGTATTTACAAAAGAGTCGGCTCTGCGCTGAAGTTGAATGACCAACGCAAACCTCATTATGTCATTGTCATTGGACTGGCGACGTCTTCGATGCAATTTTGGACCCTCGATTAATCGACCAATGGCAAAACAAATCTCAGAAAGTGACAATCTCATCCTTGCAAAAAAGGGGAAATTGCACTGGCGTTTTGGAATGCAGAGCCTTGCCTGAATCGGGATAAGTGCCGCTGCACCCATGGATAGCGACATGGGGGATATTCTTGGGAGCCCAATCAGAGATAGGGGCTTGCGCAAAAACTGAACACAACGCTAGTCCATCGTTCTCGTTCGCAGCAATCAGGACCCTCGTCGCAGACGGCGCTTTCAACAGAGAGCACTCACTCTACCTGCTGCAAGGCCAACCACAGTCCAACCATTCTTGAAAGATAGACGTCTCTTTTTCCGCCCTGGTCGAGCGGGATGATGGCCTCATTTCGATAAAGGTTCGCAGGCATGGATCCCATGACCGTGCCTTTCAAAGCCCGCTGAGGGTGTTTCTCCTCCCTGTCCTCAATGCAGCAGCTTGGTTGTTGGGGCCCATGCCCGTCCACCTTCCCTTCACCGCACGCTATCTTTTTCTTTCCTTGTAACTCTCGCCCTTTTCCCTCTTTCTCTTCTCTCATCTTCTGTCCTTTCACAGTTGATGCAATCTTTCACCTCGCGTGAATAGACGTTTCGACATCACCGTCATTCCTAATCGAATCGACGACATTCTTTTGCCCGTGCCTTAAGGTCTGCCGTTCATTTCAGACTTTTAGCCAGTGCTGCCTCTCATTTCGCCATCACGTCACTCATTCCGTCCCTGTTATTGTTTATTCTTCGAAAAAGACGTCGCCGTATACGATCAACGTTTCGCATCCGGTAAACCCCATATACGGATCGTCTACGTATCCTTTTACGAAAAGAAATTAATCATACTATATCAAATATTTCGACATGGAGCATATCAAGCATTTACGACATGCGCACCACATGCGCAAGAGGAATCCGGCCCCGCAGCCGCAAGGAGGGACGAAAACCGTCGTCGAAGTCGTCTTTGTCACTTCACCACCCGACTTCGAAGGCGACCCAGCCGGGTTTGTGACTGCCAATGGAGGGTCTGTTGTCACCGAAGTGGTGACTGCCACCCCTACCCCAAAGCCATCGCCTTCACCCTCTTCGAAAAAGCAGAGCGTCAGTCAAGATGATGATGAGAAGGAAAAGTCACAGACTACCATGAGAACTTCTACCAAGAGCCAGTCTTCATCGATAGTGTCGTCATCTGTTCCCTTGTCTACCCCGTCTCGAACCACGGCTGGCGCATCGGCTAGCACATTGACTTCGGCTGCTACACCAGCTCAATCTTCACCGGCGACCAACAGCGCTGGCCTAACAATCGGTGCATATGCGGGAATTGTCGGTGGTGGTGTTGCTCTCATTCTCATTCTAATCGTCGCCATCGCCATCATGTTGAAGAAACGCAAGAATTCGAACTACGAGAAGCCTGAGGATGAGAAGAACCTGAACCGCCTATCGTTCAACGACCGAGATATCCCATCACCTATATCTCCAATTCCAACACCCAAACCGATGGCTGCAGCAGTCCCTCCGAAACTTGAGATCAGACCGATGACCCAATTCGACGGCTCGTTCTTTCCCGCTGGCAATTCTGACACTCTTCGATCCGAAGACCGACCAATCAGAGCACCACCCCCAGCTCTATCCATCGACAAAAAGAGCCTCACACCTGGTCCCTTTGAAACACCTGAACCATCGCCTGCTCTCTCGGCTTTCTCTGACTCTTCGAACATGACTCTGCCAATTCAAGGAGCCACTGGTGCATCTAACCCTAACTCCTCACCCGTTCATCGTGTTTTGGTTGACTTCAAGCCCTCAATGGCTGACGAACTCGAACTCAAGTCCAATGAAGTTGTCAGACTTCTTCACGAGTATGATGACGGCTGGGCACTTTGCATCCGTATGGATCGTTCCCAACAAGGTGTCTGCCCGCGTACATGTCTTTCCCCACGTCCAGTCAAGCCCCGACCTCCACCACCAGGAAACCGTGGACCGCAACCATCACCACAGATGCGTGGACCTGGTGGCCCACAGCGTCCTTACTCCCCAAGCGGCGGACGTCCACAATCGCCTGGGTTTGGCCCCGGGTCGCGCCCTCAATCTCCTCGCAGCCCAGGCGGTCCAAACCGTCCGCCAATGTCTCCTAAGGGGATGCCCGGCCCCCCACGTCGACCAGACTCTCGTCCAGGTAGCCCGATGGGAGCACGCGCTCCTCACCCTCTCAGCAGAGTTCAGAAGGAGGACGATGTGCAATACCATGCCATGTAAACTTATGTTTTGGTTTTAGGTGTTGGCGTCTTCGCTTTTTGAATTATAGCCCTTTTCACTTTTCTTTGATGACTTTATACGACTGTTGATTCTAGAAAGGGTTGCGTTAGACTAGAGACGGAAATATGGAGGGTGTTTCCGCGCTCCAAAACTATTTGTAATATCGCCTAGTAGTTGTCTTGGTTTACAATTACTGTGGTGGGAAAGCTAACTGTGCCCTTTCTGTATCTCTCCCGTGAACAGCTTGTCCCTTGTGGATAGGTCGTTCTTTCTCTATGAACCTTGTTCGGATTTATGGGTTGGGAAGTATCTCAAATAAGATGCGAAGGGTGCTCCCATCTTATTTGGATAGTAAATTATGTGTCAAGTGCCTTCTCTTCTTCACATTTTCTCAGATTATTCTCTTTGGTGTCTCTTTTATTTCTTCCTCTTGCTGCTGTTGGTATGGTATTATCAGGGTGGATGGATTCTAGTTGAGCGTGCTCCTTTTCTCTTAACTTTTTCCTTTGGCCGGTGTCATATTTTTTATACCTTTTTCTTATCTAATTTTCTTTGACTGTCGATATTTACCCCCCTCTTCGAGCTATCCCTGTTGTATTTTTGCTAGGCAGGCGTACCTGATCGATTGTATGTAGGTTGCGGAGATGTTGCCCAATATACCACCTTTTCCTCGTACGTAGTTCATCGCAGTGACTCTTTTGGTGCGGTTTGTTTGGTGGGGTCGGCCGAGTGACTCTTTTAATTTTCTGCCACCAAACGTATTTTCCGTCGCACAATCCGTCCAGTCGTCGCTGGTGCATTCGATCGCTCCCATCCGACCTTCATTATTAATTATCATTAGACCGGTGCTATTGCATACAGTCAGTCGAGGTACTGGTCGTCAATTTTATATAGTCATCAATTCGACTCCTCGCATCGTACCCCTCCCCTCATCACCAGCCTAAAGGAGGGGCAACAACCACCACCAAGAAAAAACACCCTCCACGATGGCAGGCATCAACTTCACCAAAGAAGAAGAACGCATCCTCGCCTTCTGGCAGGAAATTGACGCCTTCAAAACATCCGTCAAACTCTCCGAAGGTCGAAAACCCTTCACCTTCTACGATGGTCCACCCTTCGCTACCGGATTACCCCACTACGGCCATCTCCTGGCCTCCACCATCAAAGACATCGTACCCCGATACGCCCACATGAAGGGGCATTATGTCGAGCGACGGTTCGGGTGGGATACCCACGGATTACCCGTCGAACACGAGATTGATAAGAAGCTGGGGATCACTGGAAAGGAGGATGTGATGAAGATGGGGATTAAAGCTTATAATGCTGAGTGTAGAGCTATCGTCATGAGATATGCTGAGGAATGGGAGAAGACTATTGGGCGGTTAGGACGGTGGATCGATTTCCAGAACGATTACAAGGTGCGCCGTCCGGCAATTTTAAAACCTCTATAACCATAAGAATGCATTCAGGAGAGTTATGCTAATGCTGCTGGTGTCTAGACATTGAAACCGGAGTTCATGGAGAGTGTTTGGTGGGTTTTCAAGCAGTTGTTCGAAAAGGAACAGGTGTATCGGGGTTACAGAGTCATGCCCTATTCGACAGCTTGCACCACACCGCTCAGCAATTTCGAAGCCCAGCAAAATTATAAGGATGTTCAGGATCCCGCTGTCGTCGTTACATTCCCACTCTTGGACGATCCGTCGACTTCGTTGCTCGCTTGGACGACTACGCCTTGGACTCTACCATCGCACACCGGTATCGCCGCTCATCCTGACTTTGAGTATATCAAAATCTTTGACGAAAAGTCCGGTCAGAATTACATCTTATTGGAAGCTTGTCTCAAGACATTGTACAAGGATCCCAAAAAGGCGAAGTTTAAGGTTCTTGAGAAGCTCAAGGGCAAAGACATGCTTGGGTGGAAATACGAGCCATTATTCAATTATTTCTACGATCAATTCAAAGAACACGGATTCAGGGTTCTGAATGCTACATACGTTACCCAAGATAGCGGTGTCGGATTGGTTCATCAAGCTCCGGCGTTCGGTGAAGAGGATTACGCCATTGCTTTCGAAAACGGAGTCATCAACGATAAACGTCTACCGCCGAACCCCGTCGACGAAGCCGGTAAATTCACCGCTGAGGTCACAGATTTCGCGGGCATGTACGTCAAGGACGCCGATAAGAAGATCATCAAATACCTCAAAGACAAGGGTCGTTTGATCGTCGACAGCACCATCATGCACAGTTACCCTTTCTGCTGGAGATCGGATACTCCGTTGTTGTATAAAGCCGTCCCCGCATGGTTTGTCAAGATTCCAAACATGATTCCTAAAATGTTGGAAAATATCGAAACTATGCACTGGGTGCCCGGCGTCGTCAAGGATAAGAGATTCTCGAGTTGGATCGCGAATGCCAGGGATTGGAACGTTTCGAGGAATAGGTACTGGGGTACTCCGTTGCCAATCTGGGTTAGCGACGATTATGAGGAGATGGTTTGCATCGGGTCCGTCGCGGAACTCGAGGAGTTATCCGGGGTCAAGGGGATCACAGACCTTCACCGCGACTCCATTGACCACATCACCATTCCTTCAAAGAAAGGGAAGGGCGATTTGAAGAGAATCGAGGAGGTGTTTGACTGTTGGTTTGAATCTGGAAGCATGCCTTACGCCAGTAAACATTATCCTTTTGAGAATAAGGAATCGTTTGAAAAGGCTTTCCCTGCCGATTTCATCGCTGAGGGTCTAGATCAGACTAGAGGATGGTTTTATACTTTAGTTGTTCTCGGAACACATCTTTTCGGAGTTTCGCCGTTCAAGAATTGTATTGTTAACGGGATCGTGTTGGCTGAGGATGGTAAGAAGATGTCGAAGCGGTTGAAGAATTATCCGGATCCGACGCTCGTTATGGATACTTACGGTGCTGATGCGCTGCGCCTTTACGTTATCAATTCACCAGTCGTCAGGGCCGAACCTTTGCGGTTCAAGGAGAGTGGTGTGAAGGAAGTTGTATCGAAAGTGTTACTCCCGCTCTGGAACAGTTACAACTTTTTCGCCGGTCAGGCCGCGTTATTCAAAAAGGTCCACGGCGAGGACTTCATCTTCCATCTTGAAGGCGGTGGTAGTAAGAACGTCATGGATAGGTGGATTCTGGCCAGCACTTCGAGTTTCCTCGCATACGTCAACAAGGAGATGGCGGCGTACCGTCTCTACACCGTCGTCCCCCGCATCCTTGAAATGATCGATAACATGACCAACTGGTACATTCGATTCAACAGAAAGCGATTAAAGGGAGAATACGGAAAGGAAGATACGCTCCACGCTTTGAACTCGTTATTCGAGGTTCTTTACACTTTGGTTCGGGGTATGGCGCCATTTACTCCGTTCATCACGGATAACTTGTATCAACGACTGCTGCCACATATTCCCAAGGAGATGCTTCCGGAGGACCACCGATCGGTTCACTTTTTGAGTTATCCTGATGTTCGGAAGGAGCTTTACGATGAAGTTGTTGAGAGACAGGTGTCGCGGATGCAAAAGGTTATCGACCTCGGAAGAGTTTGTCGCGAGAGGGAGACCATCGGCCTCAAGACACCGTTGAAGACACTCATCGTCATCCACCCTAACGAAGAATATCTTGCCGATGTTGAGGGTCTACAGTCGTATATCAAAGAGGAATTGAACATTCGAGATCTCGTTTTGAGTTCCGACGAGGATAAATACGGCGTCAAGTATTCATTGCAAGCTGACTGGCCGACGTTAGGCAAGAAACTCAAGAAGGACGTGCAGAGAGTCAAGAAGGCGCTTCCATCGGTTTCCTCGCTCGATTGCAAAAAGTTTGTCGCGGATAAAGAGATCACGGTCGATGGGATCAAGCTCGTCGAGGAGGATCTGAGGGTGTTCAGAGACGTTGATCCGGAGAGCGAGTATTGCAAAGATCACGCCACGAATACAGATCAGGATGTATTGATCATCCTCGACACAGCGTTGCATCCTGAATTGCAGAGCGAAGGATTGGGGAGGGAAATCATCAATCGGGTTCAGAGATTGAGGAAGAAGGCCGGGCTGGTGGCTACCGATGACGTCAGGATGGTTTATAGCATCAAGGAAGATCCTATCGGGTTGGAGGACGTGTTTGAGGAACAAGGTGCTGCTATTGAGAAGGTTTTGAGGAGGAAGGTTGAGAAGGATGAAGGGAGTGAAGGGGAGGTTGTTATGGAAGAGGACCAGGAGATTCAAGGAGCGACTTTCTTGCTGAGGTTGCTCAAGTTGTAGATTTCATATTTTCTTAGATTTTACATTTCCATATTGCTTATCAAAGAATAGTTACATTCAGAATACTTGGTGGGATTATCACCGTTTCCCCATGTGCTTCTAGGATCGATTATCAGCTCCGGATACGAATTGATTGAAGATTATTTCTATGAGGGAGCATACCTGTACGCAGGCCTGCAAGACCTGGAATTCGGTGAGACACTTGTCTTTGTAGACGTTGTGAAAGTCCTTGACGATGCACTTGCCGTATGCTGCGGACTTGTGGCAGTTAGAACAGCGATCCAACATGATACATGATCACTCGGAATAGAGGATACCTGGGGCGAGCATTTGGCTACGGCCTGGGCCAGCCGGTCGACGGGGCGAATTTTGTTCCCCGGCGGCATTTTGGAGCAGTGGAAAGGTTTGCGTTGGAAGTGTGGTCCGGGTGGGTGGATTGATTATCAAGCAGTGGCCACCCCTGACCACTTGATATAAACCATCCATTCCTCGACGACGTCCCCCAATCTCGACATCGCAACATATCGACAGCATCCACTATGAAGTTATCAGCTTGGGGCGGTCTCGCCCTCTTATCCTCCCTCCTCTCCGCCCCGACATCATGCCTGGCGCATTCCCAGCACACCTCCAATTGGGCCGTCCTGGTATCCACCTCACGATTCTGGTTCAATTACCGCCATCTCGCCAACGTTCTCTCAATGTACCGAACCGTCAAACGTCTAGGCATCCCGGACTCCCAAATCATCCTCATGCTCTCCGACGATGTAGCCTGTAACCCCCGAAACACCTTCCCGGGTACCGTCTACAACAACGCCGACCGCGCCATCGATCTCTACGGCGACAACATCGAGGTCGATTACCGCGGGTATGAAGTCACCGTGGAAAACTTTATCCGTCTGCTCACCGACCGTGTACCGCCCGATACCCCCAGGAGTAAACGTCTCCTCACCGACGACCGCAGTAACATCTTCATCTACATGACCGGTCACGGCGGTAACGAATTCTTAAAGTTCCAAGACGCGGAAGAAATCAGCGCATTCGATATCGCGGACGCCTTTCAGCAGATGTTTGAGAAGAAACGGTATAATGAAATGTTGTTCATGATTGATACCTGTCAAGCCAACACCATGTACTCCAAATTCTACAGTCCGAATATTCTCGCTACGGGGTCATCGGAGTTGGACCAGTCTTCCTATTCACATCACGCCGATAACGATGTCGGGGTTGCTGTGATTGATCGGTACACTTATTTCAACCTCGAGTATCTGGAGACTCATGTCAAGAACGCCAGTTCGAAACACACCCTCGCCGATCTATTTAATTCTTACGATCCTGTCAAAATCGCGTCAAATCCCGGGATCAGAACGGATTTGTTCAGGAGGGACCTCAAAGAAGTTCTGATTACCGACTTTTTGGGCAACGTGCAGAGTGTTGAGGTTGACGGCGACGGGATGCGGCTTGATGAGGATTTGTTGGCTTTGGCGAGGGGTGCGGGGTATAACATTACCGAAGCGGAATGGAAAGAAGCCATGAAGGGGACTAGGAGTCTGTATGATGCGAGTAAGGCTGCAGATGAAAAGGTCGAGGCCGCGGCTGTGGATCAAAGGACATGGGTTGGACCTGCAAAGGTGCAGAAAGATGGTGATGCCGACTTTTGGAGAAACGTTACGAGTGCTGCAGCTGTTGCTGTGTGCTTTATGGGATATTGGTTGATGAACATGATGGACAAGGCTTAGACCTTTTTGAAAGGTTCATTTGTATTTTCGTTTTATATATATTGGTTGCATTGGTTAAGAAGCGTGGGAGGAATCTATTGGCGTTAACATTTTGGGACTGGAAGGTCTGATCGTATATCTTTATTGTATCATATTACCTAAATCAATTTATTACATTATTCTAAGAACATTGAAATCGATGTGAGGAGAGTGTTCTAGCCGATAGAGCTGTGATGCCCTTTCTATTCTTCTGCGGCTGATGTGCGGCACTGAGTAAATTACCACTTTAACAACACCGAATGCAGTGTCACGACTGATGTCGGCGCCGGTTGTAATCAGAAAGTGTCAACTTGAGATTATTTCATAATGCAAGTCGAGTACTTTGAAGCACTATTGTTCATCACAATAACCCTCTGAACCTACGTTGCTGGAACTTAATGGACTCAGGACCGCAGACACGGACGTCCGTTGCAACGGATGTCCGTGTCTGCAGCAACGTTGCAGTGCACTCCGACGAAACAAAATTTCCCTCCCCTCCAGAATTCTCAAGATGTATATAAACCGCATGCTCTTTATATCCATCTTTTCTTTTCATTCTCCAAAACACCCAATCTCTTGGATATTATCAAAGAAAACATCAACCACTCGATCTCTGATCTCTAGCCACTTCTCCAAACATTCTTGGTAAGAAGCTTCACCCCTTCGATTATCTTGATATTTGTCACTTATCACGGTGTATAGACGAACAATCGCCATTCACAATGAAGACTATTCAAGTCACCGCACCCAAAATTTTGCAAAATGTAAGTACAACCAAGCCCTAGTTTTACCACCAAAAAAGCCACCTCGCGATTATGTGAGTTTTAGTAACAATAAATCGTTATTGCAGCCCGAAAAGAAGACCCCAACGGTCCAGGACAAGAATACAGTGATCCGCTGTCCCTTCTGCAACAGTACCAACATCACGGACAATAATTGGTGCAGATCCTGTGGACGTTATCTTGGTGATTGAATTTCGATTCGTGTTTAGTATCGTCGGGGGTTTTTTTTGTTCCGTTATCGATGCTACTG
The DNA here is from genome assembly GCA_036971365.1 of Dactylellina leptospora. Classification (NCBI taxonomy): domain Eukaryota; kingdom Fungi; phylum Ascomycota; class Orbiliomycetes; order Orbiliales; family Orbiliaceae; genus Dactylellina; species Dactylellina leptospora. The sequence goes on along the minus strand of JAJTUC010000039.1, from coordinate 93,079 downwards.
GATCGAGCAGTCATGGAGTCTTTTGATATCTGAACTCTGGGGTTATGGATTCTTCCAATAGCCTGGAGAGATTCAAAGAAGGAGATAATTGATGGATATTAAATACTTTCGCAGATAGATCTGTCTTGTCCTTTCTCATAATGTTGCATTAATCGTCAATATCATTCGCACAGATTCTCTTGAAATCTCACATAACCGTTGATATAACTGGCCAGCCCTTATGGTGACATAATTATGAGTAAGTCAAGTCTACGGCCATGGAAAATTTGCCATGATCGTGGGCTTGTTGACTTGTAGACTTGTAGGAAGTCCTGATAGACCCAAGTTGAACTCGAGTGACTTTGAAAGCATATATCAACTCACACGAGATGCGTGTGGAAGTACCATCAAAGAAACGCATTGGTGAGAAACCAAAATTAGCTACCTCAACGTTGCAAAATCCTACCCACATATGAGCTTGCGACTATCCGGTAGAGATTTAATGATACTTGGGCATACAAGCTTGCCATGTCAATGTCGTATTTGGGGGCACGAATCTTGTAGTGAATTGATGCACGCACCGACTTCATTAACTGAAGTTTGATAGCTAGCCAATGCTCTACCATCGAGTTCGACATTATGAGGCGAGATATGAATCCATTCTTGAATACTAATCAGTGCTCGCATTCGTTGCACATGCGAGTTTGTAAAGCGTTCCAAGTTTGAAGCGTCTGGACATCTCGAATACGGTGTGTTCAAAGAGCGAGTGCTCGCACAATCGACGACAAAATTGATTTCGTAGACACTTGGTATCTATTTCATGGTCGCTTTGTAGACACTTCCTTCTTCCCTTCTTCCCTTCTTCCTCCATCCCACACCTACGCACATAAGAACCAACCTGTTGCAACGTTACAAAGATCAAAAAAGCCTTCAACCAAAACGCTTAATCGCCAACCGCAAAACAAGTGAGTATTCGTGGTAGCCTCATCTGAACTCCTAGAAGCGAATATACTCATTTAAAGGGAGTAGACCTTCAAAATGACCGGCATCTCTAAGACCAACTCTCCACCAAAGAGCGACAAGCTCGGGTCCAGCTCTTCTACCCAAAATGTGAGTGTTCTAGCCCCCAAACTCCCTCGACTGAAGATCTTCAGGGTTGTAATTCCATCAGCTAACGTTGCTTGTGTCCGTAGAAGAAGACCCCAGACAATGTTCCCCCACGAGACAACGTCTGCGGCGGCTCCTGCCGTAACTGCGGTTCAGTTCGCATCGATGCCTATGGCTTCTGTCGAGAATGCGGAACCCGTAATCCCACTACTTAGGGCGTTTCTGTCAACCGTACTTTGAGAATATTCTGATTTCTCATTTCGTTCTGAGCTGCTGATATTGATTTCATTCGGGGGCGTCTTTCTTCTGGTTTTTCTTCATGCACGTCGAATAATTTGTTTCTCGATGGGTCTTCCTTAAGAGAGATCATTGTCGCTATTTCTTCTCATTGACAGAGATGTTTAGTTAGCTCACTCGTTAGTCCATTCAAGATTCCTTGCTCATCATTCTCCGAGCATCTTCTCTTGGATACTGCAGCCAATTAAACTCTCATTTCCTTAGCTTCGATCCTGTTTTCGCCTGTGAAATTTCACGAAATCGTGTTGAACATGTTGTAGATTTCAGCTACCGTCACAGCGCCGCATTTGACAACCGAAAGCCGCACAAGCTCAGGCCAGCCGCTAAACCCTTTTCTCGAAGGCAAGAAATTCAACCTTGCTCGCGCTGCCCCACCGTCGACACTAGCTTGAGTTTTTTTTGGAAAAAACTTGGAGCAGTGGGAGCTTTCAACTACGGAATTAATTTGTTTTTAATCAACTTGCGAAATTTAAAACTAACATGTCAACCAAGGTCCCCGAGATCCGAAGGTCGCCGCCGTCTTCCGAGGCCGACGAATCTGACTCTGGTTCTTCCGGCTGGGAGGATCAGAACGAGCTCGACGACCGAGAGGAAACGACCCCGGTTCAATGCGTTCTTTGCGACCTCAAGTTTGATGGTGGGGCGGCGGACGTTTGGTCGCATTGTCTCAAAGACCACGGCTTCGACTGGCGGGCTTTCACCAGAAAACTAGGTAAATTTTTCGAATGTATTACATATGACGGACGAAAGATGCTAATATTTCGTTTCACAGATCTCGAATTCTACGATAAGATCAAGTTGATAAACTACATTCGTAAAAACTCATCATCGATAAAATTTGATAATCTCACGAAAAAGGATTTCGAATCTGAAGAGTATCTCTTACCGGTGCTCGAGGACGACCCTCTATTATTCGAACTCGACGACGACGAAGATGAACAAGGCGGCGTACCCATCGATGAAACCCCATCGATTCTTCCGATTGATATCAGCGATCCTGCTGCTGCCACGGCGATGATTCAAACACTCACACAACAGATGCAGGAACTCGAAACAAATTTTGCCAACTACAAGAAGGCTGTCGCGGATGATTATCTGAAGAGGGCAGAAAGCAGCGATGTCGTTTATGCGAAACCTGCCAAAGTTCCCGAGGGGAAACGAGATGACGACACTCATTATTTTGACTCTTATTCCGGGAACGACATCCATGAGACAATGTTGAAGGATACGGTTAGAACAGAGTCGTATCGAGACTTTATCTATGACAATAAGCATGTGTTCAAGGGGAAGGTTGTGATGGATGTTGGTTGCGGGACTGGTGTGAGTTTCTTCTATTATCAGGAAGCCGATTTATGGATTGAAGCTGACACGGCGATTGGTAGATTTTATCAATGTTCTGCGCAAAGGCTGGAGCTGCCAAAGTATTCGCTGTTGACAACTCAAACATCATTGACAAAGCGAGAGAAAACATCTTCGAGAACGGACTAGACGGTATCATCACTTGCATTAGAGGGAAAGTGGAAGAAATCACTCTCCCTGTCAAGCAGGTCGACATCATCGTATCCGAATGGATGGTAAGCTATTCCCAAATAGATACCTTACGACACGTTGGATTCTGACAATCTGCAGGGCTACTGCTTGCTATACGAGGCAATGCTGGATTCCGTCCTCTACGCTCGTGACAAATATCTAGCTCCGGATGGGTTGATGGTACCATCGGAGTGTAGATTGCTCGTCGGAGCTATGCACGATAGCGACTACATGAATGACAGTGTGCACTTCTGGAACAACGTCTACGGCTTCAAGATGACCGGCATGAAAGAACGCATTAAGGAAGAGGTCGTCATCGCGCATCTGAAACCGACTAGTTTGGCGTCTGAACCTACCGTCTTTCTAGAATTACCGTTACATACGATCAAGACTGGCGAGTTGGTGTTTACGAAACCATTTGAGGTGGAGATCAAGGAGAACGTGGAGAGCTTGGATGCATTTGTGATTTACTTTGATAATTACTTTTCCACATCGAGAAAGGAAACAATCCCGGAGAGCGCTAGGGCGGAGAAATGGCAAGGTGAAGGGGTCGCCTTTACTACCGGACCAGGTGGGAAAGAGACGCATTGGAAGCAGGGTGTATTGATGGTTCAAGATGGTGTCGGATTACTGAACACGGGACAGAAGATTACTGGAGAGCTGACATATAGAAAATCGGAAGGCAATTCGAGAGAGTTGGAGATTGAAATTGAGTGGCATGTGGGAGGCAAGAAGCAGAAACAGTTGTGGCACATGCGGTAGTCAGCTAGTCGGAGCCGTGAACATGTACAATAGTCGCATATGTTGGACAACGAAAAGCATTTTATTTTCTACACGCTTCCTCCCATCAAGTGTAATTTGTTATTTCATAGACATATTATGGGGGTGACGTCGTGGGTGCGGCGGTAGAAAGCGGGATCGAGATACTTTTTTACACACGTGGGGAGGTTTCCCCAATCAGCAAGCTGCCAAATGTCATCCAGCTCCCCTCGACAGGTCTCCAATTGAAAGAAACCAATAACCCCGTTGATGTACCCAGCAGTCTTTGCTTAACCCGAGACGAACGAGAAAAAAGCAACAGAGTCGCTCTTTCCAGTTATTGCAGTTCGAAGCAGCGGTAAAATGGGCGAGGTTGTGTACACCGCCGGGCGAGATACCCCGCCAGACGTCCGGCTCGTCCACTTTAACGACGTCTACAACATTGGCGCCAGGTGAGCCCTACAACACACATACAAAGCACCTGCAAACAACCGTGCTAATTTTCATGATAGCTCCCGCGAGCCAGTCGGCGGTGCTGCTAGGTTCATAAGCTTGGTCAAGCACTATCGCGATGGCGAAGAATTCAAAGACCTCCCGGGTCTCGTCGTCTTCTTCTCCGGTGATGCCTACAACCCGTCGCTGGAGAGCACCGTCACAAAAGGTTGTTTTGATAAACTTTCGCTTCGAGTTTCCCACGCGGAGAACATGCATGGAATTGACATATGATTAGGAAAACATATGCCACCGATCCTCAATGCCATTGGTATTGATGCTGCCTGTGTTGGAAACCATGATTTCGATTACTCCCCAGGTAGTCCTCCTATTGAAACTGTACAGTTATACGATACCCTAACTCGTTTCCGTAGAGAACTTTGCTCAACTCAGCCAATTATGGTATGATTGAATGATCTAACAATGTCAGTTGAAGCATCGAATTTAACAGATTTTCAACGGTAGCAACTTCCCATGGCTCGCCGCCAATCTCTACCTCGATGGAAAACCGATCGGTGACTGTAAAAGAACGACGATGGTCACCACCACCGATGGAATAAAAATCGGTGTTATCGGTCTCGTCGAAGAGGAGTGGATCGCGACGGTCAACAGTATACCGCCAAACGTAGAGTATCATGATGCGGCCTCTGTTGCGAAAGAACTGGTGCCAAAGCTGAGAGAAGACGGTGCTGAAATGATCATTGTCGTCTCGCATGCCAGAGAACCAAATGATGTAAAATTGGCAAAGGAATTGCCAGAAGGGCTCATCGATATTGTAAGCAAAAATCATTTCGACATAACGAAGTGCAAGCTAACTTCGTTCACAGATACTTGGAGGGTAAGATATAATTAACCCGTAGAAGACATTTCGGCATTTTGACGCATTCTATAGGCACGACCACCACTATGCGCATCAAATAGTGAACGGAACGCCAGTTCTACGGAGCGGAACCGACTTCAAAAACGTAAGTTTTGTAAATGCTGGATAAACTACTCCCTGTTACTACTCATGCTAACATGGTCGATAGCTATCTTACCTCACAGCTCGAAGGAAACCTTCTGGTAAAGGCTGGGATTTCGATGTTCTCAAACGAGACATCACTAGCGAAATCAAAGAAGACGAAGAGGCAGCTAAAATCGTCAATGATCAAACTGGAGCGCTCAAATCAAAAATGGAGAAAGCCATCGGAATAACCTCCGTGCCACTTGATTCTCGCTTCACCATCGTCAGAACACAAGAATCCAATATTGGGAACTTTTCATGCGACGTCATGAGATACTATTACAATACAGATTGCACCCTCATGGCATCTGGCACGATACGTGGAGATGTAATCTACGAACCCGGAGTGATCCGTATCAAAGATCTTCTCGATTGTTTCCCATTCCAAGATCCCTGCGTCGTCATCAAAATCAGTGGAGAAAAGATAATTGCCGCTTTAGAGAATGCGTTCTCCAAGGTACCAGCGTTGGAAGGGCGATTCCCTCAAGTTTCTGGTCTTAGGATTATATATGACCCGGACGCTGAGCCTTATAAACGAGTGCGCGAAGTTAAAATCGCATCTCGCGAGGATCCTGCAAAGTACGAGCCGCTTCAACTTGACAAACTATACACCATGGCGAGTAAGTAACATTCCTACAGCATCTCCCAAACTTGTATGGATACGATGCTGACATAGATCGCAGCCCGTGAATACATGCAAAGAGGGAAAGAAGGCAATGAAGTGATGGAAGACTGCGAAGTTCTCGTTAACGCTGAGTCTGGTCTAATCCTATCCACTCTACTCCGACAATACTTCCTCTCCCTGAAAGTTCTAGGCGGCTGGTCTTGTGATAACATATCCGCACCGGATACCGCCACCGTTGATTCGAAAAACCCCATAACGAGCACAGAAAATACACCGAGTATCAACGTTACCGCTGCCGAGAGTGCTTCCGAAACCTCACAACCGCAACCCCGGGGAAGACGCCAATCAATGATACATTCCTCGACATATACCTCCCAACGCTTCCAACGATTGCAACGACGGCATAAAGCTAAGGGAATGCTCGAAGACGATCCACACGCTAGCCTCGATCCCAGTGAAAACAATTCCTCGTCACCAGGAGATGGCAGGAGCAGCCCTGTCTCTCCAGTCGTAGATGACGCTACCAAGAAAACACTTGACGAATTGAAGAGGAAGGCTGGTAGGAAGTGGGGTAGGATAGCTTTGGGGAGGGGTTTACAGACCGATAACGGTGAGACCGGGAAGGAGGAACTTGGGGCCAAGCGTAATGATCACCAAGGGTTGAATTGGTGTAAAGGGATCAAACCTATGCTTGAAGGCAGGATCAAAACGGTGAAGCAGTAGACAGTGATTATGCGTAATTCTCTCGTGGGGTTTCTCCTGTTGTAAATTACCGCCTGACTAAGCAAATGCAAACACTCATTATTTCGCGGGCTTGTTGATTGAACGTTTCCCCAGCAGCTGAGAAATCATATGTCATTGAAGGGAAGAAACTGATAAATATGATAAATATTCTTTTGGTGGCCGAGTAGAATGCCAGTATATACGCTATCGGGACATTACATTGGATAAATAATAGGAACTTTAATCTCAAAATATGAGGATAATTGAACGCCCGCTAAACCTTGCTGGAAGAACAAAAAGGCCAGAAAAAAAGGGTATTAAAAGATAATGCGATATTGCATCAGGAGTGATATATTAATATACCTAAAAAGGAAAGCTCATGGGATTATTTTTGTCGTTATATGAAATCAAAAAGCAAACTTCCAACCTTGTATACCCGATAGAGATATAACGGCGCTCAAGGCTAGAGGGGTATCATGATCAAAGAAAGAGTTTGAAAAAGACAGGCTGAAAGTAGCAATACTTCAAAATCGTGGAAGAGTAACAAAAAAACTATGAAGCAATGGGTATAACCACCATTGGGTTTTCGCTCAACCATACAAACACCCTTACCCGTTCCAGCTGTAAAAAGAAAAAAAAAAGCAGAAAGAAAAAGTATATATATGAAAAGAAAGGCTAGAGTTGTATACCGGAACAAGAGGGGAATGATCTCGGCATCCTTCTCATCTATACTCAGTGGGAGGCTCAATATCTAAACTGAGCATCGAAATCTCGTCTTTGGTCAATGTTGCCATCCACAAACATCGCTCGCAGACTCCATCGATAGGCGCGAAGTCGTACTTGGCACTCGCATCAACTAGTCTCAACAACTTTTTGACGATTTGCGCCGTCTTTTTATATTTTGTCCAGTTGACAAGCGCAGGCCCCATTGGGGTACCTGCCACCTGTGAAGTCAATGTGGCGGTATGGATGAGATCGTGCGTGAATAAACCGACGAATGGGATGCACCCCGATTCGCCAGTGACGAGATCCATCTCCCGTCGAAGATTGTGGTAGTTCATATTCGGTTGCACGAGAGCTTCGAGGTCTTTAAATGTGGCTCTATCTGCCTCAGTGACGAGACTCCAGGTCTTCTTTAGGCGGGAAACATCGGCACTCAAAAGGGCGATGACGAGCTGATAAGTTGTCGCAAAATTCTGGAGTCGGCGAGCGTGTGCCGCAATATGGATATATTTGGTGATGCAACGCGCTCGTTCAAAGATATCACGAGTCATGACGATTTCCGACGTTGCCCAGCTCACCATCTACAAAAAGCTTATTAGTACCGAATTTGGTAAGGAGGAGTATCGAGAAACTTACGAGATTGAACCTAGCGACGACAATCTCAACTCCCCGAACATCGTTGTTCTTTAAAAACTCGACCCAATCTCTGAAAGGCTTGCTCGTTGGTTTCCATCGTAGCTCAACCAACTCCTTCCAGTCAATCTCAGTGAGAGCGTCTTTCTCTATGAGTGTGAATTGCTTGGCGAGTAGCTCGGAGTCGTATGCAAGGATGAAAGGTAGATGAATAGCTGTTGCATGTACCCCGGATTCTGCAACCTTTCTAAGCTTATTTGGCCGATACTTGATCGCAAGGGGGTCCACTTTGGTCTCCGGAGGTATTATTGTTGACATGTCGACTGTTGGGAGCTCGAGTTCTGGAGACTTGGTACCCGCCCTGTCAACCGTAAGCGGTGGGCTTGGGGGGTGGCGCATAGGGTGGGCAGGGACGCCAGCCTCCGCAAGCAACGCAGAGGGTTGGAGACCAGGTAGGACGGACGATGAGATACTAATAGGTCGAGGCGCCGATTTACTAGAAGGCTGTTCAATGGAGATTTCAGATGAGAGATCGCTCATGTCATCAGGGTCGAGCTCTATCTCTTGCACTTCGATCTTTGGCCCATCTGGTACTGCCGATGCCTCGAGTTCTCTCTGGATATCCGCTAAACTCAGAGTTCGTTGGTCGTCAATTGTATCGGGAATTGAAAGGAGATTGGTCTCGACAGATAGGATGCGTTCGTTCGCAGGGACGTTCTCTTTATCAATCAGAAAGTCTTCAGTATCACTCTCTGTTTCTTCCTCAGGATCCGAGTCAAGTAGGAGAAAGGACTGGGTTTTCGGTTCAATTCCAAAGGGGAACCCAGATGCAAGGCGTTCATTGAGGTTTAAGCCGTTGACACCAGAGCTAGGTAAGGGGGTAAAGGTATCGTTATCGATAATTTGTCGTTGTCTTTGTTTTTTCTTTTCTGGGGGTGCCAACGTGGATGGACGGGCCGACTCGCGATCTGAATCAGAGTCGAAAACTTCTTCCTCATGAATTTGAATTATAGGAGCAGTAGAGGAGGATGCTTCCGCCTCCATTGCAGCAGCAGCTGCTGCCTCTCGTTCCCTGTGAATAGAAAGCGCCCGTGCTAGTTGCTTTCGATTGTAAGTCCCTTCAAGCTTTGCTAGAGCAACTTCTATCCCGCCGTCATCGCTCATCGTATCCGACATTTCAGCTAGTTTAAGCACTCCCGCTTCGAAAGTGTTCTCCCTTGTATCATCCTCGCTACCACTATCATCGTCGTCGTCGTCATCGTCATCGTCTTCATCCTCATCATAATCGTCGCCCTCGTCCTCATCGTCCTCTTCTGAGTCCGACTCTTCCTCCGTCTCGGCATACCGATCAGGCGACTTCGGCTTCGGTGCCGGTTTAGCCATCGTGATAGCTCCTAGAGACAAAACGCCGTGTTGGATATTAGGCTGTGAGTACATTTCTGTCTCAGGGTGCTTTTGCCAGATTGACATTGTGGAATCTGAGAATGTCTCGATGGTCTCCAATGTGGCACCTGATTGTTGTCTTGCGTGGTTGCCAAGATCACCAATGCTTTCTGCAGCTTTCAAATCTCCTCCAGGTCTACGTCTTAACATCCTGTTTGGAGGTCGGGCAAAAGGTGAGCTGACAGATTGAGGCGCCGGCGAGCTAAGGATTGATTCATCTTCTACACTATCGCCTTCGGGAATCTGGCTGGAAATTGTGCTTCCGAATCTACCACGAGAAAAGTTTCTTGGGATGAACTTGCCAGTTGCAGCAGAATCATAACTGTCGATCGATGATTGATGCTGGTGACTTGGCTGAAATAAGGCAGGATCGTGAGAGAGGGTCATAAACGATAGCGACTTGCTTCGTCGAATTTCCGAAGAATTTGAAGAAGCAGGAGTAACGAGGCCTGAGTTGTCCCAGTCCTCAGGTAGTTGGTTGCTAGCTTTACTCTTTGTTTTCTGCTTTATCCTAGCCACTTCCCCATTTTCGGTACTTGAGCTTGAACTCTTACTACGAGAAAAGAACCTCTTGGGCTTGGTTGCTTTTGGAGTCAATGCCGTATCCGCTTCTCCTTCTTCGCTAATTGAAGGTGTCATCCCTTCCTCAGCAGCGATGCCTTTGCTCTTAGTTCCACTAGAAGTTGGTGTCTCTTGCATAGTGGTCAAAGCTTTGCCAATTGTTAGAGTAAATTTGCTAGCGTTTGCATCTCCAAGCTTTCCTAGTGGTGTCATATTTGAAAGTCGTATCTCTTCTTGCAAAGCATTATGAAAGGCTTCCACAACACCAGCGCCTAGTAGATCTATCCGAGCGGATGCGCTTGGAGATTCGGATGCTAAGGATTCTGTTCTGCTAAGGATTCCAGTAAGTGTGACGTTCCTACCCTTCTCAACAACATACTTTGCGAGTGCTTCAGAGGGGCCTCGTCGATGAGTGGGACCCGTGGGAGTTGTCTTGTCGTGAGGGACTGCCGCCCGTCCACTAAAGGCCCGTTTAACGTTCACAAAAAGCCGCTTAACACTCGGGCCCGAGAGTGCTCCTTTCCGCTGTCCTTGTTTTGGTTTTCCACCCTGAATCTTCATGTCGGCGAGCAATTTCTCGTTTGGAGTAGCAGGAGCTACTAACTCAACAACAGCTGTCGTAGGCGGTTTCAAATTACCACGCACAAGGTCTCCAGCATTCCCGTATGGGATCGGACTATAAGGCGTAGCTCCCTGAATGAATTTGGGTGGGTTTGGGGGGTTCCAGTTTTGCCGAGAGGGTTCGTTGTAAGAGCCGCTTCTCTTGTGCGAAGAGCCCTTATCGCCTCGTCGGTGACCTGAGTGAAGGAGTGGCTTCCAACCCTTTGATGGCGATCCGGGGCTAAAACCAGGTGTGTTAGAATTACTTTGCAGGCCATTATACGCATGTAAGCTGCTGCTATCACTCGCGGGACGCGGTCTCGGTTTCGAATGCATGATGCGACTCGAATCTTGTTGCCTGGCTAAGGTTGGCCGTAGTTGTAGCCGCGCCGTGGGCCCCGCGCTTATAATGTCTCGTATCAGCCTTTGCGTCGCGCCAGAAGCAAATGCTGAGCTAGACGGGAGCCTTCTTATGCTACTCTTTGAATCTCTCACTCTTCCCTTTCCCTTTCTCCGGGACCAATCCTCGTCGAAAGCGGCTTTGAGTGATTTCGGGTTCTGACGTGTGCCTGCCTCTCCTCCAGGAGTAATATGAGAGTCGATAGAGACCTCCAATTCGTTTATCGCACCTGGTATACCGTCCCAGTATAGGATTGCAGCCTTTCTCCAGCATTTCTTAAGTTCCGCGATGATGTTCATATTGCTCTTATCAGCTCCCAGCCTTGCAAAAACATCGTCTGACAGCTCATTAAGGAGGTTGGCAAACTTTTCGCGCAATTCTAACGATGGAACGTAGTCATCCGCAAAGTAATTTAGTAGCCAATGCCGTATAGCTACAAAGGTCCTGACCCTGACAACTTTTCCGATTTCGTCGCCTCGCTCGATCGCCCATTTCAGTCTCGCCATTAAATAAAGCACCAAATCATGAGGGGTCATGAAAGCTCGGAAAGTTAGAAAAAAGTCGGACATGAACTGATAATCGAGGAAGGCAGCAGATGTTATTTGGGCGATTATGCGAGGCGGGGTTGCGGCCGTTATCTCGCGAGTGCGTGTATCGTATCGGACAATAGATGGATCATCGCAAAGCGGCTGGAACGTCAAGTTGTCGAATATCGAGGGTTTGATATTTTGAAGTCCACCTACCATAATCGGCTCCGATGCGTACAGAGCTGGGCTGGGTAACGCGGTTGTTATTGTGGACGAGATTCCCGATGCCGTCGCTGGCGGCTTCTTCCGATCGTTCACAGATAACCATGGTAGTTTAAGATCGCTGTACATGTTTCCCCAAGATCCGGTCTTTCTCCCTTCAGTAAGATTCGATTGCGGAAGACTCGATCCTAGTATAAAAGGTGTCCCTGAAGGCGAAAAGCTAGGAGAGCCGAGATTTCCCCGGGGAATTGGCACGTCCAAGTGGATAGGCGCATCAGCAGGACCAGCTGTCCTTGGCCTCGGAGGGGGTTCGAATTTCTCAGTCAAAGGTCGCGAAGGTCCTCCATCCAATTTTTCCTGAGCTGGTTTTGCATGGTCTCCTACTATCGACAGGGAGCGGGCACGGTGTTGTGTTAGTTTTGGTATTGGAGGTGAAGAAGGAGGTGCCTTTAATGGCGCCTGCCACTTTGGTGATTCGGGCGGTGAAGTTGTTTTGGGAGTTCTCGGGGTATGTATTGAGGAAGTATCAACAGCTATCGGTATGGGCGGAACTGGAGGTGGATGGGTAGCGGGGCGAGCTATGTCGACGTCTAGAATAGAAGGGCTCTCGCGGCCCTCGTCGGGCGCCTCTCGAAGCTCAGAAAGAGACTGCTTCTGGTCCGCAGTTTTCGGCGGCGTGATTGGCGCGGCGACAAAAGGATCTGGGAGCTGACGATTCACGGGTCTGTAAAATTATCAAGGCGCAAAGGAAATTGCAGACCAGCTGTTAGCTTTGTAATAAACCCACGGCTGTTTCGGTAGCACAAGAACCTTGTTCGATTTTGGGCAGGCGGTGAGATTCAGGCTCGCTGGACCAGGTCTTACGTAGCTCGGACGCAAACCTCGGAACCAGCAGGACGCACGAAAAAGGAAGTTGTAGGACACAGGGAAGCGAAGAAAATCAGGTAGCGAAATACGATACGAAGGCAGACGGCGATAGCCATTTGTTTATATGGCATGAATGCGAGCATGAGATGTGGGAGGGTGGGTATGCGTGTTGGGGGGGAAATTACCTGAGGTACATCATTCCGTTACTACCAACACTGGCGACTGCGAACTGCTGCCCGTAGCCGCTACCGCTTCTGGTCGAGGGCGTCGTACTGTACACCGACCCCGACGACGATGGCGGTGGAGGTGGCACAAAGTCAATTGAGGACCCAGTTGCCGCGCTGTTGAGAGAGTGGGTCATCATCCGAAGGCGTTCCAGACTCGTCATGTTGTGCACGACATTATTCAGCACCACAGGCGGTTCCGTTATGGTTTTCTTGCGACGGCGAGGAGGGGTGAGAGGGAAAGGACGGTGTCCGGCAGGTACAGGGGCTTGCGAATTTGAGGACGAGACATGCGATTGCAGCGATGGAGCGTATGACAAGGGGATGTTGGCGTTTGAGTGCGAATGCAATGAAGCATTCGTGGTTGTCATAATTGTCGATGTCGTCGAATTCCCCCTGCGCCGTCGAGGGGCTGGGTAATAGAATTTCTCAGTCGCAGATGAACCTTGCCGCGATCTTGTCATCGTGGGTGGCTGCTGCGGCGCATTGCTCGAAGCATCAGCGGTAGCTGGCACCGGCCGCTGATGCTGGTGTTCGAGGGTCGACATTGTTGATGTGTGTCCAAGAAGGAAATCGGATTTCCTGGGTAATTTGACCGCGAGGCCCTCCTAAGCGCTTTTTTTATTTAGTTCCGAGAGCGCGAGGAGAGAAATAGGATACATGAATGGTAAGGAAAACGAAAGAGCTTTGATGATGTATTTTTGGAGGCTCAATGGACTGCGATTACTTCGATATATGAGTGCTGCGCTGTGCCTTCTCGGCCTGACCGTGAGCTGGAAACTATGAGGTAAGGCGCTGCTTCATATTATGGACAATGCTACCAATTGCTTCGCTTGTTTAAGCCTGGTCCCTTGACGTTAAAAGCCTCCCCAAACCGGGCCCGAAGTCTATTGTTCTGGTGTTTCCCAGAGTTGAGGGTAGTTCGGGCGAGAGGTGACCCCAAATGGAAAAAGTACGTATCGCACGCCGAAACAGCTCTACTCTAGGAAGGAGAATCGTAGTTGTGTTCGGCAAACAAGGCTTTCTGCGGTGAACCGAGAACCTGTGACAAAACGTTCGAGTTGGGCAATCCGAGGAGAGGGCTTCTGACGGCACGTGGTGGAGATGTGCTCGCTGAGTGTGGGGGATCCAACGAACAGGTCGTGAGATCTGTATTGCTCTCCTTTGTCTCCATTGGAGAAAGAAACCGGGCAACCGATTATGCACTCATGTTGGTGACGGTAGCGGTGGTGGAAAATTACCCTATGTCGTATGGATGATATATCACTATGAAGTGTGTATTTCGTAGCTATAGTACCGCCGGCACTAAGATTTGTTTTGGCAGCGCGTTTCGTCGAAATTAGTTACTGGAACCAGACGATCGCTGTCGAATTGTCAGATCTATAAGAGCGTATGTCTATGGCCGGTCGCTTCTTCGCGCGGATGGTTTCCTGTCGTCCGTTCGTATACGGGGGGTTCTTTGGTTGACTACAAAAAGACGTCCGCAGCGTGCGCGAGGTGAGGGGAGGATGATCTTAAGGGAGGAGAAAGCTGAGGAGGGTCAAAACAGTCCGGCCAACAGACCAGATTACGGCAAACGATTGGTCCGGCCTGTCCAAGATATCGTGAGATCCGGTGGAAGAATGCAAAAACAAGAGAGACAAATTTTGGGACGTGAACCGGAGTTTTGGTAACACTAGCTTCTGCATCTGACAGCCAATCACGGCGCTCAGGGCGACGTGGAACACTCACGCTTGTTCTCCGGAAGCCAGCATCCCATGCCATCCAAGACTGGGACTTGGGAGAAAGCAGGCAGGTGGATGCAGGGGAAGGCTCTTGCTCTCTCCTAATGACATGAGTTCTGTTCGCCCCGGCGAATCGGGTCGCTCTCAAGGAGAGACAGCTTAACAAGTATCCCTTCATCATACCGTATCATGATCCAGATGGATACCGCAGGTACACTGGGCGCGCCGGTGCATTGTGGCAAAGGACTCCCTCATCGCGTACCTGCTGTGTGTCTCATATCAGGCATTCATGGAGTTGCTAATGTCGCGAACACAGATGAGGATGTGCACAGGAAGCAAACATCCAGGCGTCAGTCGATAGACGAGACTAGCTCTCGAAGGAGAGATGCTAGACGAGAGGGTGGTTTTAGCCTTTGACATGCATGGCTGTCCCTCTCACGACTAGAGATCCGTGCATCAGGTTCGATAGCGATCCAGGACAACGATTCTGCGGCATATTTCAGTTATCTGTCGCCACGCAGCGGCGACGAGGGTGCTCCCATATGCAATCAGCGTGCTAGCAGCGTGCTAGCAGAATTCGAGGGAAGTGGTTTGCGGATTTCGAGACATAGACTGATGATATCATGGAACAAACGGCAGTTTCGATCTCTCGGTTTTCCACCAACAGAGAAAACGCGGACATTCCAAAACCGACGGCACGGGTCGTGAGCAAATGTCGATCTCCAAAAGTTCCCGAGGCGATGGTTCTTTTTGCCAGAAAGATGATTCGAAACATGAGGCGGCCCTTAAGAGTTCCGGTTTGCCTATCGGCTGAAGTTCCCCCGCTGCAAGTGCTAGGATCCGCCAATGCGAGAGGACAGGGCGCAACAAAGCATCCATGATTTCTGTTAGTCCATTCGCAATGAACATGCCTTCATTTCGTCAGGATCTTGTCCGAAGTTCAATTGATTAGACAAAAGGCTCCCTGCCTCCATATTTTCATTCTCGAGGGCTAGGGTTTGGTGAAGAACACTCAGATGCCACTCAAGAAAGCAGATAGCAGGCAGCCATTGCTTCAGATGCAATCCAGCCTGGCTCGCTGCAGCCAGATGCAGCGACCAGGATCCTTGATCATACGAAGAAAGCCTTCCTGGCGCCTTCACAGTCACTTGATTGCAACGGCCCGAGTGCAGATTGATTCCCCTGCAGCCTGTGCCGCCCGGGAGAATGCTCTTCTCTTGATGGGGATTTCGGAGATAATTTGCACATGAACAGACCCTTCCGTCTGGAAGCTTGTGATGGCACTTTCTCAATGGCTTGGGGGGTCTTTCTCGTATCGCAATTGCCCCTAGAATGGTAATACGCGTGAGCTAGCTTCTCCAGAAAACACTGACCGTTACTTCGTGGGGTAGCGGGTAGTTAGTCTGAGTTGCAAGCGAGGAACTTGGAGGAGTGGAGACCTACCTAGTCCTGACTACCTAGCCACTTAGTCAATGAGACCCGGATGCATTTCTGGCGTGCGCACGCAAGTCGAGTATTTGACCATAATGCGAACGTTCAATCAAGTTCGTGTCACAAGTTGGAACTTGTCAAGTTGTGTGTCGGAAGTGTGGCATCGAGTTCAGGGACGTTTCCTTAGCACCGTTGGTGGTGACCAAGGATAAATCCTCACACTATTATGCACAATATAGGGCACGCACATAAAAAAACTTTCCAATACCTGACTACCTAGTTGAGACCGATACATAGTCTCATTAGACAATACTTCGTTGTGCCTACAACCGTATGAGATCGAGAGCTAAAAGATACTCGGAGGATTTCCCATGCATGGTCACGTTGTAACAATGTTGTCTACTAGGCCAGAATAAGCTTATTCGGCACAGAAAAGCACAGACAATGATACGGCTAGCTTTCGAAACGTTTCATCATTTGTTACTATATGAACACGAGTATATTGTTAGATGACAAACAGAATTAGTTGCTCTAAGAGTGTAAGCTAGGGTTGGATCCCCAGCCGCACTACTTTAATTTCACTAGACGATATCGTACGATTTCGCGTTCACAACCAATATGGGAGATATCGATGTCCATCTATTTACTTCAAGGGCTTTCATCCGTAGCTGCCAATGTCTAGCTGTTTAAAACTAATAGATACTACTCTATCCATTGCTCTAGCGGTCTATCTATAGATTGAAGACTTGTGCGGGACTAAGCCGCTCTTACTTATATAAGTATATATAGAGCTATAATCAATTGACCATAGAAGATCTTCCAAGTGAAATAACCCAAAGCAATTGCTTCGAATCTGTACAGATAAGTAGCTATTCCACTCTTACTTTATCAACTCCAGAAAAATGTGTCAAAAATGTTTAATCACGTTCAGTTTCTTGTTCGTCGCTCTTTTGAGTTTCGCAACAATGGTAATAGCCGGCGGAAACGATAATAACCATCCACCAAAGCGTCCGCCTAGCGATGACCCGGAACGATCTAAACGCCCAAGATTAGGTGACGATGAACCTGAGTTGCTTGGTGAGAACGTACGACTATGGTGGTTTGTTCTACGTGAGGGCTATTGGGAGAACGATGACTTGATACATCGATTACGAAATGATTTAGACTCGTGCTATCTTAACACATACGCCCCGAAGGTCAAGAAACTTGGGACACCTTTTATAACCGTAAAGACATACATTGGATCAAATTCTGGGAGATGTGCTGAGAGTGAGCTCGCCCCGATCTACGAAACATATAGAAACTCAGTGAAGCCCCCTATTTCTTTGCTCCCATCAACTTGAAGTCTGAATTTGAAAGCTGACTCGTGAATTTTCGGAGATCTTTAGCTCATAGGATGGGGGGAGGTCCCCTATAGCCTCATAAAAAAGCAGCCTCAAGCACGTCCTGCTGTCTTAAAACCTGACACCAAGCGGCCTTATACTACTAGAGTCCCAGCACCATCAAATTCTGATGAAGATATGATGTCTGTCAACCGGAGCCATCGAACTTTCAACGATCCAATTCACTTGACAAATATAAGTATGATCGATCTAAACCAAAACAGGGATAAGCGTTCCTATATTGGTCCTAGATCAGATATAAGTGGAGTAGAAGCGAATTTCGATCTATTCAAGGAAATGGTAATACTTTCCCAACCAAAAGATGTTCCTTACGAGGATCTAGGTAGCATTTACTATCGCCGCAAGGAAATGAAAGGGCAAGGGGTCACAATTTATCATATTGCAACCGGAGTAGATCTAAGTCATGTGGTCAGTATCTTCATTTGCTCTCCTATCGGCTTGGCTTCATTGTCTAGTTGGATTATGGCTATGTACTCTATCGTTCTCTCTCGACTAAATTCTAGGTTTGCACTAGGATCTTCGTTTCTTGAGGCCACGCGATCCACCCCATTTTCTTGATCGAATGAATTCTTATCTATTCGCGTCGCCAGTAAGATATTCATAGATATCCATTCATCCGTGTGATGCCAACTGCGGAATGCCGGATTAACTCCTTACACAAACAAAACTTATAGGACCCTGATATTTTCCGACAGGACAGACTTTCAACAAAGTATCACGGAACAGGTGTTTTGAGCAGAATAATGGGCGATAGAATAGGGTTGGCTCCCAGCTCAAAACTTGTGGTCGTGCAATACATAAATAGGTGGGGTTATCACACAGCAGCTCATCTCTTTGATGCAATGTTACTGGCTTTTGATGACATTGTCAGGAATGGTGTATGGAGCGCCATTGTAGCAGCTGGATTCATTTATGATGAGACCCATCCCGAAATACCAAGTACCCCTTTTGAAAAGATATATGATCCTCCGGAGTCTGAGTATAATGCAAATAAAATGGTCCGGTGGCTATCAGAACGAATCAACAACCGGTTTCGAGAACTCGGAAATGTATTAATCGTGGCACCAACGGGAGACGATGCAATAGTAAGCGTTTCCAAAACTAAAAATATAGCAGCTATACTTATACTCCTCTGTCCAACAAGTTTGAGGTTCTTTAGCTTGCTGACTTTTGACTAGCATCCAACAGAGCTACTAGCCCCAGCAAGGGATATGGTTTCTAACGAAATTGTAGTCACAGTTGGGGCGACTGACCAGGGTCATCAAAAAATGTTCGATGATATCAAACGCGGGATTCGAGTCAAGGTCTGGGCGCTGGGCCAGAATGTACATGCCGCCGGATATGACATCCGTGGGAAAGCTACTCTCAACGTTGTGTCAGGGTCAAGCTACGGTGAGTGTGATCATAACTTATGCAACTACCGTGGAAGGTAGAAATGGTCTGCTGATTTATTTTTAACTTGTTATGTTTAGCAATGGCTCATGTTGTCGGCTTGCTCGCATGCATTGCATCTGAAGGCGTAGCTATCAAGCGCGCTGCAGAGTTTCTCATGACACAAGCGCATCGGAGGGTTACTGATGGTCCCCCGATTATATTCAACGGCATTGAGAAGGATGAGTGGCCGAAGCCACCTGCGTGATGAAGGAGAGCGTGTTATATGGGACTTACATTTTAACGTTGTATTGGATATAATTTGTTATGTAGTTAGTGGTTTGTTAAAATATAGTGAATAAAAATTTGGTTTGAGAGTATGTTGGATAGTTTTGAAGGCTTATATCGTGAACCAAACACCAGACAAGAAGTTAGCGGTCCTGTGCCACTAACAACACCGAAGGAATTTGCTTAATCCATATTGACCATAATACCGAAATGGAAGACGTATTTAGTTGCTGGTTTCCAATCCTAGTTGAACACCAGCTAAAGGGCTTGTAGAGAAACTAGGCCGACAAAAATATTTTGGGACTTGGGTTGATTAATTCTCCTAGCGAGCGCGCTTTCGTCGGATGGTATCCACAAGTCTGTGTATTTGAAAACATTTTTACAATTAAAACTCAACTTCCTTCCAGGCTTGTAAGGTTTCTCTTGTGCGATTAATTGGAAACTAATCTACGGAGATGAAGATTGGGGGATGCCATTTAATATGCGTGGTATTAAGGTTACCTCTGGTGTTGAGCATTCTTCCAGAAATAGGAGATAGTGAGGACTTTCCTACGGCTTGGATTATGCGAATAAGCCCCGAAAATTGGAAGAATCACCGTTTGACCGACAAACTTTGGCAGGATGCAACTGCAATCGCCTCGGGGTACATTTTTGATAGGCAACATTTGTACAGAAGCTCTAGCCCTCATCTTGGGACTGCCTTCATTATGTTTCCGGCGACTCCAAAGGAAGCCTCAGACTTGTATGAGAAGCACAAAGCAATAGTAAGTCGCTTCCACAAAATATGGCTTTGTTATCACAGGTACATAATCCTTGGTGCCATGAGCTTTAGAGTCGCCAGCGCTAACGAATGTTCGTAAATCTGATATGTCGTAGGTCGTGGCTTGGACTGACTTTCCCCAGAGCATAGGGACAGTTATTGTGACCAGCTTTCTCGAGAATGGGGAAAAGAGCGCATGGGTGGAGGATATCACTGGTGACATCCGAATACGCCCTTCAGAAACTCCGAGACGAAGCGTCGATACATCAAATAATGGTGATATACCTAAACAATCTCCAGACCCACGGATACAAAATATCTCGCGGATCGAGAGACCAGAGAAACACAAAGCTCTGATACCCGGTGAGAAACAAAAACGGGCTCTTGAAATGCAACGTGACGCTCATGAAGAGGCTCGTATTGCGGCGACACCTCCCTGGGCGGGGCAGGGAGACCCTCGGTTTTTGGGGGACTTCTGGTATGATGAGACTCGGGGCGAAGATACCGTGGTATACGTTATCGACTCAGGCTGGAATACCAACCACGATGTAAGGTTAAACAGAAGAGACAAACCCCGCTTTAGGCCTTGAATTCGCTTACGGTTTTGATGAAAGGATTTTAAAGAGGTAAGAGATCGAGGAGAAGACAAAAATTGGATATGGTGAGTAAGAACAAATTGAATGTGACTCCAGACTTTGCAAGGTTCCCAGCTCCTAGGTCTTTAATTCAGACCCTAAATTTAGTATCATGCGCCCCAAGCTATATTGACTATTTACTAGTTCTGTAGCCTGGCCCGCGAATGCACAATAAGACCAGTTGAAACCGTAGTTGTATTGCGAATCGAGTATAACATATATGCGTAATCACGGGCTAATCTGTGAGTGCATTTGTACATAAAATGTACTAGGACAGCTCCATATCCCAAAGTAAATGGTCCGAGATACGGAAGAGACCACGAGGGGCACGGGACAGGGTAAGCATTCTTGTAGAATCCCATTTAAAATCTAATCTGATATTATTATAGCGTTTGGGCGATGATAGTCGGGGGTCCGAGCGGTTTGGCTTGCAAAACGAAACCCATTCATGTGCAAGATATGTTAGTTGGGTTTAAGCGGAACTCCATGGAATCCCACATAGACGCTTACCTCAAGATATACGACGACATCATTGGTAAAGAGTATGCGAAAAAGCAGGCTATTTTGATTAACGATTCAAGTGGGCTAGTCGACCCTGGAGATAGGCAGGAAATGTTCGCTTCGGTGAATTACCGTCTCATGAAGAGTTATATTTCAAGCCTCCATCATTTGTATAAAGCTTTTGCCGATATCAAAAACGTTGCTATCACTGCTCCGGTTGGAAATGCCGGTCCCGTGAGTTTTCTGAGCATTTTCCTCTGATGCTCGTGCCGTCACAGATACTAAATTCTCTATAGGACAAGATTATTAATGAATTTCCTGCTCTCTTTGGAAATGAGGCGAGATTCCCGGAATTCAAAGGCACAGTTGTTGCAGTCGGCGGCGTTGGAATGTTCACCATGGAAAATATATACTGTACTGATGTTTGGCTTAAAATATGGGCACCAGCTCGAGGTATCCTGATTCCGCGGCCTGACGTAAATGACCAGAGGCACAGGCGCGGTGGGACGTCCTATGGTAGTCCTCCTTTGGATCCTTTCTTAAGGCGTACATCTTCATGTTTTTGGTTTAACTTATGACTTATTTATAAACAGCGGCACCTCAGGTTGCTGGACTTTTGGCTTATTTTTGTGGGATGGGGATGACTTTGGAACAGGCGCAAATTGCAATGTATCGATATGCGTATCCACGATTTGACCCGTTCAATAGACCCAGAATCTCTTATGGACCGGATCCCCAGGTATTTAATTAACTCTTGACCCAACACAGCTAACAAAACATTCGATCCCTTTCTTTCACTAATATCTTTGGTTGGATAGGTTATATATTCCGGGGTTCTCGGGGACGAATGTCGCGAGAATGTCTTAAAAAAGGGAACCAATTTCGATGAGCTTTTTGGTGGACAGTCTCTTCGAAAAAGAGAGAATACAAAAGATGTAGGACTGGGCGCACCCGATAAAGACGCATCCTGGGGTGCCTGCTATCTAAGTCCAAATAGAAAATCAAACTCTTCTTCGTCCTCTGTCACTAGAGCAAGTACCCGAACCGCGTCAATAAAACCGGAGCCTACGCCACTAGGAGTTCCAGACGCACTACTAGGAAACATTCGCTGCAATGGTGTTGTGATCTATGCGCCGTTTGAGCCACACTTGGACGTTGACCCAAGAGGTTCAATTTATCGATATGTCAAACAGAATATTCTGATAGACGGCGTACACCAGTTTTGTACGTCGAGCCTGGGGCGATTGTTGAGGGTCGACGTCCCTCCCGTACGTCGATCGTTAAAGGAGGTATTTTGGGAAGGAAGCCCATCTCAAATCGAACTCAACGTTCAATGGAAAAGCCAACTTCCGACAAGAACGGAATGCATCGCGGGTTTCAAGGGGATCATAAATTACTGTGATACCTTTGAAGCAAACAAGTTGACAGGAGGGGGAAGTTACGGTTTCGGAGATTTTACATTCCGTATCACACCGATGTATGATAGACAACCTCCGCGTTTGCCGTGGGGTAGCTGCTATTTGCATCACAGATCCTCTGATACTCACCAAGGAAAGCGAAGCGATGAGTATTTGATTTGGGGATATGGATGGAACGATGTCTACTCTCGAGATGCGTCTCAAGGTTGGAATCGAGATTTCGAAGCCGGGTTCAAAAAATGTAACCTTAAAAGGTTCGTGTGGGTGCAGGCGAATGCCCCGAATGGTACGTACAATCCTTGGGAGTGGAGAGCTCAAATATGGACGGGTGGCGGGAACCAGGACTGCGTGGAAAAGGTGTTACTTACAAGAAGCCGGCAAAATATTACTTGCGGAGACAAGAACTTCGAGAACGCGAAAGAGTTCGAGGGATCTATTGTGTACCCGCGAGCTCATTTATGGAGAGTCGATGGTTTATAACAAACCGAGGTAAATTTTCTTGTGGTATCTGAAGGAATACAGATGTGAAATGCATTTAGATGTATTTCACGTCTGTATTCCTCGTCTGCTGTGTTGAAGTTGCAGTTCCAAAAGGGGAGTGTGCTACCACTAGCCACATTTTCGCCACAAAGCCGTGCTGAATATTAAATCCTCGTTGAAGTTGCGAATTACCATGAATCCAAGTATATAGAGATAGAAATGCGGTTATGTCAAAAAATACAATTAGTTCTATTGCGCCTCAGCCAATGACGCAGCTCTTCCTTCTGGCCAGAGTAGCTGACTGTGCTGAAACAAGCTCTCAGCTTTCTGTAACGTAACCTCCAACACATTTAAGCTCCCTCTACCAACGCCCGTCAGCTCCATCCGAACTACACTTCACCATCACACCACTTACCCAACGTACAAACTATCAAAATGTACAACCCGTTCGGCAACAAGCCCAACCAGGGGGCGGGAGGGTACCAACAAACTCCTCAGAGACCTCAGGGAAATTACAGCAGGCCCGGAGCGCAAACGTATGGCGGCGGTGGTCAGCAAACTTATGGCGGTGGTGGGGGTGCAATGTATGGAGGAGGCGGTGGTGGTAGCGGATATTCGTCCCCAGCGCCGAGTAGGGGGGGCGGAGGTGCACAGCAGTTCGGTATCACGAAGCCCCCTGATGAGACTTGGGTGCTGTCGAACATTATGCCAGTCTGTCCCGACGATTTCCGTGACGAAACATATGTCATTCTTGATGAGAGATGTGTAGTCACCGTTAGGTACGTGAATATACTACGAGGCAGATTGAAAGCATATCTAACACTGTGATATAGGCCGTCACCACAGATTCCACGCGGAACTATCGGTCTCGGAAATGCTCAGCGAGAATGGGGTCAGTGGGGTTTACAGGATACCGTCTCGGTACGACGGTACGACCCGTTTACCAGCGGCAAACAAGCATACCTCGGCGCTATGGATGTTGAAATCGGATTCGCGACCAAGAAGTTTACTGAGGAGCTATACGATCAAGATGACCTTACAAAGCTCGTTGTCAGGGTAAGATCTCTGATACTATTTTGACGAGACGGGCTAACCTGGAGACAGCACTTCCAAAACCAAATGTTCGCACCGGGTCAACTGTGTATCCTCGATGTTCGAAACATTCGTCTTCAAATGCACATCAAAACCGTTCAAGTTGTAGATTTGACGCAGGAGAAGGGAAATGCATCGCAGGCGGCCACCACGTCTGATCCAAATTCCCGAGGAATCCTAACTCCGCAAACTTTTATCACCTTCTACAAGGCGGCGGCGTCGCCTATAAAGCTCAAGGGGTCCTCTAAACGCCCTGCCGCAAATTCGATTATTCAGCCAAACTTCAAGTTCGAGGATATGGGTATCGGTGGTTTGGACACCGAGTTCTCAGCAATCTTCCGTCGCGCTTTCGCATCGCGTATTTTCCCGCCAGGTTTGGTAGAGAAACTAGGTATTCAGCACGTAAAGGGTATCCTTCTATACGGCCCACCGGGAACAGGAAAAACATTGATCGCCCGACAAATCGGCAAGATGCTTAACGCGAGAGAACCAAAAGTCGTCAACGGTCCCGAAATCCTCAACAAATACGTCGGACAATCTGAAGAAAACGTTCGAAAACTGTTCGCGGACGCCGAGAAGGAATATAAAGAAAAGGCAGAGGAGTCAGGACTCCACATCATCATCTTTGACGAGTTGGACGCCATCTGTAAACAGCGTGGTAGTAAAAACGATGGCACGGGTGTCGGTGATTCCGTCGTCAACCAGCTGCTCTCCAAGCTCGACGGTGTGGATCAACTTAACAATATCTTACTCATCGGTATGACGAACCGTATGGATATGATTGATGAAGCCTTGCTACGTCCCGGTCGGTTGGAGGTACACATGGAAATATCTCTCCCCGACGAATTTGGCCGTCGGCAGATTTTAAAGATTCATACATCCAAGATGAGAGATAATAATGTTATGGACCCCGATGTTGATATAAACGAACTCGCCGGGATGACAAAAAATTATTCCGGTGCTGAGATTTCCGGTGTGGTGAAGTCTGCCAGTTCCTTCGCATTCAATCGACACGTCAAAGTCGGTACTGTCGCAGGTATCAGCGAAGATATCGAACACATGAAAGTCAACCGACAAGATTTCCTAAACGCGATCGAAGAAGTTCGACCGGCGTTCGGCGTCAGTGAAGACGAGTTGGCAATGTGCCTGCAAGGTGGCATCATCCACTACAACAACTACGTCGACGCAATCCTCCAAGAAGGAAAACTTTTCGTCGAGCAGGTCAAAAAATCCGAACGAACACCGTTGGTATCCGTCCTGCTCCACGGCGCCCCATCGTCCGGAAAAACCGCTCTCGCGGCCAAAATCGCAATGAACAGCGAATACCCGTTCATCAAACTCCTCAGCCCCGAAGCCATGGTTGGAATGAACGAAATGGGTAAAGTCGGGTATATATCCAAAGTTTTCATGGACGCGTATAAATCCTCTCTTTCCGTCGTGGTGTTGGACAACATCGAACGAATAATCGACTACGTCCCCATCGGCCCACGATTCTCCAATTCGATATTACAAACGATTCAAGTATTATTGAGAAAGCAGCCGCAGAAAGGTAGACGTTTGTTGATCCTCGCTACGACTACTAGCAGAAGCGTGCTTTCTCAATTAGATTTATTGAACTCGTTTGATGGAGACCTGGGCGTTCCGAACGTTTCGAATCACGCCGAACTAGCGCACATTTTGAAAGAATTGGGAAGCTTCGACGCGAGGGATATCCAGAGCACCTTACGAGAATTAGAAACCATAACCGGTACCAAAAAACTCGGCGTCGGAATCAAAAAGATTATCCTGGGCGTTGAAACAGCTTTACAAGACGAAGACCGAGCCGGTCGGTTAGCCAGCGTCATGAGTCGAGCTGTCAGAGAAGCCAGAGCTCTGTTGGAACCCGGGGAGGACAGGGTAGAATCGCAATATGAGCCGCAGGTCCAATATAAACAATCGCAACCGATGTTGCCGAATGTGCAGGGACGCGGACAGATCGGGTATGACGGCGGGAGCGGCGGGCAGGGTGGGTATGACGGTGGTTCTTCGAGACAGCCGGTTGAAGCTGCGGGGAGGAGGGGGCAGATCGAGCCTTCTTATGATCAGGGGTACGCTGGGCGGTATTAGGTTGGTGGGATCTGATTGTGGGTGGGGGAATGTGTATTATTGAATTGTCGCTATGGGTTGGGCGTTTTTTTTCCTTTCCTTTTTTTTTTTTGGTTATTGTAGTTCCCTGATCTTGTAGATTTGGTTAATTGAAGTATACATGGTACACTAGTTTTTTGGATTCAAAGTTTTGTAAGTGTAAGAATATTGGTAAGATTGGTCAGATTGTGGGAATTTCTAGAGGTAAGCGTAGATAATCGCTAAGAAAGCCAAGTGCATAAAAAAACGCCAAGGTAGCAAAGAAGAAGTATTCAAAAATCAATATGAAGAAACGGAGAAGAAAAACAGGAAAAATATCTTTTGGGGCTAAATCTTTTGGATATAAGCATCTCTTCTGCATACTTCTCGCTTCTTGGTAAACTAACAACAACAAAATTGAGGAGCACTTCAAACAAGTATGATATTTTTGGAAGAATGGTGTACTTTTTCATGATGGTATGGTATGAATGTCTTGCGGGGTTTCAGAGGGGGAACGATGTAGAAGGGAGGGTTATTTTGATGGGGATACATGACTATTCATACACCCGTTCATCTGATAAATTAAAAAGACGAGGGATATTAAATCTGTCATGAAGTCGGGAAGGAGAACGGAAACAACAAAATGCCAAAAAGAACGCGGCAGACCAAAACGCTTCACAATCCAAGTTTTTTTTAACCATTTCCAAAAATTGCTTCAAACTCCAACCAAAAAAAAAAGAACGGGTAACAATACGTCCGAGGCGAGCACCCTTCTTTGTCGTGAAAAGAAGGGACGGACTTGAATCTGTCGGGTTGTCGCTTATCGGAAAAGACGAGTTATATTGGTTGAACGGGGTAAACCATCGGCGGTCCCAGCGCCTCGATCTGTTTAAGCAAAAATGCCTTTTCGTCGTTGAATTGCTCGTCATCTATTCACAATCAGCACGATCCGTCTCACAACCGACGTAATAATAAAAAGTGGAAAAGTACCTTTCCGGTCCTCGTGAAACTTTGGCAAAAACCTCAACAACTGCTCCCGATTCTTGACAAGTAATCCTTCAACAGGTTTACTCTTCTTCGGATTGGCGACGAACACCTTGAACACGTGAAACGCCTCGTATTGAACGTTCTTGGACTTATCTCGGAGCAGGTTCATACACAGTTTCAAGTGATCCGGGGAATCGACGTATGCAGTCATGATGTTGTAGTTTGCCCTGTCGAGGAGGATTTCGCCTAGGAGTTTGATCGATTGGCGTTTTGTGATGTAGTTGTCTGATGTGAGGAGGGCGTTGTATTGCGTGAAGAACTGGAAAATCGTTAGTTGATGGTTTATAATTAGAGGGAGAGGGAACATACTTCATCGTAGTGAGTCGATAGGAAATCGGCAACCATCACTTTATGACGTGTTAGGAGCTCCTGACTAGACTTTAGTAACCGCACCGATATGTTTATGTGTGCTTGTGGGGGTCTACTTTGAAGGTAGTGAATGCGTCACTGCTAGTGTCGAATCGCCCTCCTTGGACATATGTGAAAAAGTTCCAAAATGTTTGGTCGTATAACGCGATCCGCGCGAGACTCTCGTACTTGAAGGCTTCTTTCAGAATTTGTCCGGAATTCGAAGCGGTTTCAAAGTCAGAATAAGCGCTGACGAGGGTGAGAACCGTGTCTGGGCGGTAACCGGATTGGTGTCGCTTTGTCAGGTAGATGACGCAGGGTTGGGTGTCATTGTAGGTGTATCTGAGGAGACAGTTGAAGATTGTGGTTGAATCTTTGCGGGCCTGGAGAGAACGACTGATCAGCGGCTAGAGAATTCAGATGAAGGATTTGAGTAGGAGATACCTCGAAGTCGAGCTTGGGGAGGGAGACGGCGAGTAGAGGGAGGAGGTCAATATGGGCGCCGGACTGATCAGGGGCGAAGATTTCCTGGGCGATTTGGGTCACATTCTCGGGGACTGGTTCCAGGTCTACCCGGCGTTAGAATACTGTCGCAGCTAGGAATTGAGTATAAAACTAACCAGGCGTCCCCTGGAGCTCGTTTCTTAGATACCGCAGATGCTTGCTGACTTCCTCTTGCGCCTACGACCTCAACTTTAGCTCATATGGATTGTCAAATGAAACATCGGCAAGCATACCCCTTTGCGATTAAGCGGCTGGTCAAGCTTGAGCAGTTGATCTCTGACCCGGCGAACGGACTCGGCTGGATCCCTCTTATCCTTGGCACGACCGAAGAAGAAGGACATGGCGAGCTGGTTCAATGGCGGGGCGGTGGGAGGGACTGTTCTTGAGATCGGGATGGGGATTGTGGACGTGGTACCGGAGGGGTGAGGTGGAAGTAGTATTGTGAGGGAATGAGAGAGGTGGCCAGCACTGGGAGAAGGGAACAACACCAATCGACGGCAGAGCGCAGGGATGGAATCCGCCGCTGAGACAAGGGCCATTTGCATCTATTCTCGTCGACTGACTGAGGGGCTCTCGCTTATCGCCCGCCGTCGCCTATCGCGCCTATTCTTGGCATTACATTCACACTCTCGGAGAGACACACATGCTGGGTGGAGCGATCTTTGATATACAACATGCCGCTGTGAGTTAACTCGAGTTTCCCTCGGAGTACCGGCATCAGAAAGTAGCTAACGGTCAGGTGTAGGAATCTGTTACAGCACAAGTCATGGCACGTCGGTTCCGCAAAGAACCAGGAGCGCGTCCGACGCGACGAGCGGGAGGCCGCGCTGAAGGAAGAAGAGGAGGAGCGGCGCATGCAGCTCGCCGATGCCGAACGACGGCTCCAGATCCTCCGGCAGAGAATGCAAAACGGTCAAACCGGTGAAGACGTCAGTCTACAAGTGGATCACGATGAAGCAGCGCTCCCTGTCGCGAGAGACAGCGATCAGGCTACGGAATGGGGCAGGAGGGATAGGACCAAGAAGCGGAGACGCCACGAAGACGATGAAGTTCCACCGCCGAGAGTTACACCGGTTATGAAGCATGCTTCATCCGACGCTCCGTTGGTAGGTGCGGACGGACATATCAATCTGTTCCCGCCGGAAGCTGTACCCCAGAAATCCACCGGGAACAAGGAATACCAGGCGGACAAGAAGCGGAAAGAGGAGGAATTGGAGGCACAGTATACGATGAAGTTATCACGTCCGTCGGAACCCTGGTATTCGACCGCGGATGGGGTTGCGGAAGCCGATAGAGAGAAAGACGAGGGTGCGAAGAGGAAGGAGGAACGGGTGCAGACGAGGGTTAGAGAGGAGAACGATCCGATGAATGTGATGAGGAAAGGGCTGAACAGATTGCGGGAGGTGAGGGAAGAGGCGGCAGCGGAGCGAAGAAAACGGGATGCCGAAGTAGGCATCGGGTTTAGCAAGGAGGTCGAGAGATCGAGTCGGAGGGATCACTGGCACAGTCACAGCCGGCGGCACAGATCACGATCGAGAAGACGGTCGAGAAGCCGGTCCGGGGAAAGACGCAGGAGGAGCAGGTCACGCAGCAGATCAAGAGACAGACACAAGCGCAGAAGTGAGCGGAAACACAAGGAAAGATCTCGACGCTCGGAGAGTCCGGGGAGGGGAGAGGGGATGTCTAAGCTAAGGGAGGAGAAACAGGCTCGAGAGGCCGCAGAAAGAAGGAGAGCACAGACATTGGTGGAGGAGGAGATGGCGTTCAGGAAGCCGGAAAAGTGGACGGCGTCGACGGCTGGCGGGAGGGGCAAATACAGCAGACAGTTTGGATTATAGCGAGTGGCCTGATATGTTTTTTTGTTTCTCTAATATAGAATGATGATGATGATGCCGAATGGGTGAGTTTGGAATTCGATGAAAGCAGAAAGCAGTTAGCGCAGACGAAATCAAGAAATCTGGCCCTGCACGCCGTGACGTCATCGGCCAGGGTCCAGCGCCTGGTCGCTCGCCAATTGGTCTTTCTCCAGGTTCATTGATCTCGATGCTATTGTCACCACCCATTCGGTATCGCGAGCTGTCTGTCTGTCTGTCTGTCTGTCTGTTTGTCTGTCTGCGGGGTGGGATTCGGTCGCGGATCATTGCCATTGCCATTGTCATTGCCGTTGACCAGGAGAATGAGAGTGCGCAGGTGAGAACGACAACGACGACGACAACAACAACACCATCGCGTTCTGCCAGACCGGCATCTCGACTATCGATTCTCGAATCAGACCGATCGAGTTAGCAGCACCAGCAGAAGCAGCAGCACCAGTAGCAGCGACTAGTGCGGCGGAGGGTGGCAATTTTGACCGACTTGAGCCGATTCTCCTTCTCCATCAGCCTCTCCTCCGTCGACCTGCATACACTCACACTTCCATCGTATTATCCTTCGCATATTGCTCTACTACTACTACTACTACTACTCCACGCAGACCGCAAGCCTCAGCTGGCCTGGCCCTGCCCTGCCCTGTCTCTCTGTCCTGTTCGTCTGCAGCTGGTCGGCCCACCGTCTCGCGCGTTTGGAAGAGCCCTCGCTCCTTCGTCAGCAGACCGGGCAACGCAACACTTCACTTCGATTCTTGCTTCATTCATCCCACATTTGCTGCCAGAGATTGGTTCCCACACCCCCCCGCAGATATCAAATTGTATCGCTCGCAATTTATCCTGCACCGTGTAGCTGGTGGCGGATACCCTTCTGCTACTGCTTCATTCTTATAGACACCATCCCTCCGCACTTTTTATTTAGGAGGGCTGCCGATCCACACGTTATTTGCTAACCACCGCCTTTTTCCTCGTTTCGATACTGGCTAACCTACTACTACTACCACCGCTCCCACCCCTTCCCACTCCCCCCTCCAAAACCCTCGCTCCACCTGGATCGACATATGCTTCTCCAATACTGTCCGCTATAGGTTCATGGTATTTTGTTCTTCTCCAGCTTATTCACCGATTCCCATCTCTCTTCCTCCGACAATCCATTCCTACTTTGATCTGCCTGTGTTCCGAGAATCGGATTCAAACCTGAGCTTTCTCTCACGAAACTCAAATTCAAGGAAACCAAACCCATCTCGCCTGCCCATTTCTCTCGACAGGCATCCCTCGAGTGGATGACCACAATCACCTTCCACCCTGCATTGTGTGTCGCCGCCGTCCGTAGTCGCGCATCTTTGCAGGCCAATATACCGCTACTCCCACGGGGGGAAGCTGTTGCATAGCACATTCACAGACCCGCTCATGATGGTGCATCAACAACAATCAGGCGGTCTCGCCTCTGCTGTCTCCAACCCAGCTCTCTCACCGCTTCCTGAACAGCCTGAAGCCATCTTAGATTTGCCCTTGTCAGCGGCGGGAGATCAGAATATACTCGGGCGAGACCCTGCGCAGCTGCAAAAGACACCAGCCGTGACCGCTCTATCGGTTAAACAACCAACCGATCAGCATTCACCTATCTCCTCCACCTCCTCTTCTTCTGTTGTAGCTACGGTCCTCAGTTCGAATTTACCGCAGAACGTCTCGACCGCTGCTCCCATAGCTAAGAGTGCCACCTTTCCTGTCCCCAAGAAGCAGACGGTCGAAGCTCTGAGAGAGGTGCGTTACCTTCCTTCACCATCCTTGTTTCTCATCCTCCTTGTTATCCATTTCTTCTTACCACATTTTCTCCGCTTTTGCGCACCCACCCATCCTTTTGACTCGGGTGCTAGCTTTCATGCATGCATCTGCAAATTTGAACCCACACGGAACTCATCCTCGTGGTGTGTTCCGTCCCCGGATCCATTCATTTTGGAGACAGGAAAAAAAATCTTTAATATTCCATCTAACCCATTTCACTCTTCAACCTCGCGCAGGCATACAATTCTCACCTACTCCATTCGCAGATGTCTAGGCAAGCACCGAATCGGAGAAAAAGCCGTCTCGGTCGACAGGTATCTCAGGATTCGCCACCATCAGTCACTCCCCACAAACCGGAGTTAGGTAAGGACACCGTCAAGAGGGAATCTCACACAATACCAAACAATGTCACCACTGGTTCAGCTCAACCGTCGCTGCCGACTCCCTCTTACCCGTTTCCCAACATGAATCAACGCTTTCAGATGGCTTCGATGTCGCCGACGGGGATCGGTCCTCATGATAGAACAATACCGTCGGGGACAAACACCCCGGCTTCTGTAGCCTTCTACCCGCCAGAGACTAACCCTCCCACCCCTTACGAGAATCCTGACTACCCTTCTCCAAATCTGTATGAATTGGCGTTGCTGCTGCACTCGGAGCCCGGAATCGAAGGTTTCTGGGAAACCGTTGTGCGCATAATGCGAGAATTCTACAAGGCCGAAAGAGTCAGCTTGACTATTCCTACCGACCTGACAGATCTGACAAATTCACCCTGGGGACAAAAGGCGACCTACAACGAAGCGGATGAGGATTCTCTTTCTCTCACGTATATGGAAGAAGACGCGATGGTTACAAAGTTGAAAGCGAATTTTCTATCCGGTAATGGGGTTGGCTTTGATGAAGGTTTGGAGCTACCCGCCGGGCCGCAACGAGGTCTCTCGCAGGAATCGATGGATACGGTGATCATCCCTTCGGACACCAGCGGGCCAGTCTTTTCTCCCGTCACTGTAGACATTGCCGACCAAGGTAAAACCACCGGTGGATGGACTGGTGGTGATAACCGTGCCGAAGCTCAAGAAGAAAGAACTCAAGCGCAGGACATGATTCCTGACTACCATATGGATCCTTTGATGCAAATGGACGACGATTATACTTCGCAAGGCCGAGTGTTCTTGAACCTGCAGCCGTTAAATTATGAAGCGGAGCCGCTCATTGACGGCGCTGGTGTCAGCCGGGTTTTAGAGAGGGGAAAGACGGTGGTACTCTCGCGCGAGTATAAGGATATGCAAACGAAATGGGAGCGGTTAGCCGCGCAGAGGGAAGAGAAGATGAAATTGCATGAACAGAGAGCCAGTGAACGAAACTCTAACATCCCACCGACTCCTGGTTCTGAGGCTCCTGCAACGACTTCTAATAGGTCACGAAATCGGAGAAGATTTCCCTTTCCTTCTGTCGAAGATTTTCAGTTACGCTATAAAGACGCGGTACGACAGGTATCGCCAACTCGGGGACCGATGTTTGAGGAATTCGAGCAAGCCGTTTCATCTCCGTGGTCGCAATCACCAGCGCCTTCACCTGCTATCCGGGCCGATCCAACTGAGAACCCATTCTTTCAACCGGCAAAGGTGGATGAAGACTGTTTTAACCCATCGGCGGAGAGCCCGCAGTATTCTTCTGCCGAACCCATCCATGCGATCGGATTAGAAAATTCCTCGACTGTTATCCACATCCCGTTGATCCACCCGTCAACTTCGATCATAAAGTTTGGGAAGGGAAGGAGAACCGGGACGCTTCTACCTGATATGCCAGAGAAGCGAACGCCCATCGCGATTCTTTCCATGCTATCATCGGTTATACCTTACCCGAAAAATTTGGTACATTCGTTGACACATTTATCGCCACTTATGGCGACAGCATTTGCACTCTCACAAGCACATTCCAACGCTGCGCTTCAATTGTCTCATTTGCAATTCCAAGGACCCGAGGTGGTGGCGGATCGGAGGAAACAAGGAGATGTTGGCTCTTCCATCGTTAGTGTTACTAGTCCCTCCGATTATACCAAGTCATCATCGACGACCAATTCGTTAGCGGGCACGCCAAACCAGGATCTCATCGCATCGTTTGGGGATCCGCTCGGTAAGAGTCCTCTGGCATCTCCTAGCCCGAGGGGAGTCATGAATAGCGACGGGTACTTTGGGGCCTCGAATCAGCGTCCGATAAATTTGAAACGGAGAACTAGTACAGGTGTATATCAAGTACCGATGAGTCCTGGCGAACAACCGACACCGACCATCATCAAACCGCACCCGTCGAGGATAGAGCATTTGATTGAGGAGGCAACTGGGAGGGCATCGCGGCCGCCAATGCCGAGAACAATCTCCGAAGTTATGGAGCCGACGACTAGCGAAAAGATGCGAACGGACCCTGTGGAGATGTCTGGGTCAGAGAAGGCGTCGGATTCTGAGAGGGAGGGTAGTGTGGACCTGCCTTCATCTGAGGATATGCAAACGCCCAAGGCAATCATGACGCCGAGGACGGAAGCCGGGAAGCAAACTACTGGATTCTTTGGGACACCGACCGATGTAGGGATGGAGGAAATCACGCCAGCGAGCGTCGATGCAATTCTACAAACTCCTATGAAACCGCACTATATTTCTATTCCGAGTATGGACCCGTTTCCACCGATGGGTGTTCCCGAAACTCCGAGCAGTGTTCCATTGCCTGAAACGCCGCTTCACGGACCAAATGGCTCAGATATGCAAACCAGGGAACTTCTTAAGAGGACTGGGCTTTTAGGTACTCTTCCGGATCGGGGAGGGGCGTCTACGCCTTTGATGCCCAGTGCGACCCATGATCTACAGGCTGTGGAATGCGCGCTGGAATCCACCATTTATCCTTTGCCATCGCCGAGTACGGAGGAACTCAAAGTTGAGTCTCCAGAGGGTAAAGATTCCAAAAAGCGAGCTCCGCTACGACGA
Source organism: Dactylellina leptospora (assembly GCA_036971365.1). Lineage (NCBI taxonomy): Eukaryota > Fungi > Ascomycota > Orbiliomycetes > Orbiliales > Orbiliaceae > Dactylellina > Dactylellina leptospora. The sequence goes on along the minus strand of JAJTUC010000039.1, from coordinate 58,631 downwards.
CATTCATCGTTGGCAAGCTCTTACCGGCATACTAGGTTACACTCCAGAGGCGCAGATTTCGGTGCGAGCTTTCCCACGATTACGGGTTCATCCAACATACCACTTAGCCCAGGCTATGAGTCTATGAGACCCCACTCCGCAAAGTCCGTCTTCAACAGCCAGCTTGAAAATCCGCAAAAGAATATGCCACCTCCATCGAATAAACTTCTCCGAACGATCATTGATGCGATACCCGTACACGTTTTTACCGCGGCACCGCAGACTGGGGAAACTACTTGGGTCAACTCACGAATGTTAAGTTATAGAGGTGCTACGGCGGAGGAGTTTATGGCGGACCCTTACGAACCTTTCCATCCTGACGATCGTGCCAATTATGTTCGACTATGGTTGGCAGCGGTAAGGAAAGGAGAGCCGTTTTCGTATCAGATCCGCATCCGAAGGTTTGATGGGCATTATCGGTGGTTCATGATTCGAGCGGTGCCGCTGAGGGATAACAGGGGTATCATAGTACATTGGTTCGGGACTAACATGGACATTCACGATCAACGGATCGCGGAAGTCAACGCCGCTCGACAAGCGGAGATGGCAGAATCGGAGGCGAAATACCGGAGTCTGGCGAATTCAAGTCCGCAGATCGTGTTTGCCGCGACGTTGAGCTCCGGAATCACGTTTGCCAACAACCAATGGTTGGAGTTTTCCGGGCAGACTTTGGATCAGGCTTTACAGTTGGGGTTTATGGAATTTGTGCATCCGCAGGATAGGTATAAGTGTGCCTTACCTGGATTCAGGATGAACAAAATGTCCGCTTCGAGTGGGAGGGATGGGAAAGGGGAAGGGGGAGGGGGTGCTTGGTTTAAAGCCCCCACTAACGGGGTTGTTAGTGGGGATGGGGAGGGGGATAGTAAAGTGGAGATTTTGGGTGTCAAAGGAAATGAGACACAGCCACCTTTTTCGACAGAATTACGATTACGACGGAAGGACGGGGAGTACCGATGGCATCTTGTGCGGTGTGTCTCGGTCGAAGCGTCGAATGTTGAAGGATTATGGTTCGGGACCTGCACCGATATCAACGATCACAAACTTTTGGAACAGCGACTTAAAGATGCGAATGATGCGGCGAAGAAGGCTATGGAGAGCAAGACTAGATTTTTGAGCAACATGTCTCACGAGATCCGGACACCTTTGATTGGAATTTCGGGTATGGTGAATTTCTTGTTGGATACGCCTTTGAACGGGGAGCAGTTGGATTACTGCCACACAATCTCTAGTTCTTCGGATGGGTTGTTGATGGTCATCAACGATATTTTGGATTTGAGCAAGGTTGAAGCTGGGATGATGAGGTTGAGTTTTGAGTGGTTTAGGGTAAGGAGTTTGATGGAAGATGCGAATGAGCTGTTGAGTACGATGGCGATATCGAAGGAATTGGAGTTGAACTATTTGGTGGAGGAGAGCGTGCCTAGTATGGTTAGTGGGGATCGGATTCGGTTGCGACAGGTGATTTTGAACATTGTCGGGGTGAGTGCACTTTATATAATTTAATGTGGTATATTGTGGTATTTTGGTGAGATGCTAATTCTGCGCAGAATGCGATTAAATTTACGAGCAAGGGAGAAGTATTCACGAGGTGTTTTGTTATCGAAGATCAGGAAACACCGCCGGATACGGTTATGCTTGGCTTTGAATGCTATGATACGGGACCTGGATTCGACAAGAAGGACGAAGAGCTCATGTTTAAACCATTCAGTCAGATTGATGGGTCAAGCACTCGTGCTCACGGAGGTAGCGGATTAGGGCTTGTGATCTCTCGGCAATTGATCGAACTCCACGGCGGCAAGATGACTGCGAAGAGTAAGAAGGGTGAAGGATCGACTTTTTACTTTTCAGCATTGTGCAAGACGCCGATTCTGCATCAAGACAAAGTTTCGAGTCCCGGATTGGAATCGTCTTTGGAGAAGGTTGTGACTTTCCCGATGGGGGTTAGACAGTTATCCGAGACGACGTGCGGGAGCCCTCCGACTTTGGTTAATTCACCGGGGACACCTGAGTCGACTGTCGCTTCTTCTGTTGGGGGCAGTAGTTATCCTCCCCCATTGAGTACCGACTCTCAAAGAGCGCTCGCGCATCCAGTACCTTCGGCGCAAGATCCGTCGTCGATGAGGTTTTCTTTGCCTACCGAAATTCAAGAAAAGGTGGATAGAGCGCAACAATCGCCTGAGATGTCACCTACAAGGCGCAGAACGGATAGTTCTATTGAATCAGTGCCCAAGAAGAGGATTTCCGGGTTGCCATCGTTGCTCTCGATTCTCATTATTTCATTCATGCCGTTCAGTCGGAAAGCGATCGAGAGCCACATCCGAACTGTGCTACCGAAAACCATCCCGCAAGAGATTACGGTTGTTCAAGATTTCGACGAAGGGTTAAATTTGGTACAAGATGAACACGCGAAACCATTCTCACATGTTGTTGTCAATCTTCCGGATCACAGCAAGATATCAGCTATAACACGACAGATTTGCGACGGCGAACGACATGCATCGACTACGTTAGTTGTACTGACCACCCCGATCCATCGGACAGCTATTATCGAAGAAAACCCAGCCTTGTACGACAAGATGGGCGCACGGGTACAATTCATCTATAAGCCGATAAAACCATCACGTTTGAGTGTGATTTTCGACCCGGATAAAGAATGCGATGCATCGATGGATCGGTATCGACACACTGCTCAACAAGTCGTGGAGAGCCAAAAGGCAGTTTTTAGGAGAATGGAGAGGGAAGTCGGACATAAAGGACACATTGTTCTACTTGTTGAGGATAATTTGGTGAACCAGAAGGTTTTGTTGCGGTTTTTGAAGAGGGTTGGGGTTGAAGTTGAGACTGCTGCTGATGGAGAGGAGTGTGTCGGGAAGGTTTTGGAGAAGGGTGTTGGATATTATAGTCTTATTCTCGTGAGTTACTCTGTTATGTTTCGTTGTGGAGGGTTATGTTCATGCTAACTGTGGGGTAGTGCGATCTTCATATGCCGCGCAAGGATGGGTTTGCTACCTGTGCGGAGATTCGAAACTGGGAGAGGGAGAATCGGAGCGCGACGACACCCATCATCGCGTTGTCTGCGAATGTGATGAGTGATGTCGCGGAACGGTGTGCTGCTGCCGGATTTTCGAGGTATGTCAGCAAACCCGTTGATTTCAAAGTTTTGGGGGATACTATCAAGGAGTTGTTGGATCCGACGAAGGATGCGGGGTTGATGTCGGATATGATGGTCGGAGGTGGGAATGTTAAGGTTGTGGAGGCTGTTAATTAGTCGTGGAATTGGAAGGGGGGGTGTATTATTTATTATTTGATTTCTGGTATGGGGTATGCGGGGTCGTTTTAGCATTCATCATGGCGTTACTTTTGCTTATAGGAAGTTTTCTTTTTCACTCGGGAGAAATTATCTGCAGATGTTTTCTTTCCGAAGTTTTTGTTTTAGATGTTGGTGAGGGTTCGGAATTTGTTTCTATTTTTTTCCCTTCTTCTTCGGAAAAGGGCTTCGTTTGGGGGTTTACTTTATATTAATACCCGCTTGATATATGTATGGAGAGGTTAGAAGGTAGAGTATATTTCTATTCCTATTTCTTAATCTTTTTTTACCGTTCATTTTCTTCGAAGTTTGGTTTTACCTTTTCGCCTGGTTGGTGAAAAGGGTGAAGGTAATTTCGTCGGAATGTATATATACATGATGCATGGGGGGGGATGTTTTTTATGGGTATCGTGGACCTTACCGGTAAGGTATGTCGTTCGATGAGATGGGATGGGATGTAGGTATACTTGTGTAGATATGATAGCTACTAATAAAAGTGATAATACAATCGTGATATTGAGATGGGGTCGGTTTAGATAAAACAAGGGTGATACTATGATTTGAAGACATCTTAAATGTATACATTCTTAAATGTATACATGTACATCGCACGCGTTTTGTGTCGTGAGCTAAACACCGACAGCTGTAGGCTAACCACCCATGGCCGTGACAGGCAGCGCGGAACCGGGTGTTCGGATATACTATGCCCATGGATACGGGGCTACGAATGAGATGATAATTTCGGGTGAGTATACGCTACGGATCGGATTTCCAGGTTTTGGGAAGGGGTTTCCCCATGGTTCGAATCTGAGAGTTGGGGATACAATGTTGCGATGGATTGATGGATTTGTTTTTAAGTATTAGAGTTTTTTCGATGGTGTTCGGTGTAGTTCAGCGATGCATACGGAATGCTTCAGAGATAAGTATCCGGATGACATGATGCTTCGTCATGATGAATTTTCATGGTAGGTACTACAGTCATCCGGAAGACGTTGTATCCGTATCATTTATAGAAATCATGAATTTGCACCGCCGCAGACTTTTTGAAAGAAAGAAAAAAAAAACTAATACGGGCTGGGATTTCTCCATGGTGCGCATAGATGGGAAAGCAAATCGGAACTGGTCGGGGGCTTGTTTGGAGAAAAAGGAAAGATCTAGCCGTAACCGAAGCGCTCCATGAGCTTAAATGGCGACGCGGGCGTGCTTAATATAGCCCGTTATAGGGCGTTTCCAGAAGGGTCGGTTCGTATGCACCGAAACATACGAAGAGATATCGCCAAGCAGCAGGGTCGGATCTCGGTTGCTTGAACCTGGGAGGATGTCATCAAAGGGCAGTGACAAGAAACCGTCGAAGTATGTCAATCTGACCGGTCCGGTGGTCTAATTTCACCGACCTCCGTCATTTTAAGTGTCAAAAATGGAGACGATGAAATCTGACTAAGAAGGAACAGGTAACCATAATCGGTAGCTCCGTCTGCGGGCGTGGACCGGAATGACGACCAGCCGGATTCAATTTGAGATCTCGGGAGACGAGCTATCCGAGCAGTTCTCTCCAAAGCAAAACACCAACACCAGCCAACGCAAAGTAAGGTGACATGACTGGAGGACGACGTTTTGAAAATTCTCACACGATGCGGCGTTACGTATGCCCTGTAAGATTGGGCCCAATTAGCTACGGAATGCCAGAGTGCCGTCCTGCTCCCTTTTTAAAAACTTCGCTGGCCAAGTTCAGCGTCTCGTCTGGCTCGTTTCCGGTGGCAGGAATGCCCGAGCGACCCGGCTGCTGATCTTTGCCCTGTGGCCTCGTCGCGCTTCTTTTTCACACTCACCTTCTTTCTGGCGCGCGCTGGAAAACGGTCCAGCTCATTGCGGCCATTTGAGATGTGTGCATCCGACGTATTTAAGTATGCGTATATCCCCCCATTCAAGGATGTTCCCGACGGCCTCTTTTTTTTTTTTTTTTTGTTGTTTCCCACGGGAAGGATAAGTTAGCCTTCAACAATTTAAACCCATCTACGTCGATTCAATGGCTACTAACATTAATACGAGCGAGCCGAAGCCGGGGGAAGGGTCTACGAGTTCTATAGAAGACCAAATTCCGATTGAGAAGAAGGTCACAATTGCTCCTCAGTCTCCTGCTTCGCCTACCGGTGACGCCCCATGGAATTGGGAAGACGACAATGAGAATCTCGACCGCATAATCCAGCAGATCTCTCGGGTTCAGACACGAGGAACATACGATACTTCGAAGATTAGAAGGGTTGATAGTATCGCTGGGGTCAATCTCAATGATCCGAGGTTGAACCCCGAGTTGGCTTCGTTCGATAGAGGTCTCTTTATCAGAGTGTTCCTACGGGATCTGGAAGAACAGGGCCTGAAACGGACGAGGAGCGGGTTCTTATTCAGAGATTTAAATGTCAGTGGTATCGGTGCGGAATTACAGTACCAGGAAACCGTCACATCATCCATATTAGCCCCCTTTCGAAATCGCGGCCATGGGAAGGAAAAGAAAATCTTACGGAATTTCGACGGCTTCGTCAACGAAGGAGAAATGCTCATCGTGCTGGGACGACCTGGGAGTGGTTGTTCAACGTTCTTGAAAACGCTATGCGGCCACACTTCGGGCTTGATGATCGCTGACGAGAGCGTTATCAAGTATAACGGCCTCGACCAGAAGACCTTTATGAAAGAGTTCCGAGGAGAGGCTGTTTACAACCAAGAACAGGACTTGCATTTCCCCCATCTTACCGTCGGACAAACTTTGGAATTTGCGGCATCTGCGAGAACGCCCTCTTCTCGCCTGGAAGGGTTCACCCGTGACGAATGGACGAAGCTGATGGTTACCATAATCATGTCTATGCTCGGTCTATCTCACACACGAAATACCAAGGTTGGCAACGATTTCGTGAGAGGTGTGAGCGGTGGTGAGAGGAAGCGTGTCAGTCTCGCGGAGATGGCTTTGGCTGGTGCTCCGATTGCTGCTTGGGATAACTCTAGTCGTGGACTGGACTCTGCTACCGCATTGGAATTCGTCCGATCTCTACGGCAGTCCGCTCAGAATTTCGGTACGACCCACGCCGTCGCAATTTACCAGGCTAGTCAGACTATATACGATCTCTTTGATAAGGTCATCGTATTGTACTCCGGGCATCAAATCTTCTTCGGACCAGCCAGCAGGGCCAAAGCTTACTTTGAGGAAATGGGATACGTATGTCCTCCTCGACAAACGACCGGAGATTTCCTCACGTCCGTTACAAACCCTTCCGAAAGACGTGCTCGCCCAGGATACGAAAACCGGGTTCCGCGTGCACCCGAAGACTTTGAAATGTATTGGATGCAATCCGCGGATAGGAAAGCGCTGATGCAGGAAATGGATGATTGGGAACAGTCCCATAGCGGCGACGAGACGTACGGCGCTTTACACGAGGCCCACAATCAACGTCAAGCCAACCATGTTCGTCCGGAGTCGCCTTACACTCTTTCAATCGCCATGCAGATTGGATTGTGCACCAAGCGAGCGTATCAGCGAATGTGGATGGATCTTCCGTCCACGATAACAGCTGTTATGGGAAATATGGTCATGGCTCTCATTATCGGTTCTATTTTCTACGGTACTCCGCAGTCCACTGCGTCATTCTTCTCTAAGACCGGTCTCCTCTTCTTCGCCATCTTGCTCAACGCCCTCGGGTCTATCACCGAAATCAACAAATTGTACGAACAACGTCCCATTGTCGAGAAGCACAACAGTTTCGCGTTTTATCATCCTTGGACTGAAGCCGCAGCTGGTATCGTGTCTGATATTCCTGTTAAATTTCTCGCCGCCACTTGTTTCAACTTGGTAATCTACTTTCTAGGCGGCTTGAGCTACGATGTCAGTAAATTCTTTATATTTTTCCTCTTCAGTTTCATCACGACATTGGCCATGAGCGCTATCTTTAGGACCATGGCTGCCGCGACAAAAGCTATTACGCAGGCTATGGCGCTCGCTGGTATCATGATTCTCGCTATTGTTATATATACCGGTTATACTCTGCCTCCGCCTTATCAGCATAAGTGGTTCTTTTGGATTTCATATATAAATCCGATTCGGTACGCGTACGAAGCCCTTTTGATGAATGAAGTTCACGGCCTGGTATACGAATGCGCCAACGTCGTTCCCGTATACGGCACTGGCAATAATTTCGCTTGTGCTGTGGCTGGAGCTACCCCCGGAAACAAATTCGTATCCGGTGAGGCCTGGGCTGCCGCGTCCTTCGATTACTCGTATTCGCATCTGTGGAGGAATTTTGGTATCGTCGTAGCATTCTTGATTGCCTTTTGGGTGTTGTATTTTGTTGCGACGGAAATCAATTCGGATACCACGTCTGCGGCGGAGTTCTTGGTTTATAGAAGAGGGCATGGACCAAAGCGAAGCAATGACGACGAAGAGCAGTCTGGCTCTGAAAGCAACGTCGGTGCACAGGCAGGTGGTGATACCAAAGCCGTTCTTCCCGAACAGCGAGATGTCTTTACTTGGCGTGACGTTACCCTCGATATTACGGTCGCTGGTGAGAACCGACGTCTCTTGGATGGTGTTTCTGGGTGGGTCAAACCCGGTACATTGACCGCATTGATGGGTGTTTCCGGCGCTGGAAAAACGACACTTCTGGATTGTTTGGCGCAGAGGATGAAGATTGGTGTACTCACCGGAGATATGTTGGTCAACGGTAAACCTCTCGCGGCTTCATTCCAACGTAGCACCGGGTACGTTCAACAACAGGACTTGCATTTGGAGACCGCAACAGTTAGAGAGTCGCTTCGGTTTTCCGCCATATTGAGGCAACCGGCGCATGTGACAAAGCAGGAAAAATATCAACATGTTGAGGAAGTCATCAAGATGCTTGGTATGGAAGATTTCGCCGAGGCTGTTGTCGGAAACCCGGGAGAAGGTCTGAATGTTGAACAGCGCAAGTTACTGACTATCGGCGTCGAATTGGCTGCGAAGCCGGATCTCTTGTTGTTCTTGGATGAGCCCACTTCTGGTTTGGATTCGCAAAGTTCTTGGTCTATCGTTACGTTTCTTCGAAAGCTCGCGGATTCCGGGCAAGCCGTCCTTTCGACAATTCATCAACCATCCGCGATTTTGTTTCAAGAGTTCGATCGATTACTATTCTTGGCTCGGGGTGGACGAACAGTCTATTTCGGAGATATCGGTAAAAACTCCCAGAAACTATTGAATTATTTCGAAGGAAACGGGGCTCGAAAGTGTGGTACGGACGAAAACCCGGCTGAGTACATGCTGGAGATCATTAATGGAGGCGCTCAAGACTGGCCCGCGATTTGGAAAGCGAGTCAGGAAGCCGGCGAAGTACAATCGGAGCTCAACCGCATCCACGAAACGATGGCAACTCAAGCACCAAAGGAGTCTGGTGGCTCGAAGGAGTTTGCTATGCCTCTAGGACAACAGATTTATCATGTCACCGTCCGTGTTTTCCAGCAATACTGGCGAACGCCTTCTTATATCTACGGAAAGCTGTTACTTGGAGGTGAGTTATTCAAATTCTAAACTCGGGTTTGAGTATGCTGACTTTGAATAGTTGCTGCGGCCTTGTTCATCGGGTTCTCTTTCTTCCTTCAGAAAACTTCTCAAACCGGCACACAGAATCTCATCTTTGCGGTCTTCATGATCATGTCTATTTTCAGCACAATCGTTCAACAGGTAAGTATCATGCTGATAAGTTTTGCGGGAATATTTCTAATTTAATGGTTCAGATCATGCCCCGCTTTGTAATCCAACGTTCACTGTACGAAGTTCGGGAACGCCCCTCGAAAGCCTACTCTTGGATCGCTTTCATCTTCGCACAAATTGTGGTCGAAATTCCATACCAAATCTGCCTCGGAGTCCTCGTCTGGGCGTCCTGGTATTGGCCCGTCTTTGGCCGCCACAATGCCGCCGAAGTCGACGGTATAATTCTATTATTCTTGATCCAATTCTTCGTCTTCGCCAGTACTTTTGCCCAAATGCTCGTCGCCGGACTACCCGACGCCGCCACCGCAGGACAAATCGCAACGTTGATGTTCAGTTTATCATTAACCTTCAACGGTGTCGTCGCGCCACCGAGCTCGTTACCTGGATTTTGGATATTCATGTACAGAGTCAGTCCTCTGACTTACCTTGTCGGCGGGATGGCTGGTTCCGGGATGCACGGGAGAAAGATAACTTGTACCGATGACGAACTGGCGATTTTCCCGCCGCCGAGAGGAACCACCTGCGCGAGATATATGGCGCAATACCTGTCCGTCGCTCCGGGAAGATTACAACAAGACGACGTGAATTCCACCACCGAATGCAGGTACTGTTCGTTGCAAACATCCGATCAAATCCTCGCGCAGAGCGGGATAGATTATTCGCAACGGTGGAGGAATTTCGGTATCGTGTGGGGGTACGTCGTGTTCAATATCTTCGGAACGATATTGTTTTATTATTTGTTTAGGGTTAAGGTGTGGAAGAGCCCGGAGACGAAGCAGAAGGGGTTGAAGGTTGTTTTGAGGAGGTTGAGGGAAGGGAGGAAGGCTGGGAGGAAGTTTTTTACGGATAAAGACGAGGTGCCGTTGGAGAAGCAGAAGACCAACGATCGTGTGTTTTAGTTGGTTTGCCAGCGGACGCCATACGGTGTTCACATTATCATTTTAGTATGTTGTTGATTTGGCGGAGGGTTGCTTTTGGGTTTGGAATATCTTTGTTGGAGAGCTGCATTGTTTGATAGAATTTTAGATGGTTCATAACATTTTTGTAATTTAAAACTAATACTCACTTATATTTTATTCGTCAATATTCCATTACAAGTAAGGAACAGAGGAGGAAAATCAAGTCAGTAGAAAATGATCAAGTGAGAGGTCACTGTTTTACGGACGAGCACTATCTAATGTTCACCCGTAGAGTGCCCACTCTTGGTGCTGGAGTGGGTAAGGCAGAGATCGATGCTCGCCGGGTGCCTGATCGATCATTGAATTACAGGTAACTTGGCAAATATATTTGAACAAAAAAGTGTGTTGGCGAGTGGGAAAAGCTATTTTCAAGGCCGGTTTACCCTGCCGGCTTCGACACAGCATTCGATCGAACACTCTTGTGTCGATATATTCCCACAATGGCGTCTTCGAACCGGTCTCGACAGATCGCAGAGGTCGTATTATTGGAAACGATGTATCCTGAAGAATTCCGCTGGACGTCCAAGCCTCCCTCTTCAGACGGTGCGGGTATAATCAACGACCAGAGCGAGATTGAAAGTGATGGCAAAGACGAGGGCGAATTGAAGTTTACCCTTGCTATTAATTGTAAACCCCCCTTTTATAATTTAATTTGATAAAATGAGATCGAACGCATAGCTGATGTTATATAGCATCTTATATTCTTGAATTCAGACTTCCGTCGACGTATCCTTCCGATGGGAAACCGGTCGTTTATCTATCCTGTGGAGATGATATTGACACCCGAACACGGAAAGAAGTGAGAAGTGTTCTTTCAAACCTCGTTCACGAAATTTACGAAGAAAACGGACAGGATGTCGAGATACTCGACCTCGTAATCCAGAAATTCACCGACGAGATATCGCTATTCCAAACTTCATCTCAAAACGAGAAATGTACACAAATTGAAAGAAATACGTCACAGGAGAGAAAGGTTGTGTATAAAAGGGTGGTGATATGGACTCATCACCTACTCTCCACCGCGAAACGAAAAAACATCATATCTTGGAGTGAAGAATTACGTCTATCCGGGTTTTCGAGACCGGGTTATCCAGGTGGTATATTCGCTGAAGGGGAGGAAGATGATGTGGATGAATTCGTGAGGAGGCTGAAAGGGTTAAAATGGCAGGCGTTGCAGGTTAGAGGGGAGGATGCTGGAGAGATTAGATTAACGGGTGGAGGCAACGGAGTTAAAGAGGTTGAAGGGCTGGGAGAGATTGTGGATGGATTGGCAGATGAGAGGTGTAAGAAGATGTTTTTGGACGGTATGAGGATTGGGGTTGGCGGATAAATTGACCAAGCAATCGCGAGGATGTCTAATCGAATACTTATTACATTTGGTATATGTTTCTAGATATCGGCATTCTAGGAACGGATTTACTAATCGGAGTCTGGATCGTACAGATCCAACCCCTGGAAAACTTCTTGTTCCTTAGCTTTCCGTTCGGCCTCCCGTCTCGCAGCCTCTTCTCTAGCACGTTCCCTATCAGCATCGCTCATCTGTCTATCCCCTCCACCTGGCGCGGCAGGTTGTCCCGCGGTGTCACCTGTAGATCCAGCAGCGGGCGCACTCTCTCCAGGTTGGCCTTCAGCGTTACCAGTAGCGTCAGGTACGGTATCCATATATCCCATATTTGCTAGAATTCCCCGCTTCATGGTTTCCTCGCTGGGCCACGGTGCGAACGGCATGTTGGCCGAAGGGTCCAACATAGCGATCTCCTCCGCTGTCGGACGGGTAGCTGCGTTACCCGTCGTCTCCGCGGTTCCAGCTGCGCCAGCACTCGTAGATGCATCCGTGTTCGCGGCGCCTGTTACGCCTTCCGCGGATTGGTTATTCCCATTGGTTTCCGATTTCACTAATGCTGTTGACGCTTGAGCTTGTTGTTTTAGATGTGTTGGCGGCCGGGTGAATTTTGAGATCTTGGTGGCGTAGGATAGCAGAGCATCGTATTCGACCTGTCGCGAGTGCGAAGGGAAGACGGTGGTCGGTGTCGCTAGTAGTTCGGTGCGGGCTTCGGATAGAGTCGTGAGGAGGGATGAGAGTTCGGCGTCGAGTGCGGAGGACAGCGCGCGGAGGTGCAGTAGACGTTGATGGTTCGTCTGATGCGTTACCACTGCATTATCTCAACTGACATGTTAGGAGGCTATCATGAGGAGATATAAAGACGTCGAGGGGAGATGGAGGTGTACGGTACGTTGGTCTAGACTGGACGAGAAATCGTCGTCGGCGGCGACGAGTGCGGCAGCGGCATCGGAGGAAGGGTCATCGGCGGAGACGGACTCGAGGAGGGAAGCGAGAGAGGATTCGATCGCGTCCAGTGATTTCTTCAAGACGGCGTCCATGGCGGTGATGTCGGGCGCGGTCTCGTTTATCTTATCACGGCGGGCATTTTGTGGTTTCGCGACGATGAAGTTGGCTCGCGTTGTTCTTCGCCTGTATTTCTATTCTATCACTTTACACATCTATCTTTGACCGAATGTTATATACATGGCCAGACATTGGCTCTTATAGTTTACGTGTAAGCTTATGGACTCGGTGCCGGTCCTGAATAACATTCGAAACTTCCAGCTACATCATTGAAATTATACGCCGTCTGATGCGTGTGATCTTGAGCATACTGAGGACTGTCACGGCTCCTATACGCATCATAGCTCAACGGCACCAGCGCTATAGCCCCCGGATTCGGAACCCTAACCCACTCCTTCCCCGGATTCGTTTGGCCCATCTTCCTACAATTTTTGTTTCTACCAGGAAAACGAATGCGTTAAAAAATAAAAAATAAATAAAAAATAAAAAATAAAATTATCGGGGGAAGGTTCACCTGTAGAGGACGCAATGGCAGTTGCACGGATTGTTATCGAGTCCGACATAATCAAACGCCGACACAGAGTTGACGTAAAGGCCACTAAAAGCGTAACATTTACCGAACGAAGCTGGATAGTTGGATTGTGTGACCCCCTTGAAGTTGAAGTCTACCGAATACCTGACCTATACAGTGTTAATTCGGAGCGTCTTTAATATAAATTCAAGGTAGCTCGACATACGAGTAGGTTTGCCGACCGCTTGTCAAGCGCCGGGTCGGATGCTGGTAGACCATACACAGCACTCGAAAAGGCGAGAATCAGCTGCGCAAATATATAGAGCTGCATCTTGGTCGATTGATATTGAAATTTATATATCTGATTTGATTCCTCGTCCAATTTTGGGTGAAATTTCAATGAAGAGAAAATACTATTCATTCAACATTTCTATGATCCCGTTGCATTCGATTTATATACATTGGTCAATGGTAAATGTATCCCAATGATATCATATCATGAGAGGCCGCGATTTATTTTTGAATGCGATGCGTGGTATTGTCCAGTGTTACGGTAGTCGCTGTCTGTATCAGTCTCGTATCGTGCCCAAAATAGGATGACTTTCCGGATTCGACTCGTACCGGTCCCAATAAATGCAGGAACCAGTCATCAAAGTAGTTTCCCTGAAATTATTAAATCAATCTAATCCTATAGATATTTGCATTCTAAAGATTGATCTTGTTTTATCAAAATTGGCATTTCGACTGTTCTCTGGGGTTCTGAGAGTAATGCACTCTCGAGTTTCTCGTGAACAATACATGGCCTCCATAGCTCGCCCATTCAAGCGGCGTCATGTCTCTTGCTCACTAGGAATGATACAGCGAAAGTAATACCGCGGACGCAGATGAAAAGGGGCAATCTGATACATCCGTTCTCCGAAAAAATCTCACTGGTGTCGCGGTGAGCACGGGCCCACGCGAGCTCGTCTCCGCTCGAGGCCAAAGTCTGGGAGAGATGACATGTTCCTTGCCAACAAAAACAAGCTCCCACAAGCTCTCGCCTAGATTCTTGTATTTCATTGGTGGGTCTTTTACGCCAAGGGGCTCCCGTCGCTGTCCATGGAAACGAAACATATCATCGGCACTCGGTTCCGATACCTGTCGAGAATAGTTAATACTCTTCCCGTGGAACAGCCCGGTTGGATTACTCGATCGTTCCACATCTATACAAATTCGGCCAGGAGGATATCCAATCAGCGACCCGTTGGTGCGATGAAATCTCCACTTCGAGAAGAATTCGATGCGTTTACCCCTACGCCGTTCGAGGGTTTTAAACGTCTTGGGGAGACTGAGGATCCATCCTCCGGGTGACCCTTGCATCTGTATTTTATTCCAGCTATGGATGCCAATTTAACCTTCGGCGCGGCAACCGTTCCACACTGCGCCGACACTTCCAACCAGTGGTATTATTTTAAACCTGACGAGGTCCTGCTATTGATTGCGGGTAGCGCAAGGCTGACTCTGCTCAAGACTCAGCGGATAGTGTGTCGGAATACCGGCCCTGGAAACTTCACCGAATTTTTAGGATATACGTACGCATAGACCCCGCGATGGTCAGATTGAAGTCTCGTAGTGAGATTTTCAGGCTTCAACCATGGAGAAGTCCTTCAATTCGAACCAGGTCGGATAATAGGCCGCCACAAATGTCAAGAGATAAAAGGAGTCCTTTCGCCAGGACCCAAGACAAGAAATCCAGCAAACTGGAACTACGCAGCCGTCGGGTTACATCTAGCGGGACTTTATAATTCGAAATGATGACTTTGCACAAGTCCTTGGTGGTGGTAGCGGGGCTCACGGCCTCGGCCTTGGCGCAGACCGCGATTACGGTCAGCACTGGCACAACGTATCAAACCGTCCACGGCTTCGGCTTCTCGCAGGCTTTCGGTCGTGCCACCGAATTCCAAAACGTAGCATCCACTATTCAAAAGCAAGCGTTGGACCTGTTGTTCAGTACCTCTACTGGGGCTGGGTTTTCGATCATTCGAAACAGAATTGGCTCTGGCGGGTCCGGTGATAGCATTTTGCCAAACAGTCCTGGCTCTCCCAGCGGTACTCCGAGCTATACTTGGGATAACAATGATCGAGGACAGGTTTGGTTTTCGAAGCAGGCTATGAACTATGGTGTGACCACGATCTACGCGGATGCCTGGAGCGCACCTGGGTTCATGAAGACCAGCGGCAGCGAATCGACTCCGGGGTAAGTCACAATTGATATTTCCAATGGTTCGAATTGACACAGAAATGTTGACTTTAACTTTAGATACCTCTGCGGTACCACCGGTCATACTTGCTCTTCCGGCGATTGGAGACAGGCGTACGCCAACTTTCTCGTTCAATATGTGAAATACTATTCCCAGAGCGGCATCCCAATCACACACTTGGGCTTCCTCAATGAGCCAGACTACCAAGTCAGCTACTCTCAGATGCAAATCAGCAGCAATGCTCAGGAAGCGATTAATTTCATCCCAATCTTGTATAACACCGTCAAATCCGCGAACCTCAACGTCAAACTGACATGCTGCGACGCCGTCGGCTGGGGTACCACGGCCACTTATGTGACCAACTTGGTCAACGGTGGATCGACGCAATATCTCGGTGTCATCACCAGTCATTCGTACAGCGCGGATCCGGGTTCTCCGTTGACGCTCACCAGTCTTCCCAAATGGAATACCGAAGGTGGACCAGGAACCGCATTCATGACCACTTGGTACTCGAACGGCGGTACCAGTGAAGGCATGACTTGGGCTAACAAGCTCGCCAATGCGATGGTGAACTCTCAACTTTCCGCCTATCTCTTCTGGGAAGGATTCGAGAATCAACAACAGCAATCCGGTTCCCATCTCGTCGACACCGATGGATCTAAGGCTATTCCATCCGGCATCTTCTGGGCCTTCGCTATGTGGTCCAGATACATCCGACCGAACGCCGTTCGTATCGGAACCAGCGGGTCGATATCGAGCGTTATCATCGGTGCTTTCAAGAATCCGGATGGTTCCATCGTGGTTGTGTTTACCAACAGCGGTACTTCTTCGCAATCCGCCAAGGTTTCGTTCAGCGGGTTCACACCGTCGGCCGCGGCAGCGTATCTCACCAACCAGGGAAATAACATGGTGTCCACTTCGGCGACGTTGTCCGGCGGTGCTGTTACGGTTTCCATTCCGGCAAGGAGTGTGGTCACCGTTAAATTGACGGGAGGTGGATCGACTGGAACTACCACCGCTGTCACGACGACTTTGAAGACCAGCACCACGAGCTCGAAGACTACCACTAGCACTACCACTAGCACTACCGCGACCACGACGAGCGGGCCTTCAAGTTGTACCCAGCCGCAGTGGGCGCAGTGCGGTGGTATCAACTGGACCGGGTGCAAGACTTGCGCGAGCGGGCTCACGTGCACGTACGGAAACGACTACTACTACCAGTGCTTGTAAGGGCGCGAATGTGTCGGCGGAGGAATAGTCAGAGGAAGCTATATTGTAAATACCATTTTTATCGGTACATACTTTAGCATACTGTAAATATTATTTTATCAAGTCAATAGAAGAGATAGAAGAGAACGATTGAATAAGCGTTGGATCCCCGGCTGAGACTGGTGCTTGGCCGCGCGCCGGCTAACCTTAAAAGCACACCTGCTCAGCTGGGAATCAGGCCCCACAGAGCGAAGAAGATGCATGGAAGTGGGATGAAATTGAGGCTGTGCAAGATTCGAATCTTCGAAGCGACCGAATAGATGACCGATTGAACGGCAAGCATTTATCATCCGCTGGGCGAGGGAGGAACAGAAGGTTTCTTGTGCCCTTCAGCTCGAGCTCTTTCGATTTCGTCACTTGTTAGATACCTCTCTTATAAAGCCCGGTTCCTTCTCCCGCCACAGCGCCCCCCGCCAGTCCCCTTTCCTCCCGAGATACTTACTTTCTCTTGTTCCCACCGACAGAAGCTTTGATAGACGGACCGTCGACGGTGTTTTGGCATCTGCTCGTGCGCTCGATCGTGAATTGTAGGTTGTTCTTTCCTCGCCTTCCTGGCCCCCCCGCACAGAGCTCCGCTGCAATGTGACGCAGTGCATCGCTCATACCCACCACCTGGAACCACCGCCGACGACGATATCGCAGCTACTATACTATCCGTCTTGCTCTCTGAAGGCTCGGTGATTTGGCATTCGAGAGCGGGTTTTGGCTAACTGGGTGTAGTTTAATTCTTTGCGTTCTCCCCCCGCCATAGTCAGCCATCCCACCTTTTCCCTCATCCCATCCTCCCTCCTCTTTAACCTCTCACCACTCCCATCCGGCGACGACGACATCGATCCAACCGCGCACTCCCCTCCCCGACTCCTCTCGAAGATAATATCCATCTCCGCAATCTCCGTCATCACTCCCACGACCCTCTCTTGTTCCCGAGTCCGACCGTAGCTATGGGCCAGAAGTGAGTGTTGCCCTGCCTTGCGTTCCTGCCCCTCAGCCCGGCTCAGCTGTTCGTCCCGTTCGCCCATCTCCCGCCCCAGTTTTTCTGGCTTGGCGCTCAATCAGCTCGTTGCGCTCGGCTGTTTGGTTAACCCCGACTGCTTTTCCCGGACTCGAGTGTGTACTTGGGGATTTCGTGGGCCGAGCGCGGGGGTGGAAGGGGGTCTTGAGTCGAGGATTTCGGGATATATATGCATTTGCGTGAGTCCGGGTCAGTGCTGACTTTGATACGTCCAGATCCTCCAAGCTCTCCGCAGACCAGCTCGCGGAGCTTGAGCGAAACACACATTTCGACAGAAAGGAGCTCCAGCAATGGTACAAAGGTGGGTCAACTCGCCTGTGATGTACGCATACGTCCGCTGACATCATACCAGGCTTCCTGAAGGACTGTCCGTCCGGCACCTTGAACAAGCAGGAGTTCCAGAAAATCTACAAGCAATTCTTCCCCTTTGGTGACCCGACAAACTTTGCCGACTACGTCTTCAACGTTTTCGACTCGGACCATTCTGGCACCATCGACTTCAAGGAATTCATCTGTGCTCTTAGCGTCACTTCGCGAGGCAAGTTGGAGGATAAGTTACAATGGGCCTTCCAGCTGTACGACATCGATGGCAACGGCGAGATTTCGTACGATGAGATGTTGAAGATTGTCGAAGCGATCTATAAGATGGTATGACTCGGGGATTCGATTTGATCGTGATATTTAATCGCTAACGGGTAATAGGTCGGGACAATGGTAAAACTACCCGAGGATGAGGATACGCCGGAAAAGCGCGTCAAGAAGATCTTTAGGATGATGGATAAGGATGAGAGTAACAGTCTCACGATGGAGGAGTTCCGCGAAGGCAGTCAGCGAGACCAGACCATCGTCTCGGCGCTGTCGCTTTACGACGGATTGGTCTAGATGTATTTCTGGGTTCCCCTCGCTGGTACTCCTTATCTACATTCATGCCTTCATGACCACCTCCCCTCACGGATAATCTCCCACTCCCCTGATCGCACTTTTTACAACTGACGGACCTTCTCTTGCATTTCGGAGCGGTTTGGTTTGTTGTCCATCCTTTCTCTACGTCATCTGTTCCTTCATGCGTCGATTTTGAATGATATCAAAAATGAAAAAAATACCAGCAGGAGTTCCAAGTGTTTTATTTTCTGGTCGTTATCTATCTCCTAAGAAAGCCTTCCGGATCGTGCTATGCCATTCTTTTTTGTCACGGATTTTCTTTTTTTTTTTCCTGGGTTACAAGCTACGCTACGGGCGAAAAGAGGATATGATGCCAACTTTATATTCAAACAACCCCTATCAAAGAATGCGCCGGATGCCTTCCTCCTTATTTCCTTTGTCTTGCTTGCGAAAAAATTTTACCCTTTTTTCATGTATCGGATATGACTGGAGCTGCCTTGTTCTCGGGCACATGTGGCAGATGTGGTATTATTTATCATATAGAATTCTAACAAAAATCGAAAAAATCAAAAGAGTTCCATTAACTACCAGAAGTCGGCATGTCGACGCTGTCTTTGCTCTTGTCTCGTGAACCAGACTGCCGTACTCGCATCTCGATCTCCGGGGAAGTTGTGGGAGCACGGCGAGGGGCGGTCTGGTTTATGAGACAAAGATGAAGTTTGATTCGGTAAGTTGCGTCGGGGCGGAGTAGATTGGCGACACCGTCTAGCGAAAACTCTCTTGATAGCCGATGGACGTGGTAATCAATTTGGTGGACGAGCATAATAATTAGTCTACTTGCTCGGTATATGTTGAGGAGGGGGTACCATGCCACGCTCTGATGCCTGCACGTTTATTGGATGGGAGGATATGTCGAGTATATACATAGAATGTCGCGTTGACGACGACGGTTCTCATTCAACCTTCACCATCGCACCATGTTAACGTTCAACTTATAAACTCTCGAATTAACTTCACCATCACCGTATACGATCTACTTAAGAGATATAACTACCAAATGGCTTCTGATGCTGTAGATACCCCGCCAGAGATCTGGGTGGAAGATGTAACCAACGAAGCCTCGACGTCAGTACCGCAACCGACACCGTTCCCGCCATTCACCACCCGACAAAGACAGCCCGAACCTTCCATAAAATCGCGATACCGCAGTCTCGATCTACCGTTTCTGTTACATGTTCTCCATGCTCTCGAACCTATCCCGCAGAGTTTTCCGAGCCGACAACGTAGTAATTTGAGAGGACACAATGTGGCTGAAAGCGATTTGAACATATTGGATTGGTTCACGAAGATATTAGTCACTAATGATCCCGTCGATAACCACCGCTGCGAAGTCGCAGTCGCGATGAAAGTAACGTTCGATAAACTTCACATCTTCATATCGACAGATCGTCCCGGACGACCAAGCTTTAAAAGTTACCTCGAAAGATTGACCACGCTTTTCCGAAATATCGGAGCGGGGAAATATGATGGGGGTGGTAGTAAAGCGGAGTCGGAGTTATTTAAACTCATTATCAAGAATTGTCGCGGGCAGATTGTTGCTTGTTTGCGAGATTTGGCTGATGCGGCTTGGAGCGAAGCGGTACCACAATCCGTTACTATGAAGGATGTAGATTGGGACGATTTTCTGGATATCGACGAGAATTGGGATTACGATAGTAGCGACGATGATGACGATAGCGATAGCGACAGTGAAGAAGATTCCGAACAAGAAGGGAAAGGAGATCAGGATCATAATTCCGATGATGATTGGTCACCGGTACCCGGCAGCGATACCGTGAAGCCTGATGTGACGCCGGAGACACCCTCGATCAAGGATGTGATCAGTAGCGTCCAAGGGGGAATGATATCATTCCTCACCGCGATCCAAAACATCCCACGCCGTCCATCGCGGATGAGGCTCGCCAGATTTATAACGTTGAGTACCATCATGGTCCGCGAGCGGGAATTACTGCAGCCATATATCGAATTTACCGACGAACAGATCAAAAGAGCCAGGGAGGTCGGAAGATATCTCATCGTCGTTGAATTGATGATTCGAAGAGCATTTTACGCACCGGTCAAGCGTATGTTACCGAAACTCGAGATAACAGTACGTATCCCCCCATTTACACCTCTCGTCACACCAGAAACCGGAACATCAAATGAATTATTTAACTTTTTACAGGAGATACCGTTATACCCCGGCGAGCCGCCACCGCCTCTCCCACTCTCAATCCCACCCATCACAGTCCTCCAAGTTCTCCAAGCCCTCGAACACGAAAACTACAACGAAACAACCATAACCGCCAAAGCGCTATCTCTCGCATACCCGTTTTTCCAAGATAGACCGTGGACGTTCAACACCGCCCCGCGGTTCCCGCCGGTACACCCTGAAGCAGCGCTAATACTACATCTAGCTGAAAACATGTCGTCGTTAAACCTCCCGTTCATCGCGGTTGGGTTTTCTCGATTCGGGGGATGTTGTTGGGAATGCGGTGTGTTTATCGAGAGTGTTCACGAACGCTGTGTGGTTGATGACTGCAACGGGTTTTACGCGGAGAGGGTTTACGGGGTTGGGTGTAGTGGAGGAGTTGTGGATGGGGGAGATTGGTGGATGCCGTATTTTAAGGAGAAGGGAGGGTGGGGTGATGCGGTTGTTGAGGGGTTTTGTGGGAGGGTTGAGGGGGCGGTTTTGGATGTTGTTAGACGGGTTAGAGGGTTTGTGATTCTGGGGGAGGCTATGGAGAGGGATATGGGTTGGGAAGGTGGGGATTATGATGCTATTGGCGATGGTTATGCGGATCGTTGGACTTTTGGGAATGTTTACGGGGATTATGGGTATAGGTAAAGGTGGTAGTACTGGTCGGCGATACGTTGACGATAACTATGGGTAATTAGAAATGGCGCTCTTGCGAAACGTGAGGGTTTTGATCGGGTTTCTTTTTTTTATGCGTATACCCAGGTAGCAGGTTGTGGAATATCGTAATAGTTAGGTTTAGCGGCAATGCATTCGCAGATATTTGATGAAAGTGTAATATTATGAATAAGCTATATACAAGCTAGCGTTAAATTTCTGTGCTGAGTTCTATAGGGTAGTGTACTAATGTTTTAGTACAGTACTATGGGTTTGTATTGATGATCTTCCGCGTGTCCGAGGAGGTCAAGGCGTCTGTCTATAGAGAAGCAAATCGTTGCTGTTGATGGGTTGAGGGTGTTGCAGTTTGGGCTTGTCCGTTTTAGGGATAGTCAGGTAGGACAAGGACTACTACAAGGGTGACTGCCACGAACCCCAGATTTTAAGGATTATTCTATGGAATGTGCATGGAACTACTCGTATATAGCTGCAAGTCATCGTACATATATACTGTTTTCTTTCAAGATGATCTAAGGTTGCTAAGCTGGTGTATGATGATATTATTTGACGCTCGGTTGGGATCTAAGTTGTATCAGCCCGGAACAACGTTTGCTAGATATTCCTGGTCTCGCGGCACCAGCCTCTTCCTTATCCATAAGGTTCTGGGTACGAGACTAGATATTCCCGATTTATATTATCGACTCAATTCAAGACTCCTCGTGTCCTGAAATGTACCCTGCGACTTTCAGCTTCTTAAATTAGTTCAATATATGCTACTGTATCCATCGAACTTGGTTCCCACTCATCAATAAGTTTTCTATTAAATCATCCCGCGAGAGGAAATAGGATAATAACATATGTGTGGTTTTGGTGCCGGTTTATATGTAGAACTAGCAGGTACATGATTTAGGTATTCTACGCGCATGTTTTCCTGACATCGCCGCCCCGATGCGATTGTTGTTATCCCCTGCTTTACGGGGTGACATATGTCAAAGGACCAAGATGACATCATTTCTTCTCACAACTTTGGCGGATATAAATATTGTATCTTGAAGAAAATAACAAAATCTTCTAACATTGAAGGTCACATTATCGTGACCATTATATCGTCATTTTAAGCTAACGAGTGAGAAAGCTTTTAAAGACGTCAGAAAAGTTTTCGGTAGGCGGTGGGGAGTAACACCATGAGTTTTGATGATGTACCCGGCTGGTTTGTTTTAGGCGTTCATACATATGTATGAAAAATATCTTTAAAGGTAATGAAGGGCAGATTTCTCGCGATAGAATAGCGTTGCTTAGATGGGGCATAGTTGTAGCTGTGGTCATCCCTATCGCGTGGGGACAGGCGCTCACACGCAGCTTATGGATTATAGGCTGAGGTTATATGATAATAGGAGTAGACATGATTTATACTGTGTATATAGTGTCTTTCAAGTATATCGGAGAGTTGATAAAGCTTATACTCCCAAGGTATCATATTTTTGTCGGTAGAGGTAAGCCGAGGTATCATATTTTTATTGGTATAAGTAAGATAGATTGACGGATTAATGAATAGCTTACGACCAGAAGAGGTGTCATGGTTTTAAAGCTAACTGGATCGATAAATATGTTGGTTTTTTATTGTTATAGTAAAAGCTATATCGGGCTTGTATGGTGATAATATGATGATGAGGAGGATGTAGGAGGGACAAAGAAAGGGTGAATGAAAATGGCAGAGGACAGGCTTTTATAGTCTGCTTGGGGGTGGTTCCGCAGACGTAGTCTAAATCTAGAACCAACCCCCAAGATGCAAGTAGAACAAACAAAAGCAGAAAAAGAAAAAGAAAACGTTCCAGCAACGGAAAGAAGGTTACAGAATACCGCACCAAATCCCCGCTCTATTCTAAGATATCCAAGGAAACCAAAAACTCGAACCGATAAAACCGAAACCGAAAAAAAAAGCTAGCAAAAGAAGAAACAAGATGCTCACAAAACTTGTCTTCTTCCGTAAACTCTCAACCGACTAACTCCACCATCGGGGATAATCGTCATCTTAACATGCGAGAAAATCTTTGTCGCAGCAACTTCGTTCAAAGTCTGTTCCGAAACCCCGTTACTCGACCCGTTGACTCCATTACCGTTGCTGCTACCGTTGGCGCCATTGACGTGTTGGGATTCTTCACCAGGTAATCCGAAATGGTGCTCGTAGTCGGCTTTGCATTTCGCGGGTTCAAGGATTGATATCCATCCTTTGTCTTTATTCGACGGGGTGATTTCGCTATCCGGATGCCATAAGCCGTCGATTTGAACTGCTTGTGGGTAATTTCCGCGGAAGTGGGCGGTATCAACCGTTATCGACGAGATTCTTGTTGGCGCGCCCTATAAAAATAACATCAGCATCCCATACCAAATTAGAGTCGCATACACTAGATTATAACTGTGAACGGGGGTAAATACCAATTTAACGATGACCCAATCGACGTGGCCCTTTTCTCTACTCCTCTTGGTCTCCCATCCGTCGCCCATATCCTTCCCGCGGTTCGGTTGTAATAAATTATCCTTCCTCCCGAAATGTTGATCCGAACAAGCGACCACCAATCCGCCGTTGCTGACGTGCGCGGTATCGATAATTTCATCCAGATTGTCGGGGAATACGGGGACAGCCTGTCCGTAGACTCTGAACCTCGCGATTCCGCCGTCGGGGATCATGTTGAGCTTTACGTGGGAGTAGGCTTGTTCTGTCGGGAAGGAGAGGAGGTATACGTGACGCTGGGAAGGGCCGCATTCTTGCAGCGGGAGGACGGTGGTCCAGCGGGGGTCGGATTGGGTGGGTTGCGGGGAGGTGGGGTGGGTGAAGAGGGCTTGGACGGTGATTTCGGGGGCGTGGTTGCCGTTGAAGAATGCGGTGTCGATTTCGAAGCCGTAGATGCGGCCGGAGTTCACGCCGAGCTATTATACCGAGGAGAGTTAGTATAGGACAAGATCATGATGTCTGATCGATGGAGCGAATACCTGCACGATGACCCAGTCTTCGGGTTCGGGGTTATGTCGTCTCGTCTCCCATCTGCGTCGCACACACATTAGCCACCGCCCATACCCAACTATAATCGACACCCTCATCCAAAGACAACCGCTCGAAAAGAGACGAAGAGGAAAAGGGAGCAACCGGAGAATATTATACGCCAGCTATATTCACCCACCCATCATACCACGCCCCCGTGTGCACGAAAAACCCCGGTTTCCGAATCGGCGGCGCAACAGTCAACAGGTTCTCGGCGTTCGCGAACCACTCGTCGCTGACGGCGACAATCTTGCCTCCGAGCGAGGCGCTGACGAGGTCTAAAGCAGGACGCACAAAAATTTACGTTTTCGCATTTGTCAGTCCAATCCCGATCCATTACTTGCCGAGCCAAACGACGTGTTGAAAGGGTTCAAGGTGTGTGAGTTTACCGATGCAGTGGGTGCCGAAGACCTCATTGGTCTTTTCGGCGTCTATGCGTGTGGCGGAGAGCGAGGGTGCCATGGTTCACGGGGTTTATATAAATAGGTATGTTCTATCTATGATCTCGATGGGTGGGATGCGGAGGGTTCTTCTATTTTCAATACAGAGGTGTAGAGTATAGGATTGTAACGTTAATGTATAATGTATAGTGTATAATGAATGGTGTACGGGGGTATTCAGGGAAAGATCACACGAGCGAGAGAAGATTCAGATTTAAAAGGAGAGAGAGTTCTCCGATATACGGCTACCGACGCCCGATACTTATATACTCGCGGCTTCCGATTCGCATTACTCGATCATTACTCGATAGAAAACACCTCGGAACCCTCGAAACCGACCTCAGATTTCCAACCGGTCACTTTTTTCCTCCTGGTAAAGAGCAAAAAACAGGTATAATCGCTCAAAAAACTCTCTTACGCTGAGAGTGAGACGTCCGCCATCGCATCATGGGTGCATCCAGCCAATAGATAGCAGAATAGCTATCTCTACGCTATTTTCTCCGCCATGTTTTCAATGCGGAAGTTAGGGCCCCGAGTCTTTTCGTGCACGAGTTTCCATCGAGTAATACAAATCAATGAAAAAATCGTGCTCCCCAGCGGGTCTCGCCTGGACTTGCCCGCTTCCGGTCACATGCAGTGCTTTTTTACCCGGGGCCACCTATGCACTGCTCCTCGTCGGTCCAACCACACGCGGTGGAGATATTACTCGGTGACTCGCACATGGTATACTGTAACGGTTATGTAACGTTACGAAAAATTTTCGAAATTTTCGCGGTAAGAAGCGGTATAATTAGCTGCTTTCGTCCTTATCTATGTGTCCGCGGGTATTATCCTATCCATCACAAGCGTATATGCACTCCGACGAACCTCAAAAAATATGCAAAGAACCCTTTCCAAATATGCAAAACAAGCTCTCAAAAAAATATGCAAGTCCGATTCCCCCAAAAGTCACACAGAAGAGTTGCAATTTATGTCGCTATACCAAAACCATGCTAAACCCTCGACAAACCCGTACTCCCACAACCACCACCCATTAACCTCTTAACATCACATCTAACCGTCTACGGCGCCCGTCCAAACTGGTTCTTCAACCATGTGTGCAGAATCACATCCAACACGTGCCCCTTCGCACCCATAACCCACCTCATCTCGAAGAACAACAAAGTCCCCACCGCGAACGCCGCAAGCCAAACAACCGGCATGACCTTCGCGTACAACCTGATCAACCGCTTCTTGCCTTCCCAAGTGTAGCTCTGCCATGCTTTAATGACAGTCTGCGCTCCCAACCTCTCAAACGGAATAATCGCCTCTTCGGTCGCGGAGTAGACTGACGCTTGCACGCGGTAGAGAATAATCATCGATGGGATGAATAAGAACACATGGCTGGCGAGGAAGACCGAGTAGATTGCGAGACATTGCAACGGGGTGAGCATGCTCTGGTACGGATTGTCGCCTCCCGGTGGTGGATCGTCGAATGCACGGGACGGAACGAACGCTTTGACCATCAGATCCGGGAAAGCGTAGGTCGCTTGGCCAAAGATAGCGACAAGAAGAGCCGCTGGGAGGGTGTGCAATATCGACTTGAACGGTAGACGAGACAGACGACCAAACCAGGTTTCCTTTGTCGGAGGCGCGATAACGACACTAGATAGAGTCAGCACATGAGTAGTAAAGTCAAGGAGGAGATGTTCTCGTGAACTTACTGAGTGTGGACCAAATTCAACGGGCTGACGACAAGCATAACGAGAACTCCGGCGATATATTTGCCGAACGGGAACGGAAACATGCTGCGAAATATTCCGTTCACACATGATGCGGCGACGGTGTACACTATATTCACACTAAACCCACGCCACGCAGACCAGAAGCCAGCTTCCTGTCGGAGGTATCGAAGGGTGGTTCGGAACGAACTCGTAATGTATTTCGCGTTGATATCCGGTGAACCGCCGAGGTATAAGCCAGGCGCGATCTTGGGAACAGCTGGGTGAACGGTGTGATGGTGGTGGTGGTGGTGTTCTCCTGGATGCGCATCGTCTCGGTAGTGCGGTGGTGCTCCATCCTCCGGCTCCGAGTCGCCGTCGACGGGATCGTATGCCGGGGAAACCAAATCGTAGTCGGAGGGTAAATCCTCGATGATGGTGAGAATTTTGACGACTTGGAAAGTATAGTCAAACTAGTGTACGTTAGTAGGGTTGCACAGTCGGATGTAAGGTGAATGATGGATGTACCAAAATGAAGCAGGCGCCGGCAACGATCAGAGTGATCATGAAAAGAATGATCGCGAAGACGTTGACGGGTTCCGGCTGCTCGTTACCGGGCGTGGTCGAGTTCGTGACGGCCAGAGCAAAGGCGTCGAACGCCCGTTTGCTGAGGTCCATCATCGTGGCGGCAGGAGGCCGGAAGGGGTCGGAAGTACTTCGGACGTCGAGTCGCTTGAGTAACTTCCGGATGTTTTTTGGATAGGAGTGTAGGATAGTACTGGGTGAGGTAGATGTGGACAGATGTCGGGTTTATATATCAGCGAGCGATGGCGAAGAATGAGTAAGATGATGGAGCGGTGATGGTGGTGGCGGTGATGGAGGGTTCGTCTTGGTGTGGATATATTAGCCTCGTCTGACTCGGGTCAAGGTGTTGTGACACATTCCCACCACAAGCAACAAAAGCGCACGTTTACGTGTGAGCGTGACTTCGTATTCGGACACGAAAGCTGGATTAATCGACGCGAGCTACAAATAGCATCCTACTATAGAGATGGCCGGAAAGGAAGGGAAGTCTTACACACGGTGGAGGTGGAGCGCCAGGGTGGTTTGCCTCTCATATCGATAAATCGAGTATCAGAGTTCCGAACCGAATGCGGTGTGACGGACCAGTAGCAAATGCGAATTGATGCCCGAGATAAGGACGTTCATTTCATATCGGATCCCTGGTATATGCATATACTACTTGGATTTATATTATGAATTATGATAGTGATCATGATTTGACACCTACTTTCGCAGAAGGCTGAGGATGCGACTTGTATGGATACAAATCATATATCAGGCATCATATCCATCCTAAAGATGCTTTTATAACCATAACCGTCGATACACCACCGCTAGCCTTTATCTTCTCCAAATAATCAAAGCTTACATCTGAAATTCTTGCAAAGTTTCGCTTCCATATCTAAGTGCGCACCCTCTTGTCGGTGCTTTCAAAGGCAACATGGCGCAGCGAATCTCGCGGGGTAGTCGATAGTAAGTATACACTCTAAATACTCGAGAGCTAGACTAGCGAATATATCGGTACTGATTTCAAGGCAATCTGCAAGAAGCTCTGCGAAATTTGTAAAACAGACTGCCGCTGCGATACATGCCGGCTCTGCCACAGCTGCCAGACCCTCCAGGCAGGCCGGCTTGGTAACCACGCTTGGTCTCACACCTGCGATGAAATTTCAAGGCCCACCAACAAGTTTAAGGACTTCCTGAATAATGCATCCCCAAAGCTTTTGGAGTGAGTATGGGCTTGCTTCTCTCGTGGTATCATTATATCACCCAATTTTTAAAAACACCAGGACTAACAATAATAAAAGTAATCTCAAGACCGAAATTTTCACGGTCCACATCAATGAAACCGAAACCTTCTACGTTCACAGGAAAGTCCTCGAATGCTCAGCAGTCTTCAAAAAACAATGCGACTCTCAAATGAAAGAAGGGCGAACTAAAACCATCAAACTCGAAGACCTAAGTGATGGCTCTAGCGCATTCTCCATGTTTCTTCTGTACAGCTATTTTGGCATCTACAGTTGCGACGAAAGCACCAAAGATGCATTTAAGCTCCACGCATCCGTGTACGTCTTCGCTGAAAAGGTCGAAGTGTTGGATCTAAAATCTATATCTCTCAAAAATGCCACAAAGCTCTGCTCTGATATTGCTTCTGAATTCTCATTCCCACAACCTGAAACCCTTAAAGCTCTCCTGTTGTCCATCCCTGATGCAGCGGCCATCATTTACGAAGGCACTTACGATTCCAAAACCGGAAGGTTGCCGAATAATGTAGATAATCAGGCGGGTAACGATGCACCTAAGACACAAGATTTTACAAGAGATGGATTTCGGATGCTTGTTGCAAGGCTTGCGGGTCGGTATATTAAAGATTTGATGGGTGACGATGGTTTTCTAACGGTATTGGAGGAGTATACTGACTTTGCGAGGGATATCTTACTGTTTACGGGGAGTGGGGATTGGATTTCGACTGACAAGGAAGGGAATCTTGTCATTTAAGACACACAAACGGGGGTGGAGGGTCCAGGCTCTTCGCCCATAAAGCCTGGAGCCGTGGTGCTTTGATACAACTATTGTGGAAACCTCGTTAATTAATTTATCAAGCTACCAATCCCGAGATTAAACCATACTGGCCGTACAAGGCCTTTATTTCGTATACTAGTTGCCCTACGTTTCCGTGAAGCGCAGAACGCGGTACTTATTCGGGAAGCGATATGGCCAATCGCACGATACCTATCGTAGAAGTGGTTTTAGAAAGAACTGTTTGGGGTAGTGTTCTATAGTCGGTTTCTGTGGAGAATCGGCGCAGTGCTGGTTGCACCAAACTATGGTATCAACAAACCACATAAACAGCCTGCAGCCTTCTGTGCATATATGTTGCCTGAATTTCTGGTGTCTCGCCGAGCTACCTCCACACACGACTAGTATTACGCATTTCTAGCTTTCTTACTTGGAAAGCTGCCCTGTTTCACTCTTGAATTCCTTCCCTTCATCATCCACTATCCTCTTGCAAGCAACCTGAGCCTAGTCCATCTTCAACATGCTCCACCCTACCTTTTTTGACGGCCACGGGTTCTTTTATCCCATAGGCAATACCCCTGCTTCGAATCTCGTATGTCATCTCCCTCCGGAGGTAGACGCAGATGTCCTCCTCTTGGGATGCGGCGACATTCGCAATATCCTCTACACACTATTCACGGAGAGCCCCACCCCTCCTGATACAAGTATGAGTGATCCCTCAAACTCTGTGAGGTGTTAACAAGATGTGCTAACATTCAATAGCCCCCTCTGATATTAAGAGAAAATATCATTTCACCTGCTGTGATTTAGACGGCGGAGTTATAGGTGCGCAGGATCCTCCTTTCACAGATATATCTTTGCGATGTAGTTAACGATATATTTGGCTATAGCCAGAAATGTACTTGTCCTCTTCCTCATCATCGAAGATGAGTACCTTGAAGATATTTGGGCTATCCACTACGATATGTTTTTATCAGACTCAGCCTTCAGTCTCCTCAAGAAACGCGTTCCCGAGCTGCTGAGCTTTGCTAAGGACATCGAAACTTGGTCATCATCGCAACTTGGAAATGTTATTAAGATCGGGTCTGCGCAAACCCTGGAGACCATCAAAAAGACTTGGACCTGTTGGGTGGAGGTTTTGACAAAGAAAGTAAAATCAGACCAGCTTCTCAAAACATTTAGATCTGAGCTGCAGCGTACGAGAAAATCCAGGCATGAAAATTTCGATGGACTCTGCATTTCCGGAGCTCGGTCTGCGGGCCCGCTAGCATCAAAAGTAGTCCTTTCCAGTGGGAGGATGTTCAAACACTACTGGGAGACCGGGACAACACAGAACTCCACAGTAAAGCCTCCATATGCAAATCTAACCCTAGCATTCTCCAAATTTGGAGATGACTTCAGTGTTCACTACGGTACGTGTTCTTCGCTCACAGCATTCACTGCAGCGGGTAATAACTTTGATGGATATCAGGCACCGATCCGCTGGCAGGATTCCACATCTCAACTGCAATTGCTCCTTTCGATGACCGGAAGAAGTCTTATCGACCTTCGGATCTGAAAAGCGGTAGCTTCGCCCCTCTCGTCCAAGCAGCAAAAGAAGAGTTTAAGCTATAGTGCAATAACTTTCTGAGTGCATATAAGGAAGGTATATGCACAATCTGTTATTTTGTCGATGATGCAGTGGAATTATGCCCTAGTCTCGACCGGGCCAGATCTACCCATCTACCCACCAATCCGACGCAAGCTGAGAAGATTGCGGAAATGGATGCCTTGTCTAAAGGTTACTATTTCGAGCATCCAAAGCAGTGGAACGTGATCGATGTTTCGAACCTGATCGATCATGTTGGTATCTACAATATCTTACTCGCAGTGCTCCCTCTGCTTCGACGGGACTTTTTCAGCTATCTCAACACGGAAAGTTTACTATCAACAGAATTTGACTCTGGTCACGGCGAAGAAGCTCTACGTAAGGTTCTGGGAGGCGACCCACGCTCGATTTTCTGTCTTCTTGGTCTTGCTCCCATCGACTTTCTCACCGGCCACACAGGAATATCGCAAGCAGGGGATTCCATGCTCCAGACTGTCGCTTCAGAATCCTTAAGAAAACAAGTACATGGTCGCCTTGTCTGGAAGCATATTTGGTCTTTCAATCAATATGGAACTCAGGCTCATCAATTTAGCGACATTAGCCCCAGATTCACTTACGAGAAAGAATCAATGGTAAAACTTCTCGCCACAATCTATGGGAAACTATTCGAAGCCGAGAACCTTGCCGGTATGATCAGTTTGAGTGAACTAAATCCACAGAGATTGTTTGATATGGCAGCAGTACACAACACTCGCGCAACCTTTTGTCTTATTTTGCAAAAGATCAAGAGCGTGACGTCTCCCACTGTCGACTGGAATGATCTCATAGAAGCTCTTTTGGACCAGGTTTCTTGTAAATCTGGCTCCCTCATAGCATCCAATCACTCCCAAGAAATAGACGTTCTTAACCATCTATACGGCTCTCATACGGCGATGCATTTAAGACGAGACCCGGTCATGATGGCTCAAGGGTTCGGCGAATCCGTTAATCATGCCGTTAACGGGGCAGCGAATCCAGTAACATGCATAACTATCGCAGTTCCCCTACGAGCGTTCCAAAAGTTTCTCGAGGGTAAAATCGATGATATCGGAACACCGATGTTTCATATTAGGCTTGCCTGCGGTAACTTCCTGAATAACTTTGGATCCCTCCGCCGCCGCTTCGGGCAGCTGAATGCCGAGAATCAAATATTAAGTGGCGGAACTTATATTCAGGTTGGATCACCGACTTTCAAGGAAGATGCTAAAGGTTGGGCAGGATCCGGAGATGTGATTTTTAGCTGCATGGTGCCAACTTGGTTTATCCTGTTCAGCGACTCTACGGTGTCACTAAATATCACTGGAACTGCAGCTTCAATGCGTTTTGTCAAGAGTTTCGGGATCGACATGGAAATTTTCGCGGCAAGCTCGAATGACAAGAGGAAGGTACGCCTGTCAACCGAATTTCCTGCTCCACAACGAGCAGACCAAGATATTCTCAAGAGCCTAGATACCAATCGCGGGCAGAGCGGCTTGAAGGATTCAACATGTCTTGATGAGTCGTCTTTACTCATCAAAGAGGCATCTGATAGTACGAGCTCGTCTGAAAAGTCCCTCACTCCTATGCGGTTGAAGATTTCAACTTCAGGAGAGCCAAAGATTGAAGGAATTATATATCGATGGGACATGAGATCCGACGAGCAATTAGTCAAGCTTCTTGAATCTAAAGCCCCGATTTCCACCTCTAGGGTCGACACTTCTACAATGTTGATCCGACTTGGGAAAAGTTCGCACAACGTAACATTTCGTTACCCCGTCGGGGACGCCACGAAGCTCTCCATTGCCAGAAAGTCAAAGTATATTGAAGTGGGTTCAAGTCGATATCCCACCAAGGTTATTAAAATTTGCTAACAAATTCTTTGAAAGATCGATGCTCCATTGATGCGTCACAAAGATAACCCGTTACATCTCCGTTTCCCGTTCATGATATCCGACAAGACACCCAATGTGATCAGCTCATGGGCCACTCACCGATTGAATTTGGATAAATCGCCTGCGATCTTCCAAGATTACAAGAAATACTCACGCGACGACTACGAGTGGATCAACACACTTCTAACCCTCACATTCTCTGAACACGAGCGTGCGGAATCCGCAAAGACGAAGGAGCCATACAAAGGCGACATCTTGATCGAGATGAAAGAATCGATCCACAGCATCATAGTGCAATTTGCGGGTTTGCAGAGAACCCACCGTAGAGTTTTCTCACTTAGCAATGAAGAACAAGGCGGGGGATATATGATTGTTTTCGTCAAGGAGATCCGACTTGATCTCTCCGGCCAAGGGATCGTAGCCGACTGCGCTCTTCTCCCTCTCGAATTCACACTAATGGAAACGTTTGGACCAATGATTGCTGATATGTTGAATTACGGGATGGCCCAGGTTACCACTTCTGACGCGGAGACGAAGGCGTGGATGCAACTTAGCGTCGGCTTAGTCGAGCGTTGCAGAACTTGGTCGCACGATGTCAAGACTTGCGAATATTTGAAAGCCGGGAAAGTTCCGTTGACGGCACCGGGGCTTGGGATCGGGTATTCACCTATTTGCGGGTGTGGGAAGGGGGTGTTTCCTAGGGCATACCACGAAGATCGCGAGTTTAAACGTATCCTTCCATTCGCTACACGAGCTGCTCTCGGACCTATATTCCCGCCGCCGTATACCTCCAAAGTCCAGGATCTCGGAAAGATGATGAAGGAAGGACGGAGTAAAAAGAAAGTATCCGAGGAGTCGTTGAAGGGGACTTGCGGTGGGTGTGGTGTGAAGGAGGGGGAGTTGGATGGGAAAAGTCTTATGCGCTGTGGGGGGTGTAAAGTTACTGCTTACTGCGGTCGTGAGTGTCAGAAGAAGGATAGGAAGAGGCATAAAGAATTTTGCTTGACGCATTCGGCTTCTTGAGTCTGCTTCTTAAGTCCTCTTCTGATGGCGTTTTATGTTATTTATTCGGGGCAGGTTATACATAGATTAGGATAAAAATATGATTTGCTTTGAATTTAAATGGAATTTGATATTCTTAAATGTATATTCAATAACAGGTATCTTGGCATGGTATATATTCGGCAATCGTAACTATTGTAATGATGCATGCGGCGTGGGATATTTGGAGATGTAGATTGTCGACGTCGACGTCGAGGTGTTGCGGGATGTCACGTTGGCGGGAAAGCGTTCGGCTGGGACGGGTTCACTCAGGTGACGACTTCCGCTCTGCACCTCGTCTCGACTTCGCTGCAGGTAGGGAAAACACGGTACCCTCTGGAAAGTACCGGAACCTCACCTGCGGTCTTTGACTTCATCCGTTTACATTTAAACACACAGTTAAATTGTAAATGACTAACGATTGAACGTTGACTAGAAGAGTGAGTAAGAGAAGGATGAGTATTTTTTTGAGACGTTCAGCCTGGCTGGGGTATAGTCCGGGATAGTAGCAGGGTGACTTGTCCCTGGAAGTATAATGGATATAATGTGTACATGTACCTTCACGGGTGGAAGCATAGGGCGGATTCCCCCATGGAAAGATCGTACGGATACCCGCATACAAAAAGAAGAATTACCAGCTGTCCAGTTTCCCCAGGGAGAAACCCCAATCTTTGTATCTTTGTTGAAATGGGGTTTGTATAGGTTGGGTGGTTGATGTAACGGTACACGACAGATGTCAAGACCCAACGGAAAGAAAAAGAGCAGCGTCTACCTAGCTGGTTTTACTTATCCCTGCTTGCGAGTTTTTGCTAGGTGGAGAGAGTACTGGGGAGGCTAGTAGGAAAATCCAGATTTCGGGGATGGGGGAAGAGTGAGGGTGTCGGTCCCACTTGCGGTCACGGTACTAGAAGTGTATGCGCGATTTGCATATGTTCCTTTTTTACACGACCTTTTTTTTTTTTTTTTTTAGCAGACGCACACACCACACCACATAGCATAGCATACCGTCACTGGTGTATTGTGGCTAGCTGGGTATTCTCGGGCAATCTATCTGAGGCGAGCAATTGCGGAAGGTCGATGCGCACGTTTCCCCCCGTTCGGATGAAAGAGATGATAGAGAAGGGCGTGAGATGGGTAACACAGGCATGGGATGGGATGGATGATGGATGGATGGATTGATGGGACATGGGGGAGGGGGCGGCGGGGTGTCTCGTGGTATGACGAGATTCCTTGTACCACGCTCATGGGATGAATCGTGGGAAGGTTCTTTCGTGGGCTGATGGATTGCTGACTTGATCGTGGTACGAGAGGGTAAACTCGGGACCTGGCGGGTTTTCTTCGCCATCTGTGAGGTTTAATGTGGTGATGTGACATTTATTACTATCTTCATTGGGATTGGGATCATGGAGTATGCAGATGGATTATGGGGGGCCAATTGCGAGAAACATGGGATTGAAGCATATGCCAGCATCGTCTACGGCTGTTAACAGCCGTAGACGATGAACATGTTCTGGGTGTTTGCGAGACTCGCTTGCTGGATGGGACGGACCAACCATAGCTACAGCACCGATGCAGCGTTTGAAGTCGTTTTTCTGATATCATTCCAACAATCGGGGAACTGGGCAAAGAATTGTATTGGCTATAAAAAAGTTTTTTCTTTGATTGAATTATACTACTGGTTTTCCAGCTAATGCAGAGACGCAAACCCATCTGTTCGTGTCGACATCCCGTAATGGTTTTGGAGTGTTTAATGTTCAATGACTGCGGTCTAGCGCACCCCCGGACGCAGGATTCAATTGGCCGAAAGAATAAAAAAAAACTGATGCTAGGCGGAGACTGGCGGAGGACGTGTAGGCACATAACATCAAAAGAAAAGAAGAGCGTCGCGATGAGAGTCGATTGGAGATAGCGGTTCTTGAGAGGGCAAGATTATCTAGCCCTTGATGGTCCGCCATCCATCCATCCTGGACACCCCCCTACGGTCGCTCAGAGGAAGAGGGTGTCCGGGTATAAATAGGGCAGCCGGATGCCCTCGAGGATGCTTTGTCTCCGTCTTTCCTGGTCCTCACTATCGCGAGATCCCCCTCTGCTCTGATCGTGTAAATTCATCTGACTTATAAGAATATCACCGTCTTCTTTTCTTCCGCAACGTGGTCGGTGTTACGCATTCGCCGCCCAGTCAGCCAGCCAGCAGCAGCATCACCACCGCTACGAACACCTCACAGAGCTAACGGTACAGAACAGTTCAGCGCTGACCTGGCCAGTCTTAAACTGCATTCAGGATAGTTAGTGAGAGACAGACTCGCCTAAGCCAGAGCTGGTCCTTGCCCCTGTTCTCTGTGCCATTGGAACCCCGTCGACAACGCAGCGGCCTTTTTTCGCGCGGTGTCACCCGGCCAGGAGAGCAAACTTGACAGCTCGTCTCAATTGAAGACATTCGAAGCTATTCATCTCTGTCGCGGGCACTTCATTCGGATCGTGGACCAGCGCACACTCTGCTCGTCTGCCAGTGGGAAAGTCCGCAGCGAGAACAGCCGAATAAGAAACAGCGGGACCCGCCTATTTTTTTTATTTTTATTTTTTTCTTTCCAATTATCCGCCCCCATAAAACTCATCCGCCGCCCTCACCTCCCCTCTACGATGACAGACACATACTCCCTCCCCCTCCCAATGTCTCGCAAAGCCCACCACCCATCCCCCCTCGTCTCCCCGTCCTACGAATACGCCTACTCCACCCCTCCCTCCTCATCCTCCCAGGGCGGTCTCGTCCAATTACCCCGTCACCATGATGCCAGCCACCACAGAACACCCTCCTACGCCGCCTCCTCGCTATCATCCAGCTCCTACGCCGGCAGCGCAGCGGACGAGTTCGAAGACGGGGCGATGGGCACCGACGACCTCGTCGGGGTGTTAACGGATCGATTGGTCGCGGCTTTCGATCCGATTCCGCTAGACAGGAGTTTAGCATTACAAGCGCAGACGTAAGTTGTCGTCCCGCATCTTCAATTGACGCGGTGGAGTTTTATTAATATGTTTCTGTTTTAGATCCGGCATGTTGAACGCGAAGACGCGGGAGTTGATGGAATTGCAGGCGCTAACCGCGAAACGCCTAACCGAAACCCGCGCCAACTTCCTCGACGGCATGCGGGTCGCGAAACAAGTCAAGACCGACCTCGAATGGCTGCAGAAAAAGACCGAGTCAGTACTCCCCATATCACAAAATGTTAATATTATAACCCCTTGAAGAATCGTGTTACTGACGATTGAACAGCGCGATGAAAGCGAAGGCGGAACAACGATATCCCGTCGAATACAACATGGCGCGAGAACGATACCCCGGTCCCGCCGATTACGAGTATTAAACTATTTTTTTCTTTTTTTTAATAATACCTTATCACGAAGCGTTTTCGAATTGGTATATACGTACGATACGATGACGGCTGGTATATACAACCCTTCACAACATTTACTATCAACGGATTTGAGCGGGTTTATTAATTGCATGGTTTACTTTTTGAGATTATTAAAAGAAAGCATTATGACTGTGTTTTGATGATGGTATACCGGAGTTTTTTTTTTTTTTTTTGTTTGTTCATTTGTTTGGGGTTGGTTTTTTGGGTATATTTTTTGACCGGCTGGTCGTGACGGATCGTATCCTGCTGTTCTTATATTTTTATCGGATCGGGATTGTTGGTTTTTGATCGGATGTTTTGTACGATTTTGGGGGAATTGGATGTTTATATTCAGCGAAGGACGTACGTTCTCCCAACGAGAATGATGGAATCGAAAAGAGATCATAAGAAGAATAACCATACGAGAAGGAGGAATTATATACCGTTTATTTAATCATAACATCACATCATCCCGGATTCCGCATCTATGATTTTCCGTTATTTCTGTCATTTTCGAGGTGTGGAGCGGGCTGTGTTGAAAATGAGGTTGAAATAAACTTCGGCATTGCACGCACATCATTTAAAAAAGGAAATAACAGGGGTATTCTGATCGAAAACGGGAAGATTTCCGTTTTCGTAGAAGAAAGTCGTTAGGAGGATGTAATTGGTTCATTAGTTAATTGGTCCCATGGGGGAAATTGCGGAGGTTGGGGGGATAGTTATCCCCTATTCATGGATGGTGTTTATTGGTGGGATATCCTGGGATTGGTTGGGGTATTTTTAAAAATTATAGATATTTTATTTGATCGATTGATGGGTGGTGGTTGGTTATGAGATGGGGGGATATTGAGGTGTCATGTGATTATGTATGAGAGTGACGGTGAAGCGGTTGGAAGATGGGATGAGGTTGGTTTGGTGATTGTTGATGGGGTTGCTGTCGGTGGCAGTCGTGTGTTACCCGAGATGGAAACGTGTGTTGGCTTGCGTACTGTTATGTATTCTAGGCTACGATATATATGCAACTGTAACGCGGTATTTCTACGGTATTGATAATGTTCGGGAGTCTTTGGTATTGTAGAGACTATAAGCTCGTGATTGTATTATTATACTGTGTGTGTTGACACTGCTCTCGTGTCGACCGCATTTCAAGATACGAGTATTCAGAGGCTAATTAACTCGCGGACTATAATCTCCGCCGGATGCCCTCATGCTTTCCGTAACTAGTTATCTCTCACATTGAGATCATATGTTCATACGTATCAACTTAGAGATTGCTGATCTCCGGATGCAGCCCGCTGACGGACCGTAAAAATGTAGCCACCGGGCGGCGTGTCAATTTTATTTGGCGTCTCGCATTCGTCTTTCGCTCATACTTCGCTTTCTCTTGATAGAAGGAAGTTTTATGGGTGTGATTTCCGCCAAGAACCCTGAAATATTTGTTCGGCGGGATGATATTTCCGCATATACCAATACTACCCGACCCCGGCGGTCAATGCATGCGATGTTGATTCTACCCCGTCGAATGCGCCGTTGTTTTGTGAGTTTCGGAAATTAGATCTTTTCCAACTCGGTCCCCTTTCGAGTAATCGATCAAAGCTCTAGATCGATCTCATCTTCGTTCCATGTATCCGCATCCTCAGCTTTATCCTCCACCTTAACAGCTCGTTCAACTTGTTCGACTTCCTCTCCTAACCATACATCCCCACCAGCTAACGTCGCCGCCGCATCAGCTGAACCTTGTGCATCTTGAGAAGAACTCCCACGTAATTCCCGCCACGGATCTTCGTTCATGGACGGCTTGTAGAGGCCTTCACCGAATACATCGGAAACGTAAGCGGGAGCCTGCGGTCCGGAAGAAGTGTTGAAAGGTCGCTGCTGGTGGTCGCCGTACGGATGGTGGTGGTTTCCTCTGTTGTTTCCTCTGTGATTACCTCTGTTATGTCCTCCTCCTCCCCAGCCACCGCGGGAATGGAAGCCGCGAGAGTTAAAGCCGCCTCTGTTGTTGCCGCGGTGGAAGTTACCGCCGCCGCCGCCGCCGCCTCGACCGCGGTGGGGTTGATTGGGTTGATATTGGGGTTTCGGGGGGAGGGAGGATATGGGGGTGGGGTTGGCGTGGATTGGAAACGTGGAGTGTGATTTTGAGGTCTTGCCGAAGGAGGTGAAGCCGAGAGAGGAGATGTCGTCGTTGTCAGCCATTGTAAGACGAAGGGAGGATACAGCCGGGAGACGAATGATAGAAAAGGCGACGGCGCGTCGAGAGCGCGTGAGCATTGGAGATAGTTCAGCGGGCAGGTCGGTGCATGTTGACGGCGACGTCGAGATGAGATGAGGTTGCAACACCGCGATTCTTTTTTTAAGCGACGTTCTTTACAATTTCAACATGTCGCGGACTCTGTCGTGACACACTACCAATTGATATCGAGACGACCACCTTCACCGTGGAATAGCATCTACCAATCTGCACTCGCCTTCGATTACTATCACCCTCGGAGAAGCATGAATCTCGACCCCGCTAGACCAATCTCATCCGCAAAGACCGAGTCCCACCGCTGAACATCGATATCAGCCAAGATGCTCCTCAAAAACATCGACTTGAACTTCTATCCGTCCCTCCCACTAAACTACAAATTCTCCGCCGACGGACAACTCTGCATCCCCGCGGGACAGATCACATACATCGTCTCAAACTCGATCCTCAACCCGGACCTCGTCTCCAACCCGCCCGTGCCAAGCAAATTCCGCCCCGGCGACGAAAATAAAATCGACTACAGAAGTTCCGAGAACCGAGCTGATCTGAAAGGTCGAAACGGCGGTGATAGCGATGAAAACGATAGTGAGGCTGACTCCGGGGGTAGCGAAGATGAGAAACAAGAAGGGGATGCCGAAGGAGACGTTGACGAGGATAAAGCTCGACCCGAGTTTCAATTCCATTGGCAGAAATTGGAGTTAATCGAAGAGGAAAAGGAGGAGGATGTTATGAAGGGAGGCGTGACTTTTCAACTCGACCAGACGTTCAAAGAAGGTTACGCCCGTCAGATGGAATGGTCGCCCCTCGGAGCTGGCAAGCACAGAAGGTAACCACATCGTGTCTGTCATAGCATAATGGCTACTTATGTATGATTGCAGGTGCTCGTTGGCGATTTTGACGACTTCGCGGCAGATACTCATATATCAGCCGACTACGGTCATCGGACGTGGGCTCAAATTACAGATGAGGCTGCTCGACCGTTTACTCGATCAAGACATGCCGGGGGACGAGGAGGTGGACATTAGCTGGGACAAGCTTCCACGAGGTAAGTTACCAATTGAAATTATGTCATTGGGCTACTAATCGCTTTTTAGAAATATGCTGGTCTCAGCCGTGCACTTTTCACACGCAGCGATGGGGTGTTCCGGTATTCGCTATGGTGAACGAGCACAACGAACTCCGCTTTGTCAAGATAATAGACGATGATGTCGAGACTCTTCTTGAAGTTACTCTCGATCTCCCGGAGGACGCTCGGGTTTTCAACATGTGCTGGTCGCCGTGGTTTATCCTCAGTCCGGTTGAAGGTAGGACCGAATAATAGCAGGTAATGAATCTATTGTACTAACTGGAACCTAGCTATCGCCTTCTTCTGCTTCAAATCTAGCTGCTCTATTTACCTTCAAAAAATGATCATGGGTAAAGTTGACGGAAAGATAACACTCGCATGCGACGGAGAACCTACGGTCGTCGGTAACGGAATGTCACCGGGTTACGAACCCCACGCCGTTTTCTGGTACGACCGAAGCTACACCCTCCCCAACCAACCACCCGAGATGCTTCTCACCGTCCTCCAGCATGACGGAGTAGAATTATTCGGCGTCAGCTTGAACCAAAAGAAAACCCTTGCGGTATTACGACAGTTCAAGATTGAAATAGACCTACCCGCGCGTCCTGCCGGTTATACCTTCTCGGACCCCCTCTGGGCTAACTACCTAGACCTCAACCTCGCATCCACCAACGGCGCCCTCGCAATCTTCAAAATCGATCTGGCGGATCTAACGAAATCAATAATCTATAAAGCTGTGATACCCCACTTCACCGGCCGAACGATAATCCGAAACGACCCCGAAATCCCCCATCCGAACCCCTGGAGACGCGACTTCATCGACATCCTCGACGAAAAACGTGACTCCTTCATCGAAGAATGGAAAATCATCCGAGCGTCCTGTCAAGTATACGGCATGACGTACTCACCACTCGGCGGCATCCTAACCGTCTGTTACCGCCTCAAACCCGAAGGAGTGTTGGAATACCCCATCAAAGAACGGGAGAGGTGTACGTTATCGTGGGAGTTATGCAGAACGTGGATGGATATGTTCGATTCTTCGAAGGCCGAGGGCTCGGTTAAGCCGTTTACATTGTTCGGAGTGTCAGGGGAGGCGTTTATCAGCGATATTCGCTTTTTGGTGGATCCCGAAGATGCGGAGGAGTCGTTCGGTAAGATGGAAGAAGTGATCGCGCGAGGGATGGAAGAGTCCGAGAAACGGTTGTTGAATACGTCTAAAAGCACCACCGAAAAGCGAGATCTGGAACCGCCTCGATTTTTGAATATCGCAGGTTCAGACCTGGCGGATCAGTTATCGTTAAGTCTTTTTAATTCGACGGAAGCTATACTGTTACGCGCTCGTAATCTTCTCGGTCTCTTAAGGGCGAATAAGATCGCGCCCAAGAAACCGGGAGTCTTAACCGCGCAAACGGGTATCACCAAGTTAATCCTGCAGAGCGTGCTCGAGATACCTGTTTCCTCGAATTCAACTCTATTCAAAGACTCGAAACAATCTTTACTGGCGATATATTTCCTCGCTTGTTTAGGGGTAATCGCATACTACCGCGATGAGAGAATATTAATGCTTTCCAGTATGATTATAGCCCGCCTGCAATCTGAGTTTTCGTTGGACATGTCGGTTGAACAGCGAGTCATCGAAGAGAGGAGATATATCTTGGAACATCCCGGGGATTTAGATTTATTAATCTCCATGAAGAAAAAGATGGAGAGAACGGAAACGTTTGAGAAATGTAGTATTTGCGGTGGAGGTGTGCCGTTTGATGATTTGATGAGCGGGAGGTGCGAGAACGGGCATTTATTCAGTGAGTTATTGATTTCTGATTTATCGTTCGAAAGTTAATCACGGGAGTTAACGTTTGGTAGAACGATGTGCGGTTAGTTTTGTGGTGATTACCGATTCGAATCCGAGGGTTTGCGGGCTTTGCAGTCGGGAGTATATTTCGAAAAGAATGGTGGAAGAAGATGAGGAGAAATCGAGGGGAGAGAATGGAGGTGGCGAGATGGGAGGAGGGAAGAGGGTGACGTTGTTTAGAGTGTTGTTTGAGGCTGTGGATACCTGTGTCTTTTGCGGGGGGAGCTTTTATGATAAGGAGTTATATCAATAGGGGAGGTAGATGTTTAATGATTCACCACCTTGAAAGCTGTATAAAAGCTTCACTAAAATATATATGTTATCTAAAAGCGGCTGTTGCCGCTATGGTGGGATTTTAAATATACCAAAAGATAATTTTCTCTGCTGGATGCGACTAGCTGTGGATGTGGTGGAATCTTCTAGGCGTAAATTCGACTATTTAAATGGCACCTCTCAGCTCAAGTCGTCTTTGCAACCTAACCTTTTACACTTCACTCCTCCTTCTATATCAATGACAATCTGTACAGTAAAACAACCCTAGAAGCTCGATATTTCACTACAGTTATACATAACCAGTCTCCCACAAACCAAGAGTACACCATGTCGAAACCACCAAAAAGAATTCAAAACCCCGATGATACAAGCACTGCATTCCATTGTCCCTGTATGAAGGAATCTACATAAAACCCTCTATTACATTCTCACCGCTTAAGCACTAACATTAGAAGGATATACACTTATTAGAGCCTCTTAAACCGGAGGATATATACTTTCGTACTATACCATATTACATGATATCATCTATAAATATAGACATAGAATCATCAACGTCAACACGGTGGAACCAGCAGCACTAGTATCAGCTGCGGAAATAGCGGCAACGGCGGAAACGCTAGCAGCGAAAGCCGCAGCGATAGTAGTAGCAGCAAAGCAGGCGGAGGCAGCAGCAACAAGAGCAGTAGCAACAAAAGCAATGGCGGCGCTGCAGCAGAAGCAGAAGCAGCAGCAGGGGCAGCTATAGACCTAGAGTCAAGGAATGATGACGATTACCTCAATAGTATCAAGATCTATGATACTATTCGAATACTCACCCTTAATATGACGATAAACTCAACCTTGGCCCATGAATACCATCGTTTGAATATACTGATTAAGAATATATACCTTTTACATACAATAGGGTTTTTGGAGTTGGCGGTATCCATCTGCTATCAGGGATACATATATGGTACCCCAGCAACGGTTCGTGAATTCAGACTTTGTCACGATTGCGGAGATATAAACTACGATCGAGAACCAAAGGCGTATCCACGGAAAACCCCAATGTCCATTTTTGAGTCATAGTTTGGTGTCTTGGTCGCCAACGTGGTCACCAAAAATCCAGTCTTAGGCGATGTCATGGAGTTTTTGTAGAAGTTTGAGACGCGGAAACGTATCTGGTCCAGTTTATCAGCTTTCGCTTGAAGTTGCTCGGTTATGCATAACCGTGGAGGGCTTCTATATATTGAAAAGAAGCTATAGGATGGGGATTTCGATACACAGTTGGATATAGAATTCCAGATGAAATATATGGATATATTTTTATTGGTTTCACAAGAAGAATGATGAGATCGAGATGTATTCGACGACGTTGTGCTAGCCAGATGAAGAAAGAAGTTCGTGGATCACGATGATATAAATCGATAATACAGAGAAAAGAATACCAGCTATGAGTTGTGGTAAATTATCACTGGAGTAACACTCGCTCACCAATTGGAACCTTTGAAGGTTCTCGTTCAAAGAGGTTATTCGAGACTATAGCATAAACTATATCAAAATATCATTCATTCGAATATACCTTCCGTTTCAATTTGTGGGTGTTTGAGACCAGTAAACCCACTCAATGAATATTGTTATTTCTTAA
The DNA here is from genome assembly GCA_036971365.1 of Dactylellina leptospora. Classification (NCBI taxonomy): domain Eukaryota; kingdom Fungi; phylum Ascomycota; class Orbiliomycetes; order Orbiliales; family Orbiliaceae; genus Dactylellina; species Dactylellina leptospora. The sequence continues at coordinate 14,684 of JAJTUC010000039.1, read as the reverse complement.
CCATTGTGGAAGCTACATACCATTCAGCTCTGTTGAAGATTTTCGAGAAGGGAGCGGAGGACATATATGGTAGAATATCTAGGTGGCATGATCGATTGGGGGAATATCACTTTGAGGTTCATCATCCGGCTGGGTAAAGACAATCTGATGAAGGTAGCAGACGGTCTAAGCCGTATGAATGTAGGAGGAAAAGCGATAGCCAAGGACACCTCTAGGGTGGTCCCAAGGGCTGTGGATATTGATAATAGGCAGCAGATATCGCACAGCCATATCACTACCTAAGATCTTCCAGCCTGGGGCTGGGACCGTCGGGGAGGACGAAAATAATGCATACAGTTGGTGAAGAATTGTGATCTTAAAGTGTCGTAAGGCGCTTAAAGCGGCTGGGATTCAATATACAGGACCATCGCGGTGCGGGATGGGTTTTTTTTTGGAGCACTTTATACCTCGTGTCTGGTTCACGAGATAACGGTGGAGGCAGTAACTATTCGAGGAAAGAACCTAACGGAGAAAACACCCCTTGTCATTGTCTTTTCCACCACTTTCAAAGATGCGGAGGCGATACAAGATTATGGTCTCGTCTTTCTTTTAAAATTCACAGAACGGATTTCAACTTTCTGTTAAGAGGGTGTCTCTGGATCATGTGGCTTCAGTTTTCTATCTAGAAGTGAAAGGGGAAGAAAAGTCGGTTTCTGGGTGATTAAGTTCTCATTACATGCTTGTATGTACCTCGTTTGAAATTTCTACTTCAAATATGTGTATTTTCAAGTCCGATGATTAGAATCGTCAGTTTACTAGGCGAAATAGCTGTTGGCAGCCAATTTGAAAAGTATTGGGAGCCCTCCTTCTGGATTGCCGTACAATTACATGACCTCGGGCAGAATCAAGACACCAGAGTCTATTGATCCTATCGGACTCGGTCCCGCCCCTCTGATACTAACCTAACCGCTATTTACCCGATGATGCATCGGCGTACATGTGTCTTGATTTCCGAAAATGGAATAACGATAGCGAACCTTCGGAATTCTAACATCCATGTGGGTGGACTTTTAAGTTTCTTTGGCTGGGATCAAGTTTCACAAGCTGCACGGCTGATGCTGGGGGCGTTTGCGCTACTCCATGGAGTAGGCAGAAGGCCGTAATCGCCGCCAGGCGTTATCTAACACTGATACGCTGACGCGGCTCTAAAGATCTAAGGCTCATTGTCAAGATCAACGCTTTGCTTTCTCCAGTGATTTTCTCTTGCAAGGAAAGGTATCCAAGAGGTGCTTTATTTCGAGCAGGGAATATTTTCCCCTCGTTTTTGAATGAGAGTGCTCTCATTGGCTAAGTCTAGACGCAGCTCGTTATCTTATCGCGGATGGCATGATGCGAAGCAGTCAGCTCGATTGGAAGACTTTTGCTAACGATAATGCCGGCATTGTTCCCACGCCCACGCACCAGCAATACGAATGTGAACCACGCCTGCAGGCCAGAGACGCAGCTTGCATATGCACCTCCAAACTCTCCTTCGAATCCCAGAGACCCGTTTCCCGACAATAGAAACCCCCCACTCTATCCCACCAAAAGTAGCGCACTTATCAAGTTATAAGCGGCTAATATCAGCAATTGTATATTTTATCCGTGCCAACCTTTATCTTTAGAGGCACGTACCGCCAATGTTCCAACAAGTTCGACACGAAAGAAGCTAACGAAAAATCATGCATTTTAGAGAATTCTTGGCTGGAGGGTACGTACTCGCTAATATAGTAGTACAATTATCGAAAGCGTAGCAAGCGCTCGCTGCACGCCATCGGCGATCGAAAGCGGTTTACACATGGAGAAAATGCGACTTTTATGAAATCCCAACATCGGGGAATGGGTTGTGATCCACTTTTAGGCATGCTTATCTCGGATGCTTGTAAAGTCTTCTTTGCTGGAGGCTTGTGCCGGTAGCCGTTCTCAGCTCCGGACGGCAAGTTGTATGCACACTTATCTAAATAGACGTAAAAAATATAGATACTCATTTTGAATGCGCTTACTGCGATCCACGAGTTAATTGACTGACTAGCCAGTCATTTGGCGGTTTGGAGAATATTCGCTCTAGAGTTTGCGCCGCCTGTAGGCGATAAGAGCGCGCTCTTATCAGCGGGGATGGACCTGGGTGTTTGTTGAACGTTACTACAGGTTTCTGGGCGCTTTTCTATAGGATGAGCTTATCGCCATGCACGGCCGTGTGGCATGCGGTCTGGGATCGTGCGACAGAACTAAAGCTTATTATTATATGAAACCCGGAAAAAAGGAATGTGAAAGATATATAATTGCTTAGGCGCCACTAGCTGATGGCGGCCCCTCCTCTGTTCGCTTTTTAGATACCTATCTGTAACTGCGATTCCACCCTATGAGATATCAATTACCATCAATCAAAGACATTTTCACCGTAAAAATAACTGCGCGCTCAAATTCTCGGGATGGTAACACTACCGATTAACGATACGGCGCTGGAAATCAAGTTTAGCTACCTGCCGATAATCTTGGTTTGCGGCTACGTGGTATATTACATCGCCTATGCCGTCTATCAGCTTTACTTTTCACCGCTATCAAAGATTCCAGGACCGTGGTATACTGCCATCTCTGGTCTCTGGTTGACCTCTAAAACCCTAGCTGGAAAGAGAGTATTCGCCGTTCACGAATTGCACAATAAATACGGTAGGGAATATATACACTGCCACTTACATCATCGATGCTAACTTTTCCATGGAAAATCGTAGGCCCGTTCGTTCGCATCTCCCCTACAGAGATAGCAATCTCCGACATCGACGCCGTGAAGCAAATACACTCCCCTAACGATCCATACCGTAAATCGGACTGGTACGGCCGTTTGACGGACGGCATTGACGCAATCTTTGCTTTAATCCCGAACGATGCTCACAAAGCACGACGTCGAGCGTGGGGTAACGCATGGTCGAATACCAATATGACGACGATGGAACCTGTGGTTAGAAAACATGTTAATGTTTGCGCGGGGAAGATTAATCGGGAGGTTGAAGCTGGTGGGAGGCCGGATCTTATGCAGTGGTTGCAGTTTATGACGACGGATATCATCGCTGAGATTAGCTATGGGAAAGATATGGGAATGCTGGAGAAGGAGACGGTATGGTTACTCTTTAACTATTTCAGCTTATCAATATGGTTCATCTGATTTGGCTTTATTTGAGTGCAGGTTAATCCGATAGTCCAAGACTTGCTTGCGATAATGTTTATCGGCGGGGTTCGTGCGGAATTCCCGTTCCTGAAACCCATTCAGACGATAATGTCATACATCCCGCATCCGACAATGCAGTGGTTCGTAAACTGTAATAAACGGGTATCAGACTACGGCGACCAAGCCCTCACCTCGCTCAGTCGCGAAGTACAGAATTCCAAAGACAAGAACGGAAACCCGCGACCGAGCCTTTTCACAAACTTACTCGATAACCTCAACGATCCTTCGGTGAAATATAAAATGACGATGGAGGAGATACGGCATGAGGCTACTAACAACATGATCGCGGGAAGTGATACCGTTACTATCACCGGAACGTATTTAATCTGGGCCATCTACCGACACCCACAGGTGAGACGAAATCTAGAAACAGAGTTGAAAAATTCAATCGGAACGCAAGATATCACGGATGAGAAAGTGCAAAAGTTGCCGTACATGAAGGCCGTGATTAAGGAAGTTTTAAGACTTTATAATGCCGCGCAGATGGGGTTGCCGAGGGTGGTGCCTGATGGCGGGAGATGGCTCGGGGGGTATTATATCCCCGGTGGGACGGACGTTACGTCGCAGAGTTATACGTTACACCGGGATCCGGACGTATTCGAGGATCCTACCTCGTGAGTTTTTGGAGTACGATTATTTTGAAGAGAGTGATTTAATATTCGGCGTAGGTTTAAACCGGAGAGATGGTTTAATCCGACTAAAGCCATGGAGAACTCGATGATGGTCTGGGGCGGGCAATCACGAAGTAAGTGCTCTCTTCACGTTGAACACAAAAATTCGTAAAGCACATGGAATACAGTTTGCTTAATACCGGGTGGATAGATTGCCTAGGGCAAAACTTAGCCATGATGGAACTCCGCCTTTTGGCTGCCGTAATGTTGACGATGTGCCCCAACGCCTCGTTGGCGGAGAGTTGCACCGATGAGAGCATGGAGTTTGAAAATTACTTTATCGTCAAACCGAGAGGGCATAAATGTGAACTAACACTGTCAAGATGAGTTCAAGGTAGGATGAAGGGCGAGCGGCGGAGTAGAAATTTGGGGATGTTTGAAACCAGGATGCTCAGGTGTACTTGTGTGATATCTAGCATCCTAACGTTAGGCGGGAGTTGAGGCTTGTAGAGCGAGGGTTCTTGGTCACGCCAACAAACTTATATAAATTTCCATATGAATGCCCAATAGCCGTACAGTACTGGGGAGAAGAGCATGTTGATCTCTCGAGGGTATCCGCGATATAATAACCACAGCCCACGATGAAGAAAGAGGTGGAGCGAAGGCAGTGCAAAAATGCGAATGTGTTGCCGTCGCACCTTGTCAAGATATTGACACAGCCACAGACCGCCAGTGAGGGCCTGATGAGAGCTGGAGCCTGGTCCTGTGTATGAAACGTAGCTGACTAACACCGCCATTCCAAGGCTTCGATAGTCTGCAGACCCATGAACAACTTGCAGACGATATCGATATGCGGCTCGTACATATTAAGTGCGAGATATGCACTAGAATTTCTAGAAGCCGGAACCGAAGCGGCGCTGCTGTGGGACTATTCCTAAATCCATCGGTTCGAGGTATTTATGACGAAATCCGCCCCGGGAAACGTGAATAAGGAACTGGGGAGGTATAATAGGATGTGGGTATAGCTCTTCGTGATATTTCAGCTCTCCGTCTGTAACTTAGCTCCGAGGCAGTGCGCATTCTGATTTCCCATTTCATTTACTTGCACGGAGAACCTTGAATCTCGCTTTTCGAATCATCGAGGGCACGTTTTTCGATTTAATGTGGCGGAGCCGCAATCTTAAAGATACTTGGGGCGGTCGAGAGAAAATGGAAGGCCTAAACTACACTATTTGAAACATGAGATGAGGAGCGCACAGCCTGACCGCGCTCAGCAAAATGTCGGAGAGGAAAACCGCCGTGTCCAGAAAGAAGTATGACTCGCTTCGTTTTACGGGCGAACTCGACCATTCGGTATGAGTTCCGAACAAACGAGTAATTCGTAGAGCCGTCTCGTTCATCTTTTCATGCGGGCGTGGTTCGGCCGTGCCTTAGTGCGGACCCACCACGGTGCACAGGGTCTACCCCGGCGGTGTTGGGTTAAACGAGGCTCACTTGACTGGTTGGATACCCTTATGAACGACGGGCAGATTATAAAGATTGGGTTGAGCGCTGGTTATCTGTTTCGGGGTTTCCTATCGTTATTCCCATCGGTCGTTTAGAGTGATAGTCGTTACTATCGGGTTTTTATGCATTTTGGAGTTTCTTTGCGCTCCCTCAATATCAGATCATCTTTCACGAAGACTGATGTCTTTACACTCACTGTGAGGTTTCACACACACCGAAAACTTCATATTACACGCGGTCGAACGGACCTCTACCAGGTTAGCAATCATGGAAGTAGATATATTTCTTAATCAAGAATCTAACCATCGAACAACTAGTTCTATAAATTCATCCCAGATCAGAAAAACAAGAATTTACACATTAAACCGCAATAATGCCCCGCGCAGGCTTCAAACCAGCCCCAGGCATCGAAGTCCACCTCGACAAAGCCGATGCCATATTCCTCCCTGGCGAAACAGTCTCTGGCAGCATAATAACCGACTCCCCGACCCTCTCATCCACCCCGAAACACATCCACATAAAAGTCTACGGCCGCTGTAAAGTTCTGATAATCCAAAACCACGGGGAAGGGAAAGACTACTGGCGCGGCCGTGCCGTGCTTTTCGAAAAATCATTTTATTTAGACGGACCTCCTGTTTCCCAACAATTTCCCGGTAAAGATTCCTGGCGGTTTTCGTTTGAGATACCCACGCATACCGTACCTGGGAAATACGAGAAGAGTCATGATTGGAAAAAGGCGTCGAAGTATCTTGATAACACGGAAATGGACGTGACTCAACACGAACTCCCCGGGGTGTTTTACTATTGCGGTGAATCCGGTGGGGTCAAGGGACAATGTTACGTCGAATACGTGTTGGAAGCGAGCGTTCGCTCTAACAGAGTCGACATTGAAGAAACGGATGTTAAAAAGAAAAAGAAGAAGGGGGATGTACCGACGACGGCTTTTCCGTTGGTGGTTAGGAAGAGGAGTACCGAGCGTCCGATAGAGTATTCGGAATATATCCAGAGCACGGGTGAAGAAGTGAGGATTAAAACTTTGAAGTTGTTACCGGAATACGCTGCGAAACAGTTGGAGTTCAAACATAGTTTGAAGTCCGTCTTCCAGCCGGGGAAGATTCCGAACTATTTCTTCGATATAAAAATCTCGTACCCATCGACCGTTCAATTGGATAACCCCGGTCACATACCGTTCAGGCTATCCGTCGTTCCGAAGAAGGAATCGTCGGGGAAACCCGGCGATATTGGGATTTTCGACGGGAGCGATGGTTCGCTATTGCCGGATGTTAAAGTTTCGGCGTTTTCGCTGTGGTTGAGGATGAACCCGATGATGAGGGCGAGGAGGATATTGAAGTATAATGCTAGTACGGAGAAACACCACGATTTCGTGGTTAATCCGGATTTGCCGCCGCATATGGTGGGGTATGTTATTCCCAGGGAGGAATCCGGTGTTAGTAATGTTGCTATCCATCGACATCCCGCCGAATCGAATGTAAGTTTGAGATTAACGACTGTGATGGTAGGAATTGAATGACTGGATATTAATATTCATGGGATACAGGACTTGATGGATACCGATCCGTATCTTGACATCGGTCGCCTGCTCAACCTCCACGTCTCACGCACTCACTCGACAAGACTAGACACCAACGAGCGAACGGACTTCAAGACCAAAAGACCGCTATGGCCGAGTTTTAAAACGTACAATATACAGTTATTCTACGAATGGAAGTATAAAATCAGCATCATGTGCGCGGGGGAGACCCAGGTGATTGAAGGGAAACAGAGGGTGGAGGTTATCGGGCAGAGTGAGGAGCAAGAACAGGATATCAAGTTGGATAGACAGGGGGTCAGGAGGAAGTGGAAGGAGATGATGGAGGGGGCGGAGGGGGTTGGTGAGATTTTACTTTTGGCGGGGGAGGTCGTCGCTGAGGTTGCGTCTGAGGTTTAACTACGAAGTGCTTCTTGTCAATGTAATAGCTTGGGATTCGCTCAATCTCTTTACCCATGGTTGGCTCTCCAGAGCCCTTATATACATTTTTATTTAAAATATGATTGCAAGGTTTTTACAATAAACTTATATTATATTTTATATTAAAATTCGCTATTTAAAAGTCTTATTTAATTATTAATAATTATATATTTTAATTAAACTTTTAATTATTGTAACCACTTAATAACTATTAGTTTATTCTATATTATTTATTTTTATATTTTTACTAACCATAATATCATTATAAATAATAAACAATTATAAAATAATTTTATTAAAAAATATTTAATTTTTGGACTCTTTTAAAAAATTATATAATAAAATTTTAATTTATAATTCCTTTTTTTTTTTATATTTTATTATTATTTACTAATTTTATTATAAAATTATTAATAATTTTTTAATTAAATAATTTATTATTTAATAATCTTTATAATTATAAATTTTTTATCCCAAAAAACTATTTAACAACCTAAAAAATTACCAATAATATTATATAATTATATAATATTTTAAAATAATAAATATAAAAATAATATTAATAAAATTTTAATCAATCCTTTTAAATATATTAAATTTTTAACTAATAATATTTTTTAATAAATAATCTATATTATTAAAAAAGTTTTTAAATATAAATTTTATATTTATTAAAAAAATCAAATTTTATTCCATAAAAATATAACTTATAATAAATTTTATTAACACAAATATAATTTTTCTATTAAAAAAAGTAAATTATTATATTAACTTTTTAATTATATTAAATTTTTATTAATTAATTATTTAACATAAATTATACAATTTTTAAATTTCTAAATAAAAATTAAATATATTATTTATATAAAGGATTTTAATCTTTTTTAAATTTATAAAAATTATTATAAAAAAAACTAACTAATATATAATAATTATATTATAAATAAATATTTTTATTAAAAAATTAAAATATAAATTTATATTATTTTTAAATTTAAATTTTTTAAATTAAATAATTTGATTAAAATAGTTAAAACTATTAATATTAAAGAAATTAATCAAAAAAAAAATTTAATTATTAATAATTTTAAAAATAAATTAAATAAATTTAATAATTCTAATAAATTTAATAATAATAATATTATTAATAAAACTAATTAAAAAAATAATATAATTATTTAAAAATTTTTAAATAATATAGTTTCTTCTAATAATAATTCTAATAATAATAAATCTTTAAATATAATTAAAAAAACTAAAATTATTAAAAAAAATATAAATAAAGAAAATACTAACAAAAAAACCTAAATTATAAAAAAAAAAATTAAATTAAAAAAATTATTTATTAAATAACTAAAATAATATTTTAAAAATAAATAAATAAAAAAATTTAAAAACAATTTTTTTAATTATTTTAAAAAAAAAGATATTATTTTAAATAATAAAGAATAATAGTTTTATTTAATTTTATTAAATTTTATTAAATTTTAAATAAATATTAATTATAATTATGTTTTTTTTATTATTTTTATTAAATAATTATTAAATCAAATTAAAATAATTAAATAATAATTAATTTTATAATAAAATTAATTATTTATTTTCTATAAATATAATTTTAATAGGTATTCAATTATATAATAATTTTATTAAAATTTTTGATTATAAAATTATTTTTATAAATAAAAATTAATTAATAAAATAAAAAAATATTATTAATTTTATTTTATATTTAAATTTTTAATATAATTTTAAAAAAATAATTTTTTTAATAATTTAATTAATATATTAATTAAATTATTAATTAAAATTATATATTTAATTATAAATTTTTTTTAATTATAAAAATTTTTAATTATATAATATTATATATTTATATATTTAATTCAATTATAATTCTTAAAATTAATTATTAATTATTTTATAATTTTATTATTTATAAATAAAATAATTAGTATATTTAATTAAATATTTATTATAATAAATATTTTTTTAATTCAAATCATATTTTTAATTATTTTTAAAATAATTATATATTTAGTATGTTAGGTATTAATTATAATTATTAATTACTTTTTTAAATACTATATTATTAGGTTGTTCTTTAAAAATTATAAGTAATTTTTAATTAATTTTTAATTATTTATATTTTTTATTTAATTTAAGTTTAAATATTTAATTATATTTAATTAATTATTTTTATTAAGTATTAGTTTGTTAATTTTGGTTTTTTTTAAATAATATAATATTTATTTTATTATTTTAATATAAATTTTTTTTAATATAAAATTAAATTATAATAATTATCTTATTATAAAAACTAAATTTAATTTGATATAAATTATTATATATATAAATTGTTTAATTAATTATTAATATTAGATTTTTAATATATAATTTAATTATTTTTTTTTTTTATTAAAAAATTTTGTTTTATAAATATTTTGGTTGGGTTGTAATTATTCATTTTATATTGTTTAATAATTATTTTTGTAGTTAGTATTTAATATAATTTAATTATATATTTTACTCAATTTTTTATTATTTAAATTTTTAGAAAAAATTATATTTTTTTTAAATTTATTATATTATAATAATTTTTTAAAATAATTTTTATTTATTTAATTTTTTTAATATATTTAGTAATTATTAATATATTATTTATATAAAAAAAGATTATAGTTTTTATTTTTTAATTAATATATAAATTTTTATTATTTATATAAAAAAAAAAATTAAAATATTTTAATTTAATATTAATTTTTATATATTAAATTTTTAATATTTATTTTAATTTATAAAAAATTTTTAATAGTTTTAAACTAAAATTTTTATAATTAATTAAAATATTATTATAATATTTTTTTAATAATTATATATAAACTTTTTTTTTTAATTAAGTGTATAAAAAAATAATTTTAATATTTATTTGATATAATTTTAAATTTTATAAGGTTATTATTATTATAAATATTTTAAATATAATAAATTTAATTATTAAAGTATAAATATTTAAATTATTATTAAATTATATATTTTTTTTTATAATTAATTTTACTTTATATTTAATTATAAATTTTTTTTATTTATTTTTAATTTTTTTTATTTTAAATATTTATTTGTTAATTAATAATTTAATTAAATTTAAAAAATTTATTAGAGTGAAAATCTTATTTTTATAATATAAATTAAATTTTTTTTTAATAATTTATTTTTAAAATTTTTTATTTAATTTAATTATAATTTTATTATAAAATTAAAAATTTTATTTTAAAATTATTTTATTATTTTTAATTAAGTTAACCCATTTTTTAATTATTTTTATTATTTGATTGTATTTAATTTTTAATAGTATAATTAGGTTTTTAAAAGTTATCTTTTTTTATTTTTTTTTTGGTTTTGTTTTTTATTTAAATTATTTTAATATTTGTTTAATATATTTAATTTTTGGTTATTTTTAATTAGGGTTTATTATAAATATTTTATATTAAATATTCAAATTTTATTATTTTTTAAAATTAATAATATTGTGGGGAGAAAGATAGGCACACCGGGCCGTTTTGTTATTTTTATTGCATTTTATTATATATATATAAAGAATTTCATACTTTAGCTTTGTAAAGGGATATTGAATTCTC